>MU270430.1:0-153778 GCA_021432625.1 Leptodontidium sp. 2 PMI_412
TAAGATTTGTTAATATTTAAGTACATATTTGAGTAAATTTTAGGAACATTAAGGCCTTTTTATAAGAAGTGAAAATAATATTATTTGCCACTTTAAAGAGATTAAAAGTAAAAATACACGTTCTAACCTTTGTATATATTCCTTAAACTTCATTTGTATCGAAAATGATATATTTTTATTTTTACATCGTAAAAACGTGATTTTAAGGTCACGTTTCTTTTTAATGAGTACTGATTAATATATTAAGTTAAGTCCCTCAGTTGAGGTATTATCGTCAGTCAGTCAGTCGACTAAAATAAGTCGACTGATACTGACTTAACTGACTTAATGGCCACCCTGGAAGGCAGTCTGATGCTGCACCACCTCTCTTCTAAAGGCACCTAAGAGTAAAAACTAAGCTTATAAGGATTAGTAATAGCTGTATCTTCTAACTATGTGACTAAAGACTGGTGGCAACCTAACAAATAGATTAACTCTAAAGTATTTGGTTGTTTGAGTTGGTTCTCCCTATCTACAACACCCATTCCGTGGTTGTACTCGTATTTATACTCTAGAATAACAAGCCAGGGGCGAGCAAGTTTCCGAAAGCGTACTCATGCTATTTTTAGCTAAAGAAGAAGTCTCTGAAGACCGCTTGCGTAGAGTCTCTACCTTCCTTAGAGCATCAAAATACGTAGACATCGAGAGTAGTAAACCATTGTCTTTCCACGCTATCATATTAATCTGGTTGTCTTCGGTAGCTTCCGTATAAAGGGTACCCTAAGGAATCTCATCTTTCTTTGCATCTTGAGCCTTTATCTCCGCAAAACGCTTGAGGATACCACTTTTGGCGGTACACGTACCTATAGCCCCCCAACCGCGCTCTCTACCGTACCATAAGATCTAATGTTTATAAACAAGTTATCAAGGTAAACGACGTTGCCTTTGCCTTGATTAGTAAGCCTTCCCATAAGGTGTGCAACCACAGCTGACGGAGTATTGGTTCCTAAAGCTTTGGGTTGAGGTATTTTCCATAGGCCGAGCCTACCCCTCTCCGGATCACTCTTTTTAGTACCTTTCCGGTGGAAAACCCAGTCAAAAAAGTAGCCCTGGTCTGCTAGGACCCATATTTTATATCCCCGATCAATAGGCTTCCCCGGTATCTTCAATGTGTCTTGGATATATAGCTAGATTTCACGAGTACCGAAGAAGAGATAGACAAATGACACATTTTCAATGTTTACTATATCTCTATACATTTATTTCCTATGTAAATAACTGTGAATTGAATGTAATGTAGTGATTTAAACATTTTTTTGGTGTCGTTGACCCGTGCCTCAAATCGGCCGCTTCCCAACCACATGTAGAGGCAGTCCTATGGACAGCTGGAACCGAGTATGAATCAACCAACCAATCACATGCTGGATATCCGTTTGGTCTCACGAGGCTCTATACTACACACAACTCCAACTTCCTAACCACCCTTTCAGAAAACTCCATTTCCAGATCCTTCTCCAGCCACCTGCAGCTCAAGCAGGCCTCAACTACATCGCTATATATCGACCCCATCCAGTGAGCAACATCTCCACTTTCTACCAATCTGATCAGTTTCTGACGATTCTCCGCGGAAGTTCGGCGAGCAGGCCCTAGGATCTTGGAGAGAGGTTTCCAATAAGCGATCTCCATAAGAACAGCCCCGAGACTATACACGTCATGCTCTTTCTGAAAGGTGGCCCGGGGTTCACCTAGGACGTCCGGGTGGCGATACTGTGCGTTCAGAGGATCATTATCTACGGGCTCGGATCCAGCGATATTGCTGCTTAGGCGTGCGTAGCCATGCCCCACAAGAAACGGCTCTTCCACCAGGCTCGATATTGAGGAATAAGAGGTCTTGTCGCCAGTGCCCAGCGCGAGAATATTGTCACTCCGGAAGCCTTTATGAAGCCAGCCTGTACTATGCAAATACAGAATCGATGTTGCGAGTCTCTTTGCAAGCATGAAGCGCGCGCCTTGGGTGGGTTTGGACTTCTTTCCATCTTCGTCAGAAAGAATATCTAGTAGCGAGTCTGGAGTACTTTTGAGTGAGTATGAAGGAGATGGCAGATCTGATACATTGAATACGAACGCAAACCGATAGGGATCTTCTTTTAGAAGATATCCCACGCATGTTAGCGACCGAAACTCAGGTGGCCGAGGAGTACTTCCATGCAGTAGTCGACTGAACATTTCCAGACGTTGGACAAGCTTGTCTGGAGACATTATGGCATTGGTATCTATCTGGAGGGTTCTCCATTCCACCAGAACTTGCTTCGATCTGTACAACCCGAGAGACCTTGATGCCGATGGTGTGTCGATATAGACTTGGGTTGGTGCAAGTCTCAAGGAAGGGTAATCGTCATTCACCCCTTCATCTGAAACCGGGCTTGGGTCTACTGAATTTTGAGCAAAGTCATGCTCAAGATGAAGTCGGACCAGTTTATGGCCAGCAGGGAGCGCAAGTTGTTTGCACTGTTGCATAGAAGCAGTCTCAATGGTTTTGAGCCTCTCCAGATCGTTCGTCTTTGAGCTTTCCAAGCAAAAGTCTTGGAAAAATTGGTGAAAGCGACGCTGAGTCGTGCTGTTCAACATACTTCCCAAGCTGTCATTGTAGACGTGCAGAGCTGATATCAAGGACGTGAAGGTGTCTTTGTCCGTGGATATCCATCGCAATTTCTTGATTATCGAAGTTCCTCGTTGTATCGACGTCGCCATATCAGCTCGACGCGTCTGCTCTCGAAGAAACAGGTCGCTCAAACGATGGCTGAACACACCAGCCATGGATGGTTGTGTTGATTGCACGAGCGAGCCATCATTCTCACTCGCATCGAATGACTCCAGAACAATGTTGTATCGTTTACGGAGCTCCTTGGTATCGCATATAATGCTTGCTATTTCTCCAAGAACAGCGGCCACTGCTCTCGCCTGCCACAGATCAATGTTGACATGCTGAGTTTCCTCTCCTCCTGTCACCTGAAGAAGCCCGACACTCGCTCCCCATGTTATGAATCGAGCTTCTTCGATCTCGAGCTGGCATAAAAGAGTTGTGGCATCCTTGCCAAGGCTCCTAGCTGATCGTATTGAGATGTAGCCTTGGAGGCAAGTTGAGTACAGAGATATGAGCGATGTAGCTCCCAAAGCAAGACCAGCAATCTCCATGATGCTGCGAGATGCTTGGGTCTATGTTGTGACTCAAGTCTCGAGTCAAGCTGAAATTTCTATATGCCGGGAACCGCGTTATGTAACTTTGTGATGTGTCGAATTGCACAGCCTGCGCACTGACAACGCCACACTCAACGAGCGGCTACTTGACTGGAGAGGTCAAGCTGTTTCAGCCCGGAATCCTTTCATCGGGCAGAATCAACTTCAGCTTTGCGCCAAGACCTTTCTCAGCGAATGGAAGTTGTCAGGACAAAGAAAAAGCAAGGGGAGGTGCAATATACCGAGTATGAGACTTCAGCTCGGCTGACGCGCGGCCCTCCCGAGAAATTCTGGCCTCAGAGTTCATCCCGCTGCGCGCATCTAGATCATGTCAAAAGCAAGCGGATGAGTGCATAGCAAGTGAATATTTCCTTTCGCTCTTTGCCTTAAACCTCATCATCACACCAAACCCGGTTTCATTATCACGATTGTCCTTCATTCCTGAGCGCCAGTCCAAACTGAAAACAACACTTTCCTAAAAACAGACTCTCGAAAAAGATTCCACCAAGACAACAATGACCTCCTGCAGCGACGCCTTCCCTACGAGAAGTGTTCGGAACAGCTCGGTGGATACCGAAGCAGCTGCGCTCAAGGTTCATCCCCTTGGAAGAGACTTGACCTGGCATGACTTTGTTCTTCTTGCGTCTACGGTCAGATCTGACAGCAACCCACACCATGCCGGTCATCGTGTGAATACCGTTCTTAGTTCCGATTCTTTCAAGATTGGAACTGGTGCATCCTTTATTGTTCGGGGTCTGAAGCCCTGGATGTGTCCAGATTCAGATATAGAGGCAGTCGCAGCAAAGATACCATCAATAGCATTCAAGAAGAGACGTGTCGGTAGCAACAATGGCCACAATTCCAGTCTGCACGCTGCCCTCTCCGAACTTCGCATTCTAGCTCATCCGCCGTTGAGAAGTCACAAGAACATTGTAGAACTTCTGGGAATGGCCTGGATGAAGAACGACTCACCCAAGAATGTTATCTCTGAGGAGAGTCCTCTCGACTACTGGCCAGTCTTGCTCTTGGAGTATTCTTCCCTGGGAGCATTGCCTGACCTATGGAAGAGCTCTTTGGCAAAGGGCGACTTACCTAAGACTGAAGTGAGGCTCAAGCTGTGCTTGGATGTTGCCTCTGGGCTCAAAGCACTCCATGACTGTGATGTGGTACATGGGGATCTCAAGTGCGAGAATGTTTTAGTCTTCAAGGAAGGAGACATCTACACAGCTAAACTTGCTGATTTTGGATATTCGGTGACGCAGCTTGAGAAGCACGACGGTTTGCTGGGCCACACCCTCCCATGGAATCCACCGGAAGACAACAATGATTTCAATTTTCTCGGGCTGAAAGCTGCGGACATTTACACTCTAGGATTTGTGATCTGGAGAATCATGATGAATGGTGATCATCCCTTCATGAGTTCAGCTTCAGGCCACATGCTAGATGATGACTCGATCTTGCTCCTGAAAAAGCAAGAAAGCTTCTGGGAATGGGCTTTTGAGATGGCCAACGCCAAGATGATGAAAGATGATTTCTTTGGCTGGTTCAGTTTCTCGTCCTTCGCCAAAGGACTGTTCTTTAGCACACTACACACTACGCCCCTAGAGAGGTCATTAAGACATACGCTCGGCATCCTAGCACAACTTGATATGATGTATGCTCCTTCGAGACCCCCGAATCAGACTTTTTATTTGATTAGAATACTAACTTTGAGAAAACAGCGATTTCCAAAAAATGTATGTGAATCTGCCACTCATGACAGCTTGATGAATAATCCTCAGCATCTGACACCCTGTTTTAGGAGGATCAAGGCTCTGAGAAACTTGGTCTTTTTGCCCGACGGCAAAATTGGAGTTGACACGTCAAAACTCAATCAACTCAAAATGGGCGAAATCCTCAAGGATTCCCCGACGTCAGAAAACCCCGCTACCACCGACAATGGCGAGCAAGATGACGAAGGTTCTGACAGTGATACTCCGGAGCAGCATCCCTCGATCGAACCGGCTGAAGATACAAATGGTGCAGGTCCGTCTGAGTTGGACCTACCAGAACGGCCAAAGATCAATTTAGACTATTGGAGCGGAACAGAGGAAGAAGCAGTCGCGGTTATGAAGAAAATCGAAAAGCGACATCGAGATCCTACTCGAAAGTTCCAACATCCCACACGAGATGAAGAGTCAGACGTATTCGAGGGACCAATGGTAGTTTACTCGTATCCCACAGTAACCCCAGAGGAAAGCAGACAGCGCAGGATCAAGCTTCGGCAGGAAGGAATTTTGCCACAATTTGATCCTTCCCAGCCCTGTCTTTCCGAATTTGACTTTCACTTTTCGGGTCAAAAGTATGAGCATGTAGTCAGGAATAAAGCAAACAAGGTATTTCTAGTCGAAGGAATGAGCATGTTCGATCCAATGTTTGTAAGGGTCACTACACGGTTACAGTAAGTCATGTTACTGAAGTAGCAAAGTTCAAACAAGAAAGTATATCGCTGACTCGGGTTCAGAAAAGAACAGCCAGGCGCGTGCGTAGAAATGAGCTCACAGACACTTGATCTCCCACAAGAACATGTCGCGAAAGGGTTTTCAAGCCGTGCAGAACTCAAAATAACGACCATTGTCGATCCTGCAACAGAGGTCTTGAGGCTCGTGTAAGTTGTCTCTGCCACTGGAAACACCAGACCTAATAATGTTTCACCAGGGAAAAGAATGGAGGGTACGTTGAGGAAGACAAATGGACTGGAAGGACTCAAAAGCAGGTGCAAGTGCTACCTGGGAGAGAACTACTGTCACCGGACTTGAACTTCGCAAAAGCATACGCAGCACTTTCCTTCTCTATATCGGAGCAGCCATTGAAGGTCCGTCAGTTTCTTGTGAAAAGCTGGGTCGATGCTTATCATTTGGCCATGCAACCGGAACGCATCAAGTTAGCAAGGACTCTCTTCATATACTTCCTGGAGGTAGAATTAGATAGGAGTGAAGCCTTGAAATGGCTTCTCCTATCTGCAGAGGAAGGCGACTTGATTGCGCAGCCCATCATATACCGCGCTTTCTCTGCACTTCAGAGACCACTTCCAGAGTCGATTCCGGTCAAAGACTGGCTCATGGAGGGGGCTATGAGGGGTTCTCCGATTGCGATGAAGGACTTGGAATATCTTGACTCAAAGGCAATAGGGAATGCAAAGAGGGAGTTAGTGTGCCACTATGGTGGCATTGGCATCGACATGTTCAAAGATATTGAGGTTTTAATAGTCAACCTTGCAAAGGAGGTTGTTCGCGTAGCGGCGTGTGAGAACCTGGGACAGTTTAGTGATGCTGTTCATCTTCAGGAGGATCTGTGTTGGGCGAAAGAAATTGTCTCTGAGATTGGTGCTTCTTCAAAAGTCGCCAGCACCCGAACCGACGAGCATTGGAGCCCTGAGTGGGATTCACAGCCTGTGGCGACCCAAACGCATTGGGAGGCATATTCAAAAAATCGCATGCATGCCTTTCGCGACACCTTTCGCATCGAAGAAGACACTGTGTACGCGATCAACGTTGTTGGGGACACAATATTACATTTCGCAGCCTCAAAAGGGCTCGTCAATTTCCTCACCTTTCTTGTCGAAACTTTTCACCCGCCCTTGACGGTCTTGAACATCTGCTACGAGACGCCTCTCCTCCAAGCCTGTCGCTCTGGTCATTTTCAAACCGCCTATTATCTCCTTGAACACGATATTGACCCGTTCCTCTCACGACGCGGAGAAACTCCTTTGCATTGGTTGTTCAAGATCGAGAATAATGAGGAGAGAGAACTGCTAGCACAAAGGCTGATCTCAAAGGGTGTCTCGGCCACACAAACAGCCTTCTCTCCTACTGAACTACATCTCGCATCGGGTCGAGAGCCTCAGGTATTTCAAGAGTGTCTCGTTGCGAAGATAATTGCTAACTGCGGTTAGATTGGAACTGTGATCTCTGATAGCTCGGCTCTCGGGTGGGCCACTGAGAGAGGCTGCCTTTCTACTCTGAGGTGCTTGCTATCTGTATATAGCTTTGATGAAAACCACCTCAAGATTGCTATCATGCATGCTTCGGAGTGTTGGGAAGCTGGTTGTCTTCATTTACTTACAACAGCCTATGCAGACCAAGGTCTACCAAAGCTGGACGCCGAATTCTTCTATACTTGCGTTTCTCGAGCCATCTCGGTGCTTAAGTTCTCGGGTTTGATCTACCCGCTTCTGCGCCACGGGAATAATTGGCTCAAGGCATTCGGAGACACCAGGGAACGCTTACAAGCAATGGGAGCTGAACCCCGTTCAAGCAAAAGTGCTGCCCTAGGCGATAGTGGAACAGTCCTACAGACGGCAGCGACGTGTGGTCCTCCTGAAATTATGGCCAACCTTCTGGAATCTGGTTGGGCCAAGGAATTGAATACTCCCGGCTTTCAACAACAAGTGCCCATCGCAATGGCAGCAATTCTGGGACGTGGTGAATTATTCTCACTCATGTTAAGATACGACAACAAAGAGACGTTGCCTGACCGGATGGTTCCCTTGAGAGACGGCATGCACATTTATCATTGGCTTGCAGAAGGCAAGAACGACTGCCTTCCACTCGCAAAGGAACTTCTCTCTCTTGGCGTTGAGTATTATGAGAACGAACTCAGATCCCCATTTGAAGAAGCTGTTCGAAATAGAGATTTCGAAATGGCGGATTTCTTCCTTCAACGCTGTGGAGCCGACATCGAGCGCCAGAAAGACTATGGAAGTTCTGTAACCATGGTCCGTGGCCAGATGGAGACTCATTGGGTGCAACCAACGCTCTTAGGATGTCTGATTCTTGAAAACGCACAATATCTGCTTCCATCTGTCAGGTATCTCGCGCAGCGAGGGGCCAGCGCCCTGGTCGATCCGTCCTTACAGCTCAATATTTTTCACGCATGGGCAATTGGGGGAGCATCAGATGGTGACCCTGAAGCAACAGAAGAGTGTTTTGCTGAATTGCGAATCCTCTTCCCTGAACCCCGACACTTCCTTCGACTTGAAAAAGCACGTGTGTCAGCACCCTTAAGCTGGGCCGTTCGGGTTCAAAATACCATCGCTGTCCGCCTCATCGTCAAATCGCTTGGCCTTACCACCAAAAATCTTGCATTTGAAGCAGTGGGAAAGATGGCTTGGTGGGACGCGAAAACACTCGTATCTCTTCCCAATATTCAATCAGGCGCCCTTGATTCGCTGCAGAACTCTGCTGCACTGTTACAACAAGTCGGCTTCGTATCTGAAGCCGAGGCGAAATGCGAAGATCTGGTGGGATTGTGGGAAAATTGGCTGGAGAGGGCGGTTCTTTCGGAAGCTGAAGACGTCAAGCATTTGGAAGAGCAAGTTCAGCTGTGGGTGAACCCAACTGAAGCCTCATCGCAGAACTACCTTCATTAAAAATCGAATTGCCCGTCATCAAGATTGCTCGCCCAACTCCAATCTACGACTAGGAGGGTCACTTAGTTAACAGGAAGCAGAGGACCTACAGCACGGCGCTGTGGCAACTGGAGGAGACTGGGCATAATGCCCGTACCTGTTAGATTATAGTAGAGGTATCTGAGGAAGAAAATTCTGAGTAGGGTTAATTAATTTAAAGGTGTTGTGGTGGAATTATTGCGATTCTTGTGAGGTGGGTCGGAAATTTTGGCACATTCGCTATATATGCACATTAAATGATACGACAATCTCAATTTCTAAGAGTTGGATGGTCAATAAAAGGACTTGACCGAACCCCGGGATACTTGACACGACCAGGAGGGGGACAGTACTAAGCAAGTGTCCTTCCATCTCGCAACAATTGTAGTTGAGCTCTCCTGGTATCCATCCTCATCAGACAACCCCATATCCATCATTAACTCCCGTTGGGCCAGCGCCATAGCATTCTAAATCTCAATTTCCTCGTCACCGTCCTCATCCCTGAGAAACTCTTCATAGAGCAACTTCCTGGAAAAGCATTGATCCAAGAAGCATTCCTCGCAGAGATGCATATCGTAGTCCATGTGGTAGTAATCTTCAATCGGTCCGTTGCAGACGCGACAAGGCCATTCCCAGCCAGCATTCCCTCAACATCATCCTCATCACCCTCCTCTTCTTCCTCCTCGTCTGACTTCTCTTCTTCAAGCGCTAAATTACTTAGGCTAAGCCTAGATTCAGATACCTCCTCCTCCCTAGGGAAATACCAAGGAGATCTGCGAGAACGTTAAAAGAGGGGCCAGAAGGGAGGGGGATTAAGTTGATCAACGAAAGATTTGCAGCCCGCAGCCCAGCCTTCGAACATAATCCAGTGGTGGTCCGAAGCTAACCCTAACCCTAACACTGCTGCGGTATTGGATAGAAGAGGAGCGCGGAAATCTCTTGGAAATATCGGTGGTGCGCAAGGTGCGGTCTGAGTGGGTCTTGTTGACTTAGATTAGTAGAGCAGGCTCAGCTGTATAAACGGCCATGATTACCTTCAATATGTATGCTAGCACTCGGCGTATAATTTGTGCAATATGAACCCCTAACTCTAACCCTAACTAGTAATAATAATTAATTAAATTAATCTTTACTTTTTTACTTACGATTTTAAGTATTTATTTTAGTATTACGACGATTACTATTGTAATTTTAGTACAGCGATAATTTTAATAAGATACGACTTATATTACCTTAATTAATACGACCAATTAACGTCGCGAATTATTATAAATGCGACTAATTAGCAAAAGCGTTATTATATAATACGCGAGTGAATACTATTAAGGAAAATACTATTAGAAGCTTCATATAAGAAGTAATTTAGGAAGTTCCCTAATGCTGCTAATATTAAGCGGTTCTTTAGATTGTGTATAAAATTATTATCATGTTCCCTGCTGCAGTCGCGTAAATTCCCTTTCTAACCTCTCCAACTCGCACACTACGTTCTTGTAGAACTTTTCCTGCAAGTTTCTGTCATTGAGGTCCGTCGTACCCTCCCCAAAATCACACCCCAGGCATTTTCTGACCACTTTCGCGAAAGTCGCGCCTAAACTTCTTCCTATGTTCTTCGACAGGCGATCTGCGATGTGGAAGTCCGTATCAGCGCTTACTTGGCCACTCATTAAATCATCGACCTGTAAAAAGCTCCGCAAGGGTGCCTGATAAGCAACTTCGATGATTATGACACCAAGGCCAAAGAGATATGGATTTCGAATAAACTTTCGATTTTCTCTGCTAAGTGAAGCCGTGTTGGCCCCCCGTATGGCCTGACGTCGCACTTGAACGTTCAGGTGAGGCGCTGTAAGTGAAGGTACTGAGGAAGTCGCCCAAAGAAGACAACATCCTTGCTCGCCCACGACTGCTCCAGGATTGGTGTTGCATGGAACTGGAGAACTGCGGCTGCCAGTTGCCTCGCCAGTCGCAGTCTTTCATATTGCAAGTATCCGCCTTCTCTGGAATTTTCCGATATCGACAGGATGACATCTGCCAGCGAGATTGGATCGTCTGAGCTGAGGGCGAGTGGAGGGGTAAAGTAAACAAGGTGTCTACATGGACCCGTTTTTTTCGAGATAGCCGACGCGCCCGCTCGCTGGTAGGCTTGGTCGGCATCTTTGTAACTCGTCGCAGAAATCGTGCTTTACGCAAAAGTCGGGTAGTGCTGCCTTAGCTAGGGTTTCACCGACGAGCATTGATGTGGCTGCACGACTTTAGCTCGAGCTAGAGGAGGCCAACGCCCAGCTCACAGATTTGACTTTGCCTTTCCTGGGTGGCATCAAACTCAAGGATGAGATTCCCTCCTCTAGTTCAGTCGATAATTCCCTCAGAGGGGTCCAGTGTTGCTGCGACGTGTCGCCTTCGGGAGATTCTCCTGGGCTTTCCTCTAAGAACGATTCGATCACAATCCATATTGGCTTCAGCGAGACGAGCACTCCAATCGATGAATGCGCAAACGCGACGTTGAATTTTACCGTAGCCTCATCCTTGTCTTCGTCAATATGTTGGGTGTCCAGACGAAAGTGAGCTGAGTGTTAGTCATAAGCCTTGCAGGCCTTTTCCAGTGCTCTGTAAAACTAGGTGGATACCTTCTGGATAACTCTAGAGTCTCGCAGCTGGCGATCGCCTGATGGGGCAGAAATTGCCGCCAGTGTTTTGTGGTGCATGCTATCCAGATTGACCGTCTATGAAGCAAGTTTACGGAAGTTCTGATTCAGTCGGCCCAACGAAACGAGGCTATCCTCCATCTTTTGGTCCCGAAAGACTGAATTTCAACTTCTTTCCTACTTTGCGTCGCCATAGTCTGTCTCCCCTAGTCTGTAAGCATAAGTCTGCAAGAGCGGTGGCCCATGAAGTGTCTTAGATCTAGGACGTACAGCTCTAGATTGTTAATCTCCGAGATCGAATTTCGCGGCCTCTGCTTCAATAACATCAAGCTTGCTTTGGATCAGTAAAATAATTGTCTTGCATGCCATTCCAGAGTCTCCCAACTGTTGTCCAAGTCTCTCGTCCAGTTGTTCGTTCTGCCATGAAGGACTTCTGGGTTCTCTTAGCATCTCGCCCGCGGTCTGATGATTCGTGAGACTTCCTAGGAGTATGTGGCATTCATTACAGAAAATAGCCTTTTGGGCCCCAAGCTCGAGTCTGTATATTTCAAGCTCATGTGCGAACTTCTTGTATCTCTTGAACGGCCGAAGTACATCGTCGTAGTGCTCAGCTGCTGAGATCAAGAGCAGCAATATGCCCAGGACGAGGCCTGCAGCCTCGAAACCACTCATATTAGACCACCTCTCTTGAGGAGCGAATATCAAGGAAATCCGAGGCTCAGTCGCTTGCAATGTTGTCGGGGCGAGCTGCGCGAGCTGCGAGGCCGGAATGTAAGCGGGGTGAGGCGAAATATGTCGAAGATAGTTTGAGGAAGCCGACCGAACAATTGATCGTAATGGATGTCTCTTTCTGGGACGATGAGGTGTCGTCCAGATGCAGATGTGGTGGGGCAGTGCCCGGTTGCATGATCAGCAGCGGATGACTGGTCCAGCCTGGCAAGGCCTCATGCATGGTAGTCAGCTGCCAGCCTTACAGGTACTTCATTTCATCGCAAACTCGAACAGACTCAAACGGGGCGGAGTAAAAAGCACTGCAATTTTAGCGTCTGGGAGGAGCTTGAAATCAGTCAGCAATCAGTTAGCTAGTATTCAAATCGGTAGTGGTGCGGAGGAGGGACAATAGAGGGCGCAATCTTGACACGTCAATCGAGCCGAGAACGCGTCTAGACGCCGAAGGCAGTGGAATAGAACAAGAGAAGGTCCAGAGCCGCGTCAAGCGATATAGAGGATACGATTAAAGTTATTGAGGCCCCGGCGGCGCCGTAAGCAAAGTGATTAGAAGTCAGTTCGTACCTCAAGGAACGTATAGTCGCGACGAAAGTTAAGGCCCTCATTATAAAGGCGGGAGAACGCCCCGCAATAATAGCAGCGACTCTAAATCACTTAATACACGAGAAAGTAATATTAACCGCGAATACGTAAGTTAAAGTACTCACTGACTTAGTCAAGACGCTATTAAGGGCGATAGAAGAATAAAAGGAGGAGCACGCGAATTAGCTCGAGACACTAACGAAGACCTTCACTAAATAAATTAAAATACTAAAAGCATAAGTCACGGAGATAACGGAGAAGATCGAGACTTAGTTATTTAATATATAACCGCCCCTAAGCGCTTTACTATCGTATACTAAAGTTACTCGTATACTACTAAGTAGTTAGCTAAGTAACGTACGAACTCTGACCTCTATAAGTACGACACTATTAAGGATGACCGATGTACTATATTATACGATTGACACATCGAGAGTGGGCGAGGAAGAGAGGAGTAAGACATAACTTAGAGTAATTAAAAAGGCGATTGAGGAGGAGATCCGCACTATAAAAGGGCAGGAACATTGGCGTTACGTTACGGTGATTAAAGACGCTAAGAACTATAATCGTATTAAGGTAACGTGTAAAGATAAAACCGAACTTTAAAGGATTAAGAAGGTAATAGAGAAAACGGTAGTAATAAGGGTTAAGGTACTACAGGATCAACTATATCCTATAAAGGTAAACAATGTCAATCAAATAGCTATTCTTGATTAGGATAAAAAGGTTTTACTAGGGGTCACAGAGACTATTAAAAAGGAGAATGACGTCTATATTACTAAGATCGCATAACTTAATAGAAAAGACATTAGAAAGGCATATAGATTAATAGTTGTCTACGTGACTAAGGGCAGCGAAGTATTGAGACTATTATAAGGTTAATACTTTTATATTGCCGGAGAGTCAGCTTACATTAGAGTATTCGAGCCCCGGTATAGTCTCTTATAATATTATAAGTGTTAAGAAGTAAGGCACAAGGCGTTCTCTTATATAAAACCGTAGGTTTGTGCTAAGTGTGCCTAAACGGGGCACTATTATAGCGAATGCCGAGCGGTAATACTGAAATACGTGCCTTGTAAAGGACCGTACGAGTCGTTTAGTAAGAATTGTCTAGTACTCTATTTTACTCGTTATAAATAGAACACTTATAGTACTTTAACTAAATGTGAGAAAGTAAGAAATAATATAATATAGTCTAATAAACGACGAACGACTAAAGGAGTTTATAGTACTGGCGATTTCCGAGCTATATACGAAGACGATCGACAACAAAGTGATAATAGCCCCTATAAGGCATTTTAATTAGACTAAGATAGTGCTAATAGTTTAATAGAAGGAAAGGTGGGCGTTCCGGAGTATACTCTAGATCCGGAAGGATATCGAAGTAAAGCAGGTAGCGGTACAATCGTCAGACATCACTGCCGCCGTCTTACGACTGCCAGACTGGTCGATATTAGTAGTGTTTATATACGTGGAAGGACTAGATACGAACGCACTCTCGTGTGCGACTAAAACCTTATACTAAGTAATTTAGGAAACACGAAATAAGATTAGCACTCGAGTAGACGTGATACTTACTAGGGATTTTAATCGACATAATTAGCTATAAGGGGGAGATGAGGTCTCACAAAACAGACAAGGAGAAGCCGATGTTATCGTGGACTTTATAAGTAAGTACGCCCTTCACAGCTTACTCCCGAGAGGTACAAAGACGTAACAAAGCGGTGACCGCGAGTTTATAATCGACTTAATACTAGCCTTAAAGGAATTAGTAATATTAATAGTAAAGTGTGTTATATACGCGACTAAATATAGCTCTAACTATAAGGCAATCGAGACAACGTTCGACGTTGCCACCTTAGAGCGAGTCGTTAAAGAGAGGCTACTTTTTAAGAACGCCTTATAAAAGGAAATACAAGCTAAGATTAACTCCTCCCTTCGCTTTACCCTATATAGAGGCAGTATATAATAGTAAACAGATCGATTAATAACAGCGGTACTAGAAGTAGTCCACGCACTTACACCTAAGGCGAAACTGTCACTGTACGTAACGAGGTAATAGACGATAGACTTAACTTAGCTCCGTCGAGTCTATATATATTAGAGGAGTCGAGCTAGGACTAAACGTCGAGCCGGGCGTATAATACCTGACCTCGAGAGGCAGGCCTAAGCTGCGGCTACGTAATACTACGAGACACTCTGTAAGTAGAAGAAGATTTACTAAGACGATTTCCTTGTAAATAACACAAACATTTAATAAGCGGCGAAGTACTTGAACCCTGACAGGAGCGTAGTATTTGACAAGATATTACCCTTAGTAAGAATAGACGGATTTAGTATAACGGATAAGACTAAATAAGCGAGAGAGTTACTAGCCACCTTCTTCCTTCTATTGCTTATAGTAATAGAGGAGGAAGGCTTACGGCCTTAGCGGGCACCGGTTCTAATGCCACGCCTTTTGGTTAAGGAGATAGAGCGAAAAGTGTTTTCGGCACAATCGTGGAAGGCACTTAAGTATAATAGATTACTAATAATAATATAAAAGTAAATATAGCCGGTAATAAAAGAGAGGGTAACTATCCTCTTTTAAATATTACTAGACGTCGGCGAGCTCCCTATATAATAGAGAGACGCTAAAATTATACCGCTTAAAAAGCTAAAGAAGGGGAACTATATAGTAATAAAAGTGTGGCGGCCGATCTTGTTATTGTCTACGTTAAACAAAGTACTTGAGTTAATAGTAGTAAAACGGATATTATACGTGGTTAAAATATTTAGATTACTCCCGGCGAATTATTTTAGGGCAAGGAAGAAACGTTCAACTAAACAGGCTCTTATACTTTTACAAGAGAGTATTTACAAAGTATAAAGAGCCAAGAAGGTGCTTAGTCTTGTTAGTTTTGACGTAAAGGGGGTATATAATGAGGTATATAAAGAGAGACTACTATAGAGACTTATGGCAAGAGGTATTCCACTAGAGCTAGTTAAATAAATTAATGCGTTTTACTCTGACTACACGACAACTATCTTAGTTAACGGCCACGTCTTTAAACAGTAACTGTTGTCGCAAGTAAGGTTATTATAGGAGTCCCCGCTCTCGCTAGTACTATTCCTCTTCTTTAACGCTGATTTAGTCTAACGTAAAATCGATAGTAGCAGAGGATTAATAGTATTTGTAGACGATTATATTATATAAGTCACAAGACTAATAGTAAATATAAACCGTAATAAGATCCTAACTATTATTAACAAGGCGCTTAATTAAGAGAAGCGAAGCGGTGTAATGTTTAAGGGTAAAAAGACGACTTTAGTACATTTCACTTAATAGCCGAATCGATCTAGTACGACCCTAATAACTATTAAAGGAAAAGTAATAACGCTAAAGAAGACTACTAAAATCTTAAGAGTAACTATAGACTTAAAGCTACGATATAAATAGTATATCGCGAGCGTAGCGACAAAAGGTCTCTTAGTTACTATAGCGCTAAAGAGGTTATAGATAATGTCCCCTTTAACCGCAAGGCAACTATTTAAGTCAATAATCGCACTTATAGTCGACTACGCCTCTAATATCTAGATATATATATACGGAATTACTAGTATAGCGTCACTAAATAGAGTGTAAAGAGTAAGAGTATAGGCAATTATAGGCTTATTTTATATAATAGCCGTCGTTGTGGCCGAAACAGAAGTAAGTATACGAACAGTACGCGAGCGGCACACAGATCGAGTTACTAAGCTATAGGTCGGCCTTTATACGCTACTTAAGACAAATCCGCTCTCGAGAATTAGTACTAAGGTATTACGAAGATTTACATCGCCATTACAGAAGATAGCCTAAGTACACGAAAATATACTAACAGACACTATAAAAACTATCTAAGAATATACGATTAGCTTATAAGAACCGCGAATACTAGCAATTATTAACTTAGACAGCGAGAGAGTAGTAGAAGTGGCTAATTACATCAGTAATATATATATTATAATAAGTTCATCTGAAAAGAAAGGCATAGTAAGTATAAGAGGCGCTATTTTCGACACCTACAGTAGGATACTAAATAGGTAACTTATTACATTCGCGATTACCCTTAGACTGAGATTAGAACAAAACCTGTACGTTGCCGAGCTCGAGGCGATAATAATAATAATATAAGGAGTTCCCTTATACCTCTTAAGGAGAGAAATCACAATCGTCACTAGTAACTAGGCGGCGCTACAAGTAGTAAGCTAATTAAACTAATAGTTAAGTTAGGCTAGCGTAATACGAATCTACGATATAGTCAAAGAACTGAGGGAAGGATATAATCGCGTCCTCCTTATATAAGCCCTAGCACAACAAGAGTTTCATCTCGAGAAAGAAGCTAAGAAGGTAGCACGAAGGGCTACGGAAACAAGTAGATTATTATAGAAACTATTCTCTAACGCTAAATCTATAATTATTAATATAATAAAAGTAAAGAGGCAAATCGATAACACACTTCTTGACGAGGTAAGGAAACACCTGAAGAAAATAGATATAGCGTTATTAGGGCGACATACTCGTACCTTATATGACGCCTTAGGAAGAAGGGAAGCAAACGTGCTAGTACAACTGTGGACAGGCATAGTACGGCTTAACGGGTATTTACATCGTATCGGGGCAGCAGAATCGGATTAGTGTGCTTACGGACAGGCAAGAGAAACAGTTGAACACTTCCTTTTTAACTGCTTATTATAAGACACACATCGAGAATACTTACTAGAGTAAACGGAGACTAGAAGGGGTAGCCTCTCTTACTACTTAGGAGGGAAAGTAGCATTCGACCCGCTAAATTAGAAACCCGACATCGAAGCGGTACGGACTACTATTAAGTACGTTATCGCAATAGGCCGACTCGACAAAGAGGTAGAACACATAGTAACTTAAACGTCACAGGCGTGACTTATATTAAGACTCCCCCCCCTTTCCTTTTGTTTTTCTAACCCTTTATTTAATTAACCCACCACGTACCTTCGTGGCTTAGTAAGTCTTACTTTAACCGCTGAGGATAAGACGTTGAACACTTAGAGGAGTTATCTCCAAGTACACTTACTACTAATAACCCACGAGACCACGTCGAATTGTAAAATCAAAGGCTAGAACAAAAAACCGTTTAAAGCGAACGTAGGGGCTGTCACGAGACTATGGCGGAACTGGAGGAATCGAACCCATGTAAATAGTACTAGTGCCCTTTTAGGCTTAGCCGGGCGGAATAGACCTTCATCATCATCATCATCATCAACTCGAACAACTCCTTTCGTTTGATTTCAACACACTAGAACCGTCTTTCCAAGCTACTGCACCCAGACTGAAGGATATGGCATACACGGGGCCACACTCTGCGTCTTTGATAGAATGGATCGATGGAACAAGCATCCACAGAGTGCAAGTAGATGGTAGGGATAGTGCGGAGGCAGGCTTCCTCTTCGGCTTTTATAACCAGATCCTCAATCTTTTCTCCACCATAGCCCCCTTAGTGTCCAGAATTACGCCTCCTGTTCCGACGCAAGATATTCGATCCCTGAAAGAGAATGTGGGGTCACTGTTCCTCTGGGGCGATGGCTTTCGTGATGGTAGCTTGGATGTGGTAGTTGAGAATTCGGCAGACTTGAAGGAGAGTATTACGACTTCCCTGACAACCATGAGTCGCATTCTCTTGTATAGTAGGTATCGGTTCAAAACTACGGCTTGCGTTGATTGACAAGTAATAGCACTCGTACCGATGTACTTGCCTTTTGCACTTCCCACAGAAGCGATCAAGATACAGAAGCATGCTCAAGAAGTTGAGAGCAGCATGGAGAAAGCAAGATCAGGAACTGAAAGTGACTATGATAGCGATGAATCCACGAACTCTCAAGTTGATCACACGCGCTCCGACAGGGAAAAGAATTCAGAGGCTATCTTACTGCTAGGGGCCAGTGTCCGGTGCCTTTCAGCCCTTACTCCTTCCATGGAAGACACTTTCCGCTTTATCTCCCATTCTCATTTCCAACAGGAAGCCGCCGCTCTTTTCAACTTCCAGGTATCTGGTCCTGGTCGAATGTATGCTAGCAAAATTCAGGACCAGTACCCAAAGGCCAATCTTCGACTGGTGGAACGTCTTGGTGAGGCTAATTAGCAAAGGCATACAGCGATTCGGAACCTTACCCCATCGGCCGTAACGGACCAAAAGACTGTCTCGAGATCGGTTTTTAAACCGGCTTCTATGTTTCACGATTCTGACTTGGGGAGCTCTATCGGACCACAGACAACCTATGCAGTCACGGTCGCTTCTCACTCGTCATTCATGTCGAGTGTTGCAGATGCAGATCGAGGCGGTATACGCGTCCCTTCCACCCCGAAACAGATCTTAGACGGATTGCCGTACCATTGCGAGTTCTGCGGGCATGTGCTGCTCAAGATCAAGAACAGAGTTGACTGGAAGTAAGTGAAATTCTGATGCAGTTATTGCTCACGTCCTAACGCCTACAGGTGTCATGTTTTTTTGCAGATCTCAAACCTTACTTGTGCACTTTCACAAAGTGCAAGACGAGCTCATCAGCTTCCCCACTCGAAATTTGTGGGAGGAACATGAGTTCAATCATCACAGGATCATACACTCTTGGAAGTGTTTTAATTGTGCAGATGACGGCTCGCCAGCATTAGATAACTTCACATCTCCAGGCGTCCTCCGCGAACACTTTCTCAAATATCACGGATGGTCATATACAGATTCTCAATTTCAATCCGTCGCAGACTCGGCGGAGCTTCGAAAGCAGATGCCATTTGAAGACCAGCAATGCCCCTTTTGCTTGTGTATTCCGGGCAGTTCCAGACGGCAATTTGCGACACATGTCGGCAAGCATATGGAGGATATCGCTCTTGCAGTTCTGCCTCGCGAAGACGATTCTGACTCGGAGGATGAGCAAAAGCAAAAGTCAAGGAGCTCCAAGGAAGCGAGAGCGGGGATATTGGACGATGCCGCCTGTTTCCAGAAGTTAACTACCTATGCAGCCTATTGCATCCGAAAACTTCCGCCAAAAAACACAAGCGACGAAGCGACCTGGGCCAGAGCTGAAGTGATTGAAGAAAAATGGTCCCTCGAAGACACTATGAAGGAAATTAAAAAGCTCAATGAGAGTAAAAGGACTGTGTCTGATAAGAAAGCTGCGCTTGCACAATATCAACAGGGTCAAATTAACAGTCTTCTCGATGATCTTGGAACACGCGAAAGAGACCCGAACTTCATTTGGACCCTTATACAGCTGAGTACAAAAGTGCGACCTGTCAGTAATACCGGGAAACCCAGTAGAAAGGGAATGGACGAAACGGTGACAATGACGCTTTACGTCAAGCGAGCGCCGAAGGAAGATGTTAATCCGATCCAGTTGTATCAGGCTCTTGAGAAAATGAAAGCGGATCGGCTTTCACCAAAGCAGCCCAATGTTTCGTCGGCTAGTCTTCCTCCGGTCGAGAAACCAAGCGGCTTCGATCCTATCATCGCAGCGTATAGGGCAGGGAAAGAAGATGCATTGGTGGAGAGGTCAGGTGAAAACGGGTGAAACAAATCTCAACACGGCGTAGCGATCTGCTTCAGCCGCCGGAGGAGGATGTCTAAAGAAGATGATGCCTTTAAGGTGGGAGGCTGGGAGGAACGAGCTGTATTCAAATGTAAGAGTTCGGTCATGGCAAAGAGAAGTTGAAAAGATGCTGTGTTGGAGAGACCGGAATGGTTGGTCAGATTAGGTCAGGTCCGATAAGATTCCAAGGTAAAGGCAACTACAGTGCCTTTCGCAAAAACCCAAGAAATGTCAAACTATCTCAATTTCTCAGATTCGAAATTGGGTTTGGCGTCATACCTATACCACAGAGAACCAGACAAACGAAAACGGGAGAACATGGACAATCTAGCCTAGGCGTATACTAATGTATCAAGCGAACTAATGAACTACTATCTTTATTGACTGCATGTTCATCCTCACGCTGACCCAACGAGGATCCCCGAATTCTGCTCGAAGCAGGAAGGCAAACGAGGCAACCGCTCAGCACCACGCTCTTACACGGAGCCTTCTACTCCCAAATGGAAGAGGCACTATCAGGCATCGATGCCCGACGAGCGACATGGTATCACCGCTGATTTATAGATCGCGCCTGGTCGCCCGATAGATGTTGTGATTCCAAAAAATGTTGACTTTCTGAGTCCTTTCGCGGCACCTGAGACCGATTATGCAGGCCAGGCAAGTCATTTCGACGAATCAAAAGTCCTAGTACTTTCACCCTCCTGTACGACATACTTCTTCCTTGACCATATCTCAGAAGAGAATATCTCGCTAGCGAATTCACAATGTGCAAGTGGACGGCAACCAACCTCAGCGCCTCAGAATACGAGCGGTTCGACCGCACCGGAGAGGCTCACGTCTATCAAGATCGCGTAATATATCCAAGGTAGTCGATAAGTCAATCTAATTAAGTTGACTTAAGTCAGTTAGCCTTAAATTCGTAATTAGTTAATTATTAGCTTTAACCCTTATCACGTAGAATACTAAAAGGGTAAAGAAGTAAGAATTGGTGAAGTAGTGGGGAGCAGAAGATTAATTGAGAAGTACTCTGCCCTCTCGTTTAGAGGGAAAAAGCTTGCTATATATATATTAAGTAAGTAGGTTTAGCTGGTTATAAGTGTGTAAGAAGCACACCTAGCCGTTTAATAGGCTCGTGTAGCAGGTGCCGCTAACTATATACCGTGACACACCCCTTAGCGTGAAGCGACTACGCTAGGCCAAAAGAAGACGGGAAAACAATATTTAGTAATATAAGAGTTTGTTTTTGTTTGGAAATTTTCCTTTAATAATAATAATAGCTTTAACTTCAACTTTAACAATAACAATAACAATAATGTCTTCTGTAAGTTAAGTAGTGTTCCCTTAGTACAGTAATTAAAGTCGAAGAATCGGGATTTAGCTATCTAATTATAAGACCGAATTTATAAGGGCTAATTATAATAAATAGATTTCTTTTAACGCTAGCACTATTTCGGCCCGTCTCCCCCTCGCTCTTCCCTCCCTAGCCGCCGCCGCCGAGCCCTTCGCCGCGGCTGTTATATTTGCAGGGATTTAAAAGTATACTCTAAATAATGTTTTAGGTTAGATTCCTCCCCCTCCCTCTTCTTTAAGAATTCCCTCCCTTTAAGGTTAGAGTTTACTTACTCCCTCTACAGAGTTAAGTTCTTCCTTCGCCGGAGGCTAAAGAGAGCCCTCTACGGCCCTTACTACGTTTTCCTCTCTCGCCGGCTTTATTAGCTCTTTTAACGACGTTTTTATTAACACTAAGGAGACCGCCGAGATTAAGAAGAAAAAGAATGTGCCGGTTGCGGGCGCGTGACACGTAATGCCTTATTAGTACTATACTCGCTCGGCCTTTAAAGGCAAAAAGGAAAAGGATAATTTTTTACTTAGCGTTTACTAGGATAACGTTATTGTTACGGCTGGCAAGAGGTTGATACGGCGAGTTGACTCTAGCTGTGTATTTAGGCCTCTAGCTACGCTCAGAATCGAGAAGAAAAGACAAGGAGGAAAGGAGAGCTCTCCGTAAGGGAGGGCTCGAGTATATATATATGAAGGACCCTCCTAATGAGGCCTAGCGTAGTCGAGTGCCATTCACGTTAATATGTCGCAGGCTCGCCACTTAGTCTTCCCTATTAGGCCTAGCGCCGTCGCATAGCCAGCGATGTTACGAGCCAGTGTCGGTTAGAATACGAGGCGTATCGTAAGTCGTAACATTACCCCCCCTCTTAAAAAACTACGTCCGCGCAGTTATAGCTATGACTGTGTCGTCCTTGAGGTCGTTGTAGTCGTCGATACTTGCGTTATAAGCCTCTAGCTACTTAGGGAGGGCTTTCGGGGGCCCTTGGCGTTAGGATACTTGAGGTGGAACTGTTTAATTATATACGAAGCCGTTATAACATCTGAGTATAGGTACTACTCTAAGTCTTCGTCGGCGCCTAGCCACTTAATGTGATAGAATAGCTTGTTTTGTATAACCTTAAAGCCAAAGATGCCTTTAATTTCCTACTTATCTTACTTAGGTAATAGTTAGATAAGTGCCGGCGTAGCTCTAGCTTGTCCCGGTAGGGGGTTATCGACGTACTTGCGGAGCGAGTATAAGTAGAAGACAGGGTAAATTGATTAGTCCTTTAGTAGCTTAACTCTTTAGCTTTCTCTTTCCTTAGCGACTACTTTAATTAGGCCGTATTACTTATTAGAAAGCTTTCTTAAGGGCCGGTCGACATTCCAGTTCCGAGTGTCGACTAGTACTAAGTCGCTAACGTCCTAATTAACGGCGCGTCGCCTACGGTTTACTAGTCGTTTTATTTTCTTTTATTAGTTTATTAAGGATAACTGTGCGACTTCTATAACCTCCTTTATTTATAAGGCTACCTATAGAGCCTCCTCGCAGTTGAGTTTCTCTGTTATTATAGCCGGCGGCTCTAGGTTAACTAAGTCCTAGGAAGTCCTTAGCTCAACGCCGTTAAGTAACTAGAAAAGAGACAGGCGGCCTAGGGACTTGTATAGTAACGTTAGTTAAGTAATATTTATAATTAGTAAGAGGTTACTTTAATTATCTTAATAGTAATAACAAAAAGGACAAAGCTGCTACTTAATATATTAGTTCGTTACTTCCGTTTAGCCGTCGACATTCGGGTTATATATTATCGTTAGCTTTACCTTAGTCTTAAGGATATAATAGTACTCCTTTTAAAAGAAGGAGACGAACTGAGGCCCTTAGTCCGAGATAATAGAGTCTAGTATACTAAAGTGTCGAGTCTAATAAACAAAGAAGAAGATAGTTATACCTTTTGCTATAATTGTATTGTTATAAGGTATTAAGACTAGTTTTTTAGACAGGCGGTCGACAATAACTATAGCGAAGTTATAGCCGTGCTTGTCTAGTAATAGCTTTAGAAAATCTATCGTAAAGTGTTAGTACGGCCGAGCGGGGATTAATAGGGGGTGAAGGAAACTAAGAGTCTTATCCTTACGGGCCTTTTGTCAGGAACAATTATAATTAGCTACGTATCGAGCTATGTTCGTGGTAAGGCCGTTTTAATAATATTTGCGACTTAGTAATACTTTTATTTTTCTAATCCCCACATACGCTATTAAAGGTTAAGAATATATATAGCGAATAAGTGTCGTGCGAAGCTCCGGCGGTTCTAAGGGCACTTCTAGGCGGCCTTAGAAAAGTAACTTGTCGTTTATTAGCTTGTAATTTAGCGACTACTCCTTAGCTTTTTGTTAGAGAGGCTTTAGCGAGGGAGACGACTTATTAACTAAGAGTACTTAATTAATAACGTTATATTCCGCGATATTATATATTACTATAGAGTTAGGGTTTAGCTCCTCTGCGGTAGGCGTCTCTAGGTCGATTAGTACTTTTGTATTCGACTCTAGCTCTGGCTCTAGCTCTAGCTCTAGCTTGTCACGTGTCTTAGTATCGCGATCTGGGATTATGGCGTCTACAGGTGCCAAGGGTATCGTCTTTACGACTTCGATATAGGTGTCTATAGGATCGACGGCTGAGAACTAGAGGTCGCTAGCGACTCGCGGGTTAATTTTATTAATTAGAATTAACTGTTAACTACGAATAGCCCGCTTGCGTGCCTTTGTCGCCGTGAGGTCCTAATCCCGTTAAGACAAGGTGTTAGCTAAAGTATTAGTTATCCCGGTACAGTATATAATCGTAAAATAAAAGTCCGCAAAGAACTCGGCCTATTAAGCCTACTTAGCCGTAAGGTCTTTAGTAGTTATAAAGTACTCTAGGGCTTAGTAGTTTATATAAATAAGAACATTTTTCTAGGCACCTAAGAGCTTTAAGTAATATTACTTAAATAACCGGAAAATCGCTAGTATCTCTTTGTCGTAAATTAAATAATTAAGCTCGGGGTTCGTTATAGCCTTAAAAAAGTATTTTACGGGGTAAAAGGTATTGTCTTCTTAAAGTTAAAATAAAATCTTAGCGACGACTTTATTAAAAGAGTTAGTCTTTAGCCGCGTTTACTTAGTAAGGTCGTAGTAGCAAAGAACCGGCGTAGACTAGAGGGCTTCCTAGAGAGTTTCTTTTCTTAAGCGTCCTTATAGGCGCTGTCGAATTTAAAGGGAACGTCTTTTTTAATAAGTATTATAAGAGGTCGTATAATGCGACTATAGTCCTTAATAAACCTGCGGTAGAAGTTACAAAAGCCAAAATAGCTTTATATACCCCGTATATTATTAGTATATCGCTAGTTCTTAATTACACTAATCTTCTTTAAGTCTACTTCTACGCTATCGACTCTAATAATAAATCCCAAGAACTTTATCTTTTATATACTAAACTTAGACTTCTTAATATTAACCTAAAGTCTGTGTGCCTGTAGTATTACTATTACTTTTTTAATATAGACCTTATACTCCTTAGGGGTAAACGAATATATTAAGATATTATTTATATAAGCCGCGTAAAAGTCGTCGAGGTACTTTATAAGGATATCGTTAATAAATCGCTAAAAGGTCGCTGGGCTATTAATAAGACTAAAGGAAAGAACTTTGTATTTATACGTGCCGTATTAAGTGCGAAAGGTTATATAATCTTCGCTCTTAGGGGATATACGGATGCGGTAGAAAGCTTGCTAAATATTAAGCTTTATAAAGACCTTTGCCTTACAAATACGAGCTATTATCTTATTAATTAAAGGGATTAAGTATAGGTCCTTCTTCGACAGGGTATTTAGCTTCTAATAGTCGACGTATAACCAGAGACTGTTATCGGCTTTCTTAGCGAAGAGAATAGGGGCCGTGTATAATGCGCTAGAGGGCTTAATAAAACCTTTATATAAGTTGTCGACAATGTATTACTTAGTCTTTAATAACTGTTTTTTAGTTATACGCCGGAGAGGTTTAAAGGACAAGTCGTTCTCCTTAATAAGCTTAATCTAGTAGTCTACGCCTCGGCGGTACGCTAGTAACTCGTTAGAGGCTCGCCGGGAGAAGAGAGGAATATACTCTTAATACTTTGCCGAGAGCTTCTTACTTACTAGCTTATTATCTTGCGCGTATTTAGCCTCTAAGGCCTCCTCTAGGGTTAAGTCTCCGTTTATCAATACGAGCTCGACACTTAATTAGTCTAGGGCCTCTCGCCGGCGACGAGTTAGCTCTTAGTTAATCTTATGTATTAATATTATAAAGGTTTTTATTTTACTTCTTTTAGATTTCCTAAGTCAGAGGTACGTCGTAGACATTGCCGCTGCCGATATAAGGAAAATCTCTGTAGTAAGCGCCTTTAACTAGTGACTCGCTAGGGAGGCTCCACGGGCTCTCTTGTCCTTAAGTAATAATCCCGGATTACGGGATATTAGAGGGTTTAATTAATCCTTTATAACACGTAAGCGCTCCTTAACCTCTCTAGCGAAGCTTGAGGGTCGAGTCGGCGAGACGCTAGCGGTAAGTTATATAAAGACCTTTGTCTTAAGGGAATCGTCGAGCGCCGCGAGCTTAGCTTGCCTTTAGCGGTAGTTATTTATGTCTATAAGAGTATCCCTTCGTTCCGTATCGAGTTAGTAAGACTTAATAATTAACTTATTAGAACAGTTAATGCCGACGAAGACTCGATAGTTAAGGTATAACTAGACAAGTGTATTTAATAGCTATTCTAGTCGGTTATAGTTTTTAGTATACGACTACTTAAAGTCGTAATACTCTAAGAACTTCCGGCTAATTAAGACGTTAGTATTTCTTAGGTTAATTACTAGAAAGGGGAAGTTAATTCGCTAGCGGTTAATTGTTAAAGTAAGTAAGACGGCCGTATTAATTAGCTTGCCTTTCCGGCTATTATAGCTAGTTAAGACGATTAGTTAAGGGAGGGATATAAAGGAAATATTAAATTACTTGACGAGTTAATATAAGAAAGAGGTTTTAATAGTATTAAAAATATTAGCTCTACTATTAATATATATAAGTGTCTTAGTAAAGAATCTATTCCTTCTTAGTTTAATACTAATTAAGAATTATCGCCCTTTAATAAGAGCGCGGAAATTAAATACTAAGTCCTTTTATAAGTTATAGCCTATACTAAGGTGTAAGTCTTTGCCACGGCCTAGGAGTTTTTTAATAACTCGTTAGTCTCTAGATCTTCGCTGACGATTAGCTCGGAAATTAACTTATTAAGAGCTTAGTCTCTACGGTGCTTAGGACAGTCACTAGCCTAATAGCCAGTCTTACTATAGTAGAGATAAGTGTTAAAAGAGACGTCCCTAAGTATAAGAAGAAGTACGGGGGACTCAAGTCGGCGCAAGACGGGCGAGGGGGAGGGCGTACACTAGCGAATATCCGACGACTATCTTGGAGTTAAGGTCAGGGGTCTCTATGTCGTAGTAGCCGGCGTAGGGGAAGTAGTACGCCAGTTTTCCTTCTTTAGGATGCCGCGCGAGTCGTTAGTATTAAAGGCCACGCTAGACTAAGCTTTACGGGTCGATGCGGCTTCTTCTAAGGCGATATTACGACTCTCCCGGTCCGTAATAGCTAAGAACTCGTCGAGAGTAGTATAATTACTGTCTATCTTGTATTTCTTAATATAAATTATGCGTTTAAGGGTCGGGGATACCTTCTCACATACATCTTCGAACTAGCAAGAGCGAGAAATCTTGCCTATAATAGCGTATAACGTGAATTTAATACTGTCGGTGCAGTACCGGTTCATGTACCACGCCGCATGTGTGAATATATTCCAATGCGAGTATGGCGACAGAGTAATAAAGTGTGGTTCAAAATCTGTGTATTTCTAAAGAGAGTGCGAGGAGAGCCAGCCTATATACTACGAGACGCCACCGAAGTTCCACCGAAACCCCTCCGGTAGGCCTCTGACCCCCATGTATCAACGAAAGTACGCCTGTACCATCTAGGTAGGCTTCTGCAGGGGCCTGTGGACCAACAAATACGGAAGTCGTTATACGTTATATTTCTTATAATAAGTTAATTATAAATGTCGGTGCAGTACCGGTTCATGTACCACGCCGCATGTGTGAATATATTCTAATGTGAGTATGGCGACAGAGTAATAAATGTATAGTTTAAAATCTGTGTATTTTCTAAGAGAGTGTGAGGAGAGTTAGACTATATACTACGAAACCCCACTAAATCTCCACCGAAACTAGTCTGGCTAGGCTCTGACCCTTAAATTTAACTTGCACCACCTTTTCTAGACTAAAGTATACTTATATAAGGACTTGTGGACTAACACTAGTAAAACTTCTTTTAAAAGAACTATTTCTAATATACGTAAAAGTAAATAATAAGTAATATATAAGAAATAATAAATAAAACGATAGAGTATCTAACAGCGTCAGATCCTAATTCGACAGTGTCCCGAAAGTGCCCCGAAAGGGGTCCGAATATAGCGAGATGCCTTAGCGAAGCTAAGCGAGAACTAGTAATAATAAGAACTCTTAGTATTATATAACGTAATAAATATATATATGTCGCTCTCTCTTAAAGGTTTAGAGTCTCCTTTAGCTAATACATATATAATTACTATACGTATACTACTTTCCGATCTCCCTAATTCGCCTAATATAACTCAAAAA
This sequence comes from Leptodontidium sp. 2 PMI_412, assembly GCA_021432625.1. Lineage (NCBI taxonomy): Eukaryota > Fungi > Ascomycota > Leotiomycetes > Helotiales > Leptodontidiaceae > Leptodontidium > Leptodontidium sp. 2 PMI_412. The sequence continues at coordinate 28,212 of MU270430.1, forward strand.
CTGACATTTCTAAGAAGACTATATTAAATTAAATAAATAAGTTAAAAGTAAGTATACTCTTCGGAGATAGTTCGGTAGGGAGAACAATATATTAACTAAAAACAGTGCCTATACTAATTCCTACAAGAGCACTCGACTTTGCCTACTACAAATGTTATATTTAGTGTGTCCGCCTTACTATAAAGAACTTATCTCACAATTACTCCTTTAATAATCCCAAGAGTAAGAAGTGCACATATTACATAGAAAAGAAGTCCTAGTGTAACCTAGTAAGTACTCCTATTTTCTTTTTTATTTTAAATTGTATCTGAATCTTCACCGAAAGTACTTTAAATATACGGTTACTAATATATAACAGATTCTGTGGTTTATTACTAAAGAGTACCTTCGTCTAGTTGCCGCCCTCGAGGCGAAAGATAAAGAAGCTATTGTTACTGCCGCTAAATTAATTAATTCAGTATTATTAGTCGCCGCTATTAACGTACTAAAGACTACTAAGGAGTTGTCGCTAACGTTATTAGAGGAAACGCGCGTTATATGCCGGGAAATCGCTGGCTTGGCTAGCTCGTAAGTAGTAAGTTAACTCCCTTATTCCTTTTTAATATTAAGACTCTTAAGTATTAACGCTTTATTATAAGAGACAGTGTTAGTCTTAAACCGGCTCCTTACCGTCGTCTCCTTTACCGCCACTAAGCGTAGTAGGGAGGACGGCGGTGAGGACAATACTCCTATTAAGCGTCTCCGCCGAAGTCGCCGCTATAGCGCGGAGGAGGAGGACAAGGAACCTCTTTTAAATATCTATAAGTAAGGGATTCGGCCTTGTTTCGAATTAACTTTGTAGTAAGTTCTTTGTGGCGGCACTTTCTTTATATTATTATATAAGAGTAGCCCCCTATAGTAAAACCGGTAGTTTATCCTTATTAAAATGTCGTCGTAAGGCCGCCTATTAGTACTTTGAATTAAAGGGCATTTAGAACTAAATCGAGTGTATTTCTGACTTTGTAAATTAATTAAATATAAAAATAATCGCAAGTAATAAATTAATAAATAAGAGTTATAAAGAAATATATAAAAAAATCAACGAGTATAAGAAACCCCTTTATTACTAGTCTAAATCAACTCCGGTTGACCGTTAAACTTAACCTTTTATTTTAATAGTGAGGGTATTAGTGTTAATAAAATCCCGAAGAGCCTTATTTAGAGTACTCTTCGTTATGACGTCAGTAGGATTGTTAGCGCTATTAATCTATCGAACTTCTGTTAGCTCTCTACGCTCGTATAATTAACAAATAGCCATAATATCGATTATTAGGCCCTTCTCTTTTGTTATATTAAGCTTAATAATATACTCATAAAGGGACAAAGAATCTGTGTAAATAATAGTAAGAAGACGTGAGATGCTAAGCTTATTAGTTACTATATTAATAGTCGTACTAAGGGAGATTAATATATTAATACTAGTTATTATAATATATAGCTCCGATGTAAGTACTATATGAGTTACTCTCTTACACTTTATTAAGCTAGTATACACGATATTACTAGTTAAGGTGAATTGCACATCCCCTACTGTTTCGGCACTAATTACTAATACAAAACTTATTTATAAACTCAAGTCTTTGTTATTAATAAAAGAACTATCTATAAAAACGTAGACTTTCGCGGACTATAAGTTAATTAGTATATATTAAAGTCCCCTCTTTAAGTTATCTATTTATTATTTAAGACGTAAGTTCAAGGCCTTAACGTCGTCTTCCGTCAAATCCTAGTATTACGCTATAACTAAGAGATTAAATGTTACTTCCGGCTAATAAATAATAATAAGGTAAGCCGCACGAGCTCGTTACTCTCTATAGGCCTTCTTATAGTCCTCTTTTCTTACGTCGACTAGCTCTAGCCTTACTCCTTAACCTTTCTGAGATATATAGAGGCTGTCCTTGTCTATGAAAATAATATACTTATTAAACGTAATAGTTTCAGTAGAAAGTAACACTTATATCGGCTTCGTCAGAAAACCGGCCTTAATAATCTTATCTTACTCTCTTACTAAGAAGTCCTTATTTCCTAGAATTATTATGTCGTTTGTTTATATTCCCACGACACTAAAATCATAGCTTTCCTTAGTACTAATTAGTAAGTATAGGTCGTATATTAATGTCTCTATTTATAAGTTCTCTATATAATATTTATAGTATATATTAAACTAATAGTTTCTAGACTTAAGTATATTATATAATAATAGTACTACTATAAATATTATATTAGGAGGGAAATCTCCTGCGATCTCTTTTAGTGGCTATATAAATATGTCTCAGAGAAGCCTTATCTTTACTTAAACGTAGGCTTAAGTAATATCCCTAATAATTAAATAGGATTTAGACTAGTTTCGGAGGCGATTTAGGTACTTGACGGTAGCGGCTAAGAAAATAAGTAACCGCTAGCTAAATCGTTAAATTATTAAAGACTAAGTTAATATTTCTCTCTTCCCTTTATCGTTAAAGTATTAAATTATTAGTCTTAACTTCTTATATAAAGTTAACGTCTCCTTGCCTTTAACTTCGTCTACTATTCTTGACTTAAAAATGCAGTGGCCTCTCACTCTAGAGTCGTCCTTATAAATAAGCACAAAAACACCCTTTTTAATAAGTACTTTATATTCCGTCCTTTAGGACTACTAAAATAGCGGCTTAAGCGCTATAATCTTCCCTTTAGCACGAAGTTTAATAAATAGCTCTTAGTCCCTTGTCTCCTTCTTAGTTAAAAACACTTTAATATCGTAATCGTCATTAATAATTAATAAATCTAAGATATGTTTCGTAAATAGAATTTAAATAGCGATTTAAAGTAAGTTCGGTACTATTTCGGTGGCGTTTCTAATTAGGGATCTTAAATATTACTTATAAATATCCTCTAGTAAGTTTTCTTTTTATTATTTAATACTAAAAGTGTTTGTCTTAAAGGGACGAACTATAATTAATCAGAACGTACGTATTTTCTTATTTCTTATATTAATCTTATATAATTCTCCCTTAATACCTAAGAAATCATAAGGTCTTGTTTATCTTTTACCTTTTTAATATACTAAAACTTAATTATTAAAGTAAAAACCGTAAATATAAGTAGTTCTGAGGCCGTTTCGTGTAACTAACGTATTATTAATTTTGCGTATAATATAAATTTTTTATATCTCCTTTATAGCTTTTTTAATCGTAGCCGCACGTTGCTCGACTAACGGATTTAGGGGGTCTAACTCTATTATTTTAAGGTATACGCTAAAAACAAGTAATATAGAGATAAACCTATTAAGTCTAACTATATTATTTATTACTTTTATTATTATTTATAGTCAGTCTTCGTCGCTTAACTCAGGGTGCTCTTCTATAACGATTTTATAAGTACGGCGTAGTAGGCGGTAATATCGCTTAACTTTGCTAATTAAATAGTGTGCCTTAATAAGTACTAGCTTAAGAGTACTACTTATAAATCTAAGTATACTCTAAAACTCCTTAGAATTAAAATTAATACTATAGTCGTACACGACGAAATCCGGAGGTCTAAGGTATGTGTTAATTTATATTAACTTAAATACGTTAAAGGTAGCCCGAGCCGTAGCCGAACTAAGGGCTTTTTAGAGTAGTTTCGCCGCACTAAAACCTGTTACCTTATTTACTATATAAAGGGCATATCGTTCTCTAAATATCGCGATATTAACGTAGACTATATAATTAAAGTCGACGTCGTCTTATAGTTTAAAGCGGAACTTATATAAAGTATTTATATGTTTCTAATAATACTTATACATCACTTTAACCCTCAATATAACGTCCGAATCATACTTATAGCTAGCCTAGTCTAGCAAGTGCTATAGGCGCCTTACTAAAGGGTGTCCGAAACGCCTATAAAGCCGACGTATTTCTAGTTTAATTAGGTAGTATGTATTTATTATTCTAGTAAAAGTGTTTAGTAATTAACAATGTTAATCTAAAAGCAGCTATAAATACTTATACTTCTGTATAATTAAGTGCTTCTTGTCGCCCTAAATTAAGACATTGCGCAAGTTATTATATTACGTGTTAAGTGTATTTAACTATTATAAGTAAACTAGAAATAGGATATCTACGTCTACGATTTAGAAGTCTATTTCTCTAGCCGGAGTATTAACTATAGTAACTCCTAAAGACGGTCGCGAATTAGTACCGAATGTAATTCGGCTTTAGCCCGCCTAGTTAGTATTAAACTTAATATCTTAAATTCGCTGTAATACCCGTAGTTAGTTAATCCCTCTCGTGTTTTTATTAGATGCCCCTGTATTAATTAATAGACCTTAGAAGAATCTGTCTATTTATTACGTTATATAAGCCTTGTTTAGAGCGAGTCTCTTAATTTTGCTTTCTAAAATGTAAATAGCCTTCCTCTCCTTAAGTTGCCTTATGACTTCTCGTATATTATACTATGCCTCACTTATTATAAATATAGTCGTGAAGTTTACGGTGTTATTATTATTATTATCGTCGGAACTCTTTAAAGAATCGTTAATATCTATTAAAGTGTCTAAATCCGTATCTTAGTGACCTCCTGAACAGTGTCTAGATATAGTCCGGTTCTAGTCCGAATTAAGGTCGATTCCCTTAATATAAACTAGGTAGCTCTTAAAAGTCTTGTCTGTGGCTTTCACTCCTTCGGCCTTGCGCGCCGCGAAGTATTGTGCCTTAGACGCTACTTACTCTTTATTAGAGTAGCGACTACTATAGTAATCTATTTTCTTATAAATAATACAGCCTATATAGCTTAATATAGGCTAGAATTTGTCTCCGCGTTTGTTTTCACATAAAAATTTCATCCTACGGTTAGAGTAATAGGCCGTCTTATCTACGATATAAAATCAGTAACGATTCGTATATAATCCGGAGTACTTGCCTACCCTCGATCCCGAGTTATAAGTTACTTTAACGCCAACAGCGGAGCGAAGACTATCTATTAACGTAAAGAAAGTAAGGGGTGCCTAAAACAAGGCTATCTTAAAGAGGAGGTTCCCTAATACTCCTTATACGAGCTTATCGCGGAGCGTCTTATCGTTCTATATATTGTCGTCTTTTAGGCTAAGCTAAATACTCTATAATTCCTTAGTAAAGTTCTCTAATTAAATTAGTACCGGCTTTCCCTTCTAGTAAGGCTCCTCCTAAAATAACGAGAAAGTTAAACTAAACTATTAGCTAAGGAACTTGTTAGCTCTCTCCTCTGTCTTAAAGTACTCGCGAGTCGTCTTAATAAACTCATTAAATGAGTACCCCTTATTCTAGAGGTACTAGTAATAATACAAACTAGTTCTGTCTCGTAGCATTAACAGAAAGGCTCGGTTTTAGACTTTAGTCTCAACTAATACTCTCTGACACAGGTTGGCGAAGATATAGAGCTTCTTATCTAAGTAGTCTTTATTTCTATTATATTAGAGCTCCTTAGTATACATCTTAGTAAGGTTTACTAACGATTTTACTTAGTTTAGGGTTAATAAATCTATAACATATTATAACAGCCGAATCGGCTCCGTATATAGTCCGGTAGTCCTAGGAACCTCAAATAGTAGTAATAACCCGTCCCGTAGGTATATTACTAGCGTTAGTGTAAGATTCGACAACGCGTGGTTATTTAATTTCCACAGGTAGAGATTACTTAAGGGATCCCTCTTAAGAGTAAATAAGAACTCCTTCTTTAGGACTATAAGTGAGGGGGTTATACTATATAAATCCTCGACCTTATCTCCTTTAATAAAGGAGATCTTAAGTGATTTTAATAATTAAATTGTCTCTATAAACTTTACTCTTAACCTTTCCGAAGGAGTGTCTTCCTCTATAGAATAAATAACTACTTTTAGTTAGTGTTATAAAGACATTAGGGTTTAATTTTATTAAAGTGTTATTAGGAATAATAATAATAGTCGAGAGAGTAATTCCCGGATGTAATTCGATATTAATTCGGGGTAGTTCTAAATTTACATCTCTATTTAGTCCTTTAGCCACAAATTTTCCTCAGCTTACACTGCCTTTACTAAAGCCTCTACTGTCCTCGTCCCCTTTTGTCGTCGCACAAACACACTAAAGGCTCGTAGGTCGTCCTTAAAGTATATACGTTTTATAACCTTAATTAATCTAAATTCCTTTGCCGTCTAACTCTTAAAATACTCCTAAAAGTCCTAGAAAAGGAATTCTCTCTTAATGCGACTATTATAAAAGGACTTACGGAACTTCCGCGAGTATGTTATTATATCTCTTGTAAAAGCTAGACTAAGATTTAGCGTTTCTCTTAATATAGCCGTGTTATTAAATGTTTCTAGAGTTAACTCTAACTCCGGCGTACGGTTTAAAGTATTCGCTATTGTATTAGATACAATTCGTAGGCGATCTAATAAGTTCCCAGATAAGTTTCTTAAAAGTCCAAAGTTCTAGATTTAAGAATATTAAATTAACAGTCTTCGTAAAGTAACTGTCGTATTATAATAACTCTTCTCTGACGTATAATTGTCCTAGTCGAGTCTTAAGAGAGAAGTTATCTTCCCTCCACGATCTAGAAAAGGTAAAATGCCCTTTAAGGAAAATACAGTAAAATAGTCCTTAAGTTAAAGCCTAAAATCCGCTTTATAGCCTAAGACCTTTTTTATCTATAATAAGGTTAATAATATAAGCTTGCCACTAATTAGTGTCGGTGTAGTACCGGTTCATGTACTACGCCGTATATATAAATATATTCTAATGTGAGTATAGCGACAAAGTAATAAATATATAGTTCAAAATCTATGTATTTTTTAAGAGAGTACGAGGAGAGTTAGACTATATACTACGAAACCCCACCGAATCTCCACCGAAACTAGTCCGGCTAGGCTCTGACCCTTGAATTTGACCCGCACCCCCTTTTCTAGACCGAAATATGCTTATGCAGGGACCTGTGGACCAACAATAAAGTCTCTTAACGGCTTAGACTCGGTTGTAGTCGAAGAATCGCTAGTCTAACGCCTTTAATACGTCGACTACTATATTAAAGGTTCCGGTATAATCGGGATTTATATATTAAAGGATAATAGTCTTAACTTCGTTAGCGGTACACTAAAAGTAAGCCTTAACTTAAGACATCTTACTCTTAAAGTTACTAGAGTACTCTTTTAAGAATAACTTTATCTTTATCTTTTAGACATCGTATTTAATATCTCCCTTATAGTCGCTAAAGGGGAGTTAGGGGTACTTGACTTTAAAAGGCTCTACTACTCAGATTGACATATCTAGCTTTGGCAGGTAGTAATCGGCGGTTAGCTGGAGGTCGGCTATAAGAGCACGTGTTAACTAGTCAGAAGAGGGGGAAGGAGTAAGAGTCTCCTGGCGAGGGTTGTCGATAGTATATTAAGTGAGAGCCCGTGTAATAGCGGCGGCGACAGCAAAGCTTACAGAGTCCTTAATTAGCTGATCGACCTTTGCTTATTAAGCGGGGGTAAGGCCCTCTATATTAGTATGCTCTGGCGATGCGTCAAAGAATCTCTGGGGTTTGTCCTCTGAGTCTGAGTCAAATCTGTTAAAGCTCTTTAGCTCCTCTAAGAGGGTCTCTACTAAAGGGATAAGGGTAGTGTCGGTAAAGCTTAGCCGTATAGGGGCGCTCTTTTCTCTGGAGCTTCGCCGACGAGGGGGAGAAATTAGTAGTAATAGTAATGCGGGGTTAAGGGGTGTTCGTGTTTGAGGTCGTTGATCGATTTGTTAATTAGACATTCGTTCGAAACAGGGGCGCGCGTCAAGTTGCGGCAAGGCAAGTTAATCGCGAGAGAATATCTAGCTTTCTCTAGGACAGTCTACTACGGGGGCAGAGAGGTACTTATTTGTCGAATAGGCTAAGGTGTTAAGGCTTATTATTAACTTACTATAAGGGTAAGTTGACAAGGCGCAAGACTGGGTGAAATATAACGCTTTATAATAGAGGGGTATTAGTCTTTTCTTATATTACGGCTAATAAGAGGTTAATACGGCGAGTTAACTCTAGCTGTGTATTTAGGCCTCTAGCTACGCTCAGAATTGAGAAGAAAAGACAAGGAGGAAAGGAGAGCTCTCTGTAAGGGAGGGCTCGAGTATATATATATGAAGGACCCTCCTAATGAGGCCTAGTGTAGTCGAGTGCTATTCACGTCAATATGTCGCAGGCTCGCTACTTAGTCTTCCCTATTAGGCCTAGCGCCGTCGCATAGCCAGCGATGCTACGAGCTAGTGTCGGTTAGAATACGAGGCGCATCGTAGGTCGTAACAGTTATTAAACGCGGTGCTTTATGTTTCCGGTGCTCTTTCGGGCATACCTATGTCCTTTACTTTACTAAGATAGCTTCCTTTGCCACTTGTCTTATTAAGGCGATTAAGGCCGACGAGCCTTAAAGTACAAGTAATTACAAATACCCTTTTATTAAGCTCGTTAACCTTATAAGTTTCTTAATTAATATCAGGTTACTCTTTAAATAGCTCTAAAGCTAAAGGAGAATAAGCGCTTATAAGCGGTAATAATATACTTCCGGGGCTTAAGAACCCTTATATAATTAAGTTACCCCTTGTATTTACAAGTTTACGTTAGGTTACGCTGTTTTTATATAAGGTGGGGCTTAAGAACCCCTAAACAATTAAGTTACCCTTTTGTTTTTTGCTTTAAGAGGTTTAGATTCTTAGAAATATTCTTAGTAATAGTAAAGGGCGGATTTTAAGGGCTAGCTACTTTAATAATACTACTTTTTCCGCTCTTAATAATAAAATTTAAAGTGTGTATTATAGCTTTTATAATGTGCTCGAAATAAGTAATAAAAATATATAAAATAAAGAAGATATATAATTTAAAGGAATATAAGTTAAGTTAAAAGGAAGATTTACGAAAGAAAGATTAAGAGAGCTATAGAGTAGTAGAGATTTGCGCTTTAATGTCTTTTAGGTTTAAAAGAGCTCGAAAATAGTCGAATTATTAACGAGTAAGGTTCTTTATAAGTTTATCGGCCAGTATTTCTGTTATAAACAAATAAGTGATTTCAAAAGTACTTTTAAAGTGTTCTTAATAAAGCCACATATTTTAAATATTAACGTGGCGAAGCTTTATTATAATTCGCTCGCCCTCGCTAATAATTAGTTAAATTGTTTACTTATTATTATAATAGATTTTTAGACTTCTTTTAAGTCAAGAAAGATCTTTATAAATAGTCTTTTAAGCGCTATTATTGCTTTAGCATTTTTTTCGACTCTTAGTAACTCTACTTTAGTAGTTAAAGTAATAACTATAGCTTGCAAACTAGCTTTTTAAATATAAATACCTCCGAAAAGAGCAGCGGTAAAGCCTTAAAATAATCGTCGAGTCTCGGTATTATTAGCAAAAAAAGTATTTAAGGTAATAAATAACCGTATTTCTTTCTGTTCTGTTAAGCACTAAATCGCTAGGTATTAAGTGCTTTAAAGGTATTTAAAAGTCTAATTTATAGCCTTAATATACTCTTCGCTTAGATTTATTAAAAAGTGAAATAATCGCGAAGCTATATATATAATATTAGGTCTTATAAGAATTACCGAGTAAAGCACTAATCTGACTTTTTTTTAATATTCCTTTACTTGACTTAAAAGAGTAATACCTTTGTACTTAGTGAGCTCGATCTCTAAGAGTAGTATATTCCTTGGCAAGAATGTTATTAGATTAAATTTATTAGCGATTTTCTCGATATATATATTATAAGTAAGAGAGATTATTCTTTGTGTTTAACACTTAATAATCTTAACTCTAAGGAATTAGTTTACTGTTTTTATTTCGTGAAGTTTATTTTACGGCTGGCAAGAGGTTGATACGGCGAGTAGACTCTAGCTTTGTACTTGGGCCTCTAGCTTCGCTCAGAATCGAGAAGAAAAGATAAGGAGGAAAAGAGAGCTCTCTATAAGGGAGAGCTCGAGTATAAATACACGAAGGACCCTCCTAATAGGGCCTAGCACAGTCGGGGGCCATTCACATCCACATGTCGCATGCTCGCTATTAAGTCTTCCCTATTAGGCTTAGCGCCGTCGCATAGCCAGCGATGCTATGAGCCCGTGTCGGTTAGAATACGAGGCGCATCGTAGGTCGTAACAACTAGGGAATTTGTATATATAAGTATATAAAATAATACGCTACCCCTCCATACATGCCGCGCTCGCCTCCCCCTGCTAGCGTGGGAAATATCTCAGCGGACGAAGGGATAAGCCTTGAGATTTTGCCGTAGAGCTGGGTCGCTGCAAGGGCTTGGCATCGAAAATAAGGAGTTGCCGCAGGCGCCTTAGTATTAAAAACAAGGACTTGCGCCTGATTTTAATTAAGTTAATAATTTTATATAAGTTTCTTAGGTATACTTATAAAGGTTATTAAGATAAGTAGTTTTATAAGAGAATTATAAAAATTAGATTATATAACAAAAAGTTAGAAAATGTTTTAGGGTTAAGTAAAGTTAGGGTAGGTGCCTTAGTAAGTAAAGGCTTGCGGTAGTTTAAATTTTAATTTTATTAATATTTTTATATAAGTTTCTTACGTATACTTATAAAGGTTATCGTTGCAGGTTTAAGTCACGAGTATGTCAGGTGGCCGGATAACCAAATCTCTGCACGCTAGTGGTTACCGAGACTACTTTTAATCTCCCCGATCGTCTGTTTATAGCTTTTAATACTATAAGCTAATTAACCTAATTAATACTCTTTTGTTTCCTCGCTATACGTGATTGTCCTAGTAATAGGTTATAAGTCTCTACCCCACTATTCCGATTACCCCCCCCCCCCCCCCCAAATTCTGATCACCCTTTTACACCAAAAACAGCGATTATCGACCCTCTTTAATTATATCAAAAATTAATAGAATTTTATAAAACTTTAAATCTAAAATAATAATATATATATAATTCAGAATGCAAATTATAAATTTGTTTGAATTATGTAATATTACATATTAAGTATTTGAAACTTGATTTTTCGCTTACTATACAAATTTGGTGTGAAATTTATTTTTCTTATTTTTCAATTATCGTTATAAGTTATTATTAGAAATACTTAAAGTTAAGAATTATATAAGATTATATAAGACTCCTTAAGTGCATTGTATTTTTAGGTTATTTGTTTTAGTAGTCCTTTTTTAATTAAGTAAAATATAAAACACTATACAAATAATTTATAAGGGAAATATAAATTACTTGATAACCCAACAACTACTAATAGTAATACATTAAACTTAGGGTATCATAATTTAAATAGATATTCTACTTATCATTTTAGTTTCAAGTGTTTTTATCTATTAATGAAAAAACATATTTTTCGCATTTTTTATATGCAAAAATTTAAATTTAATATTATAAAATATTACGTAATCTATAACATCTCTTCTTTTAATATGTTTATAAACAAAGTATAATAAGCTTATTATAAAAGTCTTATAAAATTATATTAATTTTTGATATAATTAAAGAGGGTCGAAAACCGTTGTTTTTGCGGTAAAAGGGTGAGCGGAATGGTGGGGTGGGGACTTAGGGACTATAGATAGTGAGCCTTGTAGTATCAAGTGCTTGATGACGCTTATAAGAACTCAACGATAACTCAATTGAATCCATTGTGGCTGGAAAGGTGGTAGAGTATCGGCAAATGGCTAACAAGTTTCGTATCTTAATGAGGAAAGTTAGGGTAAGGGGGTGTCGGGTGAAGCAGTTAAGCAGGTCCCTCCCCACCCTGGTCTACCCCAGAATCCCCAGAATTCGCTAACAAATTTGAGTTCGAGCGTATCTATGAGCAGTCTCCTGACCTTCCTCTTGAAGTGAAATCCCCGCCCAGTTCACCGCCTTACGCCGACATGAGCGAGTTTAGCTGAATGACCTTGTGAAGTCCTCCGACACTACCTAAATAGAAATAACAATTGCTCTTTACTGCAGTCTGAATACCCCCTCACGGCCACCACATTCTGCTCCCAACGTGAGAGCAACAATCAAGCTTCTGGACGAGCCTTCAAGTCCGACCCGAAAAGACAGGGTGAAACATTTCAAGACGAGTGAGACTTGGCAACCCGGCGACGATGTCCCCCTCGTCATCAACGGGAACCGTGTTACTGTAAACAGGAGGAAGGAAACCTTGATTAAAAAGCCTATGAATTAGGAGAAATCGATGGTATCGACGTAGCTCTGATCATTTGCAAGTATGGCCGATACACTACATATAGCTCGAATGGTTATGCATCACGGTTACCGTCAATGGTAAAGATATTAAGTAAAGCGATTGCTTGCTTGAGTATACGACAGTACTAATAATCATTTAGCAAGCTGCCTATCCTCTCCCAAAAAATTTGCTGCCGAAAGACGTCGAAAAGCGCCTTTCAAACAAGAGAAAAGAGATTACTAAAAACGAATAGCAATGTGACTGGACTATTTATAAACGGATAGACAATCAGAATCAGTTCGAAAAGGAAATTAAACCTACAGATGTAGATATTAGTAGATAAGGTATCAGCGCCGTCTTCTCGGGTTTGTACACCGTCGACTTGTAGATGACAAACAGGGCATGCTAATGGGTCTACCATAAGAGATGAGACAAGGTGTGTACGTCGTGCAAGTACGCAGAAACCTGATTGAAATTCTCGTCGTGTAGAAAACAAAAAAAAAGGCTGCAATAGCTATAAGTCCCTACCCCACCATTCCGGACACCCCCCCCATTCCGGACACCTCGCTTAACACACCGCTTTTTTACTTACCTACCTTCAATAATTAATAATTATTTTATTCTCTTATTGATTTTCTTGATTTTTAGCATATTAATTAGGACGACTATTATGCCAAAATATACTAAAGACGACGTGGTTTTGGCCCTTCACGCGATTAAAAATAGCAAGTCTATACGACAAGCTTTAAAAGAGTAGGGTATACTATCCTCCACTTTATACGACTAATCTCGTAACACAAACACCTATCGATAAGCTACTAGTTATTTGCAAATGTTACCTATAGTACTAGAAGATCGTCTTACTAATTGGATTTTAGTTTAAGAGATATTAGGGTTTAGTATTACTTATACGCAAGTACGGCTTTTTAGGAACCGACTTTATACACTTTAAGGGGACCCCTTATTACTCGGAAAATGATAAGTACAGCGGTTTTTCAAGCGGAATCCTATTCTTAGTACTAAGAAGTAGTATTCTATTAATTCTATACGTGTTAATAATATAACTATTAATGTTATTAAGCCTTAGTTCTACAAATTAGAGATTCTAGCTATTAAGGCTATTTTACTTAAAAATCAATAGAATATAAATAAAGCAGAAATCATAGAAAGTTTTAGAATTAATAGCTTAGTTATTAGGTATATAAAACGGCGTTTTGTTTAGCGGAAATAATCTAATTCTCGAAATTAAACCTTATTTATTGAGTGTATCTTTATAATAGGCAGGAAAACGACTCCACTTGTGATATATAAGGGGAAATCGGTTTAACAATAATAGTTTCTAGTAGATCTTAACGAATTTAAATCCTGGCAATTCACAGTAATAAAGAATAGGTAGACAAACGATACTACTGCATTAGAATAGCTAAAAAAAAGTCTTTATTTCTTAAACGTAACCACGTGACGGAAAACCCCGATTATTAGTCTTAGACGGCCATAAAAGTCATAAGACTACTGTGGTGGGGAAGACTCTGGTAGCTCCTTTGTCACCTGACCGGATAAGCTCTTTCTACATAAAAGAGCTTAACACTTGAAATTAACTTAAGAAAAAAGAACGTTTATAAATATTTATTAAATACACTTTTTTCTCCTCTACTCCCTTAAGGTTTTATACTCTTTAAATATACGTTATTTTTAGATTTAATTAATCCGCGATTTCTTACGCCTAAAATCTCTCCCGTACCTTACTATATATTACCTCTTTTATTATATGGTTTATTAGGCTTTATCTCTCCCACATATTTTTAGTGACTAACGTAAGGAGTGAGTTTAATACGAGGAAATAGAACTAGGTAAGTTATACGGAAAGGGCCCTTTATATTAATCACAAGCGTTTAGGGAGAATCAAGAAACGACAACTGCTTAAACTAAGGGACCTATTTAGTTAATAACTCCTTAGCCTTTAAAAGCAAAAACAGTAAATATAAAAGCACAAGTATATAATAAAGAAAGTAAAGAGACACAAGGGAAGTAAGTGAACTTTTATAATACGTAAGGACACTTAGAGTACTAGAAAATCTCTTCTCTCTTAGCTCGAGGCTCGGTGCCCGCCATTCTAAAGACTTATACTTTACTATTTCATAATACTTTCCACAGTAATACGAGGCCCTATAACATTAAACCGCTAAAGCCTAATATTATAAGGTACCGAGATTACTATATAAGAAGTTAACTAAAGTATTATAAGTCGTGCTCTTTAGTTCGTTAGCTAAAGGCTAAAGTCTTACTTAGAGATTCGGCGGAAGTGTGTTTTAGGCTAGTCTAAAACTAGGCCTTAGTTATCTTTTTAGCGTTATTTAATTTCTATCTACCCTTGTTTATTAATTTAAACCCTCTATAATTTCGGCGTATAGGGCTTAAGGCCTAAGCTAAGACCTCGCTAAAAGAGCCTATCGTTTAGCCCTTCGCTTAAGGAGGCGAGGCCCTAAATTCTTGTTTTTAGGGGGACGTTTCTTTACTTTCTTTACATAACAATATAACACTTATATACACTAAATCTTTTATTACTTTTATTGCTTTCGATTAAACGACTACATATATTCTTTTAAAACCTCAAATCACATTTAACTTACTAATAATGTCCGGCTACGGTAAACTAAATAACGCCAATAATTAAAAGGGGGCTCCCTTTACTGACACCCCGGGACTTACTACTAGAAGCAACTTTAAGACGGTTATAGGCGTTAGGCCTAAAGCTTTTAATAATTCAGGGACCTTTAATAAGGGCTTTACCCCTAATAACAACAACACTTTCTAGGGCTTACTAAACAATAAGAAGAAGAAAGGGAAAGGCAAAAGGAAGGGGTTTAATAATACCGGACCTAGTAACTTAGCTCCTCTTATTAACACCGTCAAACCTACCGCTCTTAACTCGACCGCGGGCATTACTATAAATAATCTTAAAAATATTAAAGTCTACGTTAATCAGCCAATATTAATCCCTAGATCCTCGAATACTCTTATTTTTAACGGTATTAACGTTAACACTTACTTCTAAACCCTTAATAAATACTTCGCAAGCTATATAATTACTAACGACCAGGAGAAGAAAAAATAAATAGTCAACTATATAACCCCTTCTTAAGCGTAGAATATTCAGAAGCTCCTTAGCTTTAAAACCAGAACATACGCTAGCCTTAAGAGGGAAATAAAGTAAAACTATTAGGCCGACAATAGTAAGTATCGTTTATATACGAATACTTACTTAGACCTACTAGAGTAGGATTTTAAGAATACTTAAATTAACAGCTAACCTTCCCTAGACTAATACCGGAAGTTCCTTAAGGCCTTTAAAGAGATAGCCCTAAACTACGTCGACCGAGGCAATCTCACCAAGAAGCAAGCGTCGACTCGATTCATGCTTACACTCCCCCGAAGCCTTCAGAATAAGGCTATATAAGCTGCCTCTAAGAATAAAGAGTCGTTAAAAGACCTTAAGACGAATACGTTTAACGACATTTACAGCGCTATTAAAGCCTAGCTTAATTCGGAACAAGACTTATATACTATTATAGAGGAGCAAGGCATTATAAACTACTAATAAATATAAGCAAGTCGGCCTAATATTTTCGCTAAGACGTGTAATTACTAGGAGGAGAGGGTTTAGCCTACGTTTATGGCTACACAGGGCTAGTCGACCCGAGCACCACTATTATAGTACCCGAACTTCTTAGGCTATAAAAATAACGCCTTAGGTAAAGAGATTCGTAAAGCCTTTAAGAGACAAGACAAAAAAGTTATAGCCAGCTTAAACCTTATGTTTCTTTTAACTTTATAAAAGATCGCTAAAGACCTTAAGAGTACTATAAACAAAGACCTAAAGAACGTTTATAACGGTCTAAGGTACATAAAGATCCTTATAGTAATAGTTAAGAGAGCCACGAACGCTAAATATACAGCCGAAATAAACATCTTACGATTTACTAAAGAGGCTTAAGAGGTAGCTAGCGTTAGCTATAAGACTAACTATCTTAACTTTATTGTCTATAATAAGAAGGCAAAAGATAATTATAAGTGCCGGTAGTATATAAATCGTTAAGAGCCCGGGATAAGACCTTAAGCACGACATAAGTTTATAAATTAATATTTTAATTACAAAAAGTTTATAAGTCTTAAGGTAATTTATAAAGCAGAAAATAATAGCTATATTTATATAAGACCTTAGGAAGAAAGGAAAAAGTCGTACCTTATATAGTTTCTTACTAATAAGAGACCTAAGCAAGAGTATATCCTTTCTCGTATATTAAATAACTAATACTCTCCTAATCTTAAACAAAGAGCATAGGCGGTCAAGGAGTTACTAGTATCGTAGTTAAAAGCGGCACTAGCAAGAAAAAAGGGAGTAACTTCTATAATTAATTACATCGAATTTATTAATAAGCCTATCAACGCCGGCGAGTCTATTATCTTATAGTAATAGGACTGTTCTAAAAAACAAATCGTCTAAGTCTAAGCTCTCTTGTCTAATATAAAGGACAGCTCTAATTCCGAGGCAATAATTGCCCCTATTAAAACTAGAGCCCAAAAGAAGGCCCTAGCATTTGAGCCATATAAAGGATCCGATAAGTTATAAGACAAAATCAAAGCTTAGGCCTTATATAGTAAACTAAAGGTTCTTCTAAATATTAAAGACGCTATATAATTTACTAAAGTTATAAATATGGACAGTCCTAAAAAAGTAAAAAAGACCCCTTAGTAAATCTTAGCCAAGAACAAGTCTAAGATCTCTAATATAGTCTCTAAACCTGTTATATTAACCGCATTTAGGGCATTAGCTCAGAATACTATAACTAGCTCTTCGGCGAAGAGGCGTATCGCGAAGCCTAAACTAACTATAGTCCCCTCTAGAATCCCTAGACCTATTACGTAATTAACGTCTTTTTAAAACCCCCGTATATAAAAAGCATTAAACCGGAACGGCTATAGGCTTAATAAGGTCCTCGACAAGCTGCTGTCTTTATAAGAATTGCCTAGCAACCTTACGTTAAAGGAGATAATAGTACTTATTAACCCTCCTAAAGCTTCCCGAACGCCCGGCGGTATAATTAATTAATAAATATAAAAGGAGCATATTATTAACGTTAAAGCCATTACCTTTAAAGACGACTATAGCCTTAATAAAAAAGAGGTTATTATATCGCAAAGACTATTACCTAATTTTTTATATACTTTCCTAAAGCCTACGCTATACATAAATTAATTAGACGAGTACCCCTTAATAAAGTGAGATAATATTAGAACAAAGAAAGTCTTTAGTTAACTCCTAGGGAGAACAAAATAAAAAAGAAAGGTCTAAGTACACCCTAAAGTCCCCAGGAATCTCCTTGCTTTAAAATTTCAGGCCTATTAGTAGTAGTTCCGGAACAGTGTCTTTATAATACAAGAGTCAATAATTAAAAAGTCAATAGTATAGCTACTACTTAGCGCTATTCTATTATTTAGGCCGGTCCTAGTACTTTTCCTTAATATACTATTAGTGTATAAAGACCTAATACTAGAACTTCTTTGCTTAGTACCTTTTACGTCACCTAAAACAATATAGCAAAGTGCTTGACTAATAAGAAACACTAGCTTTTGTGTTAAAATAGAGGCTATAAGTGGCTCCACAGAAATAAGCAACTCGTTTTACTCGCTAGCGCCAAAGGTAGTAGTTATAATGCCTAGCCGCTTTAAGGTTAGCGATGTCAAGGCTATACTCGACACAAGGGCTAAAGTTAATTATATGACTCTTAAAGTAGCTAACCTCTTAGAACTACTAATAACAAAAAGTTAAACGATAGCCTTAAAGACAATTACTAGTATTAAGTCTCGTTTCATTAAATTTACTAATAACGTCACCGTTATTATAAGTAACTATGTAATTAACAACCGGTTTTATATTATAAACAGCCCTAAAGTTAAGGTTATCCTTAGTTTTCTATTCTTTTATAAAGCTAAAGTCACTTTCCGTTACCCAAAAGATTACAATAGAGGTATTATACTCGTTTTTTTATAAGATTAGCGTTCTAGTCTTATTATCACAGTTAGGACCAACGATATTACTAAGGAAGCGAAAGATACTAAGGCACTACGTAAAGAGAATAAAGTAAGGCTAATTTACCCTAAAGATTTAAAATCCGAAATTAATTATAAAGAGGAAGACTTCTTAAGAAACGATTAACTAACTATTACTCGAGCGTTATAGTTAGTACACTCAAATACTTAGACATCCCGACATTGTCAGGATTAAGAGAAGGAGTTTTTAAAGGGAAAAACAGTTAACCTTATCGTCCTCGCCTTTTATTACGAGACCGAGAACTTATAAGTCTTAAAGGGATAGCGTATATTAAGTATATAAAAAGAGAATTCTATGTGCCAAAATCAGTGATTAAAGACTTTCTACTTAAGGCACTCCTTAACTCGTATCAAGAGGAACCCCTAGTCTCTAAGCCCTTATTTAAGGGAGTATTTAACGACGATTCCTTGTCTCTAGCCAGCCTAACGTTTAAATAGACTACCAACTATAACGAGCTTCCAATTAAGTCACTGTTTAAAGAAACACAGAATACAGTAGCGCGAGTAAAAACTATATATAAGTCAAAGGCCAAGAAGGTCCTGCCCGTTAATTTAGCTAACCTAAAAGGTAACCCCCCTAGTAGGAGGGAAGACTAGTACGAGCGTATACGAGAACGAAGAACTCCTTAAGATTATGTCAGAAAGTATTAAGAACACTTATTACTACGCTTCGCTAATATACCCCGAAACTCAAGACTTACCCTAAAAAGGCTAGTTAAATTAAACGTAAGTAGCTTATTGTGGCCGGAAGAGAGAGCCTTATTCGACGAAATAATAATTAATCAGGAAAGAGCTATAGCTTTTAACTAGCCTAAGTGTGGCAAATTTTATAAAAATGTTTCCCCTCCCGTTATTATTAGGACTATTAAACATACGGCTTAGCAAGCTCTTAACTTTCCTTTACTATAAGCACTTGTTCCGGAGGTTACTAAAATAATGCAAAAAAGACTTAATAAAGGAGTCCTAGAGTACTCGGAGGGGCCTTACCGCAACGCTTAGTTCTTAGTTCAAAAGAAAAAGTCGGGGAAATACAGGCTAATTAACTCGGCTATTATATTAAATACTATTACCCGTAAAAATACAAACCTTCTACCATTTATTAACGAGTTTTCTAAAGAGTTTATTAGTTACTATATTACAAGTCTCGTTAACTTATATTTTAAGTACAATTAACAAGTGCTTTATTAGTCTAACAAAGATATAACTGCTTTTTATATTCCTTACATCAAATTAGTCTAAAATACGACACTTCCACAAGGCGCTACTAATTCTATTACACAATTTGTCCAAATAATTACACGCATTTTAAAAAAGCTAGTCCTAGCAGTTATAATATTATTCTTAGACGACATTAGTGTCAAAGGCCCGTATACGGACTACGACTAAGCTAAAGCCTTGCCAGGGATTAAAAAGTTTGTCTTAAAATATATTAAAAACCTCGACATAACCCTCGAACGCTTAAAGCGTACTAGAGCTACAATTAGGCCTAAGTCACAATTTTGTCTTAATAGTATAAACATTATAGGGTACGCCTATAACTCCAGAAGGAGAAAACTATCTACAAGGCACCTCGTTAAAATCAAGAACTAGCGAGAACTAGCAAACCTTACTAAAGTTAAAATATTCCTAGGACTTATTATTTACTTCCGAATTTAAATTAAAAACTTTCGCCTAATCGCTAAACCTTTATACACACTTTTATAAAAAGGGGTTAAGTTTTACTAAGAACCTAATTTATAAGGCAAGGCTATAACTGAACTATAAGACGCTTTATACTCATCCCTAGTCCTATGTCAAATAAACTACGAAAAGGGAGCTAGTGAAATTATAGTTAGAGTTAACTCTAGCAGAACTAGCTAGGGCGGCTTCCTTAGCTAAAGGGAGCTGACTTTAAACAAAATACGCCTAGCAAGGTACAAGAGTAGGTTCTAGAGCAAGACTAAAGCTAAATATAATATCACTAAGAGAAAATATAAAGGTATACTTTATATTTTAAAGAAATTAAAGATTTAGCTTATTAAAGTACACTTTATTATAAAAACAAATACTAATACACTTATTATACAATTAAACAGAGTAGCTTACGATTATCCTAACGCGATATTAACTAAATAGCTCGCTTAAATACGACTCTTCGACTTTAAGGTTCGACACGTTTAAGGAACGACACATGTAATGGTAGACCAGTTGTCCCGGAGACCTAGGCACCCCGAAGATTCCCTAAAAGAAAGCAATGTCGACAAAGACTAGATTCTCTCTAAGCTTAAAGCTTACAAGATTTGTCCTATTAATACTATAAACAAAAAAGAGACTAGTAATTCAGAATTAAACAGCGTATTAATAGACCCGGAACTTTAGAGGTAGAATGGAATTCTTTAAAATATAAAATCTATAGTTTAAAGACTTTATAAAAAAGGGGAACTTACTTCTTCTAACAGTTCTAAATCCTCTCTTAACAAAAGAGGCCTACTTATTATAATAAGCAAGTACAAAGAACAGTACTAAGAAATAGCTTAGTACTTAACAACACTTAAGACTCTAAAGTCAATAAATCGAAAACAGTTCCGAGTATTTAAGCGTAAAGCACTAAATTACGACGTATATAGTCGTAAGATCTAGAGGTTGCCATTAAAAGGGGCTCTAGTTAAGCTCGTCATTGACACAATAAAAAAGAAAGAAGTAATACTTAGGAGTTACTATAATAACTCGGGCCACAAAGGATAAAAAAGCACGTACTACTAAATCTTCGCTTAATACTTTTAGAAAGGCCTATATATAGACTATATAAATTATATTCGGACATACTAGGATTACTAACTCTAATTATCTAAACGCTAAGAGGAACCCCTTTACTTAATAGTATTAAATGGCCTAATAAAGAAATAAGCGCTTAATATTATATTTATACCGACAAAACACAGAAAAAAGTACTTAGTAGTTACTAAGGACGACATAAGCGGTTAAGTTAAGGCAAGGGCCCTCGCTAGTAAAGAGGCTAAAGGAGTAGCTAACTTTATTTAGCAAGACATTATTTACCAGCACGGACTATTTTAGAAGCTTATTATTAATAATAAAACTAGAAACATAAGAGAAGTTATAGACTTACTTAATAAAATAAAAGTCAATCGAATCTAAATCTTAATATATAACGCCAGAACAAACGGGATAATTAAGAGGGGACATGGCCTAATTAAGAATACGCTTTTTAAAATAAGCGGACGCTAGCTTAATAACCTTCTAACAATATTATTTATAGACTATACCACAGTACATCGCCCAACAGGGTATACTCCTTTTTATATAGTTTATAAGAGAGAAGCTATCTTGCCTATTAAGACAACAAACCCGACTTAGAGATTATTGTTTACTAAAGAAATTAAAGACCGCTCTAAGCTCTTAAAGCTCCGCGCTCTTTAATTTCAAATATAGCAAGAACACATTAACAAAGCCATACTTATAAAGACTCGTCGCTATTAAGAAGGTAAAAAAGCATTTAATTTAAAACATAATATCCGTAAACGGCTATTTATTAAGAGAGACTTAGTCTTATGTTGGGATTTTATTAAAGAGAGGGATATATCTACTAACCGTACTCTCGATTTTAAATAGCTTAGACCTTACGAGATTTATAAAGCCTATATAAAAAAGGGGTACTATAAACTTAAAAAGCTAGGTCTAAATAGCCCCCGACTTCGCCGGACTTTTACTAAGAACAAGCTTAAGCTCTTTTATAAGAGGCACGACTTTATTTATAACGACAGCGACAATAATAAACAGCTCAATAAAGAATTAAACGACAACCTCACGCTTAACCATAAACCTAACATTAACATACACGACCTTAGCGACCCCAAGTTCCTAGAGAACCCTAAGATTCTAACGATATAGCGTGTTCGGGATAATAAAATAGTAATTAAAGTCCCTAAGCTATTTTAACAATAACGTAATAAGTATCAAATAATATCTAACTCAGAATAAATATACTTTAGTATTAGGGAATTAATACGAAGACGCACCTCTAATGTTTAAAGAGGGGGACGACATATTATTGCACATTAAAATAATCACTAAGACGACTTTATATTACTAAAAACCACGATTTAGGACACCTTAATACTATAACAAACACAAAAAAGAGCCTATATAGCCTTAAGCAAGTTAAAGAGAACATTAGCCCCGCGTTACAAGAACACTAATCTCTTAGAATAAAGCTTAATAAAAAACTAGCGCCCTTATAAACTACCTGCCGTATGCGAACATATAATAGGTTTAAAACGAGATTGCCATTATTAAGCCAGCGATATTCTAGGCGGCAGAAAGTAACTTCGTTTAAATAGGCCAGTTGTCGGGCTCGATCCGCAGGACTAAATTCTAAAACGACAGGTTAAACCTGTGGCCTAGGCCAAAAATTCGAGTCTAACGTGCTAGACACCCCGAAAAATATAGACGTAATATACCTAGGCGCTAACTCTCGGCAATTAATAAAAAGAGAGAAAACAACAAAGTAAGTCTATTGTTCCTAGGGACAAAGCCAACACCTATAGAGCTATTAACCCTAATGTAGCGCACAGCGATCTATAAAGGACAATACTAAGAGCACTATCAACAAACTAGCCTTAAACCGGTAAATAGATTATATAATCTATATAAAGTAAGTAAAAGTCTAGGAAATCTCTTAGTAAAGAGCTAATAACACGCTCGGAATTAAAGCCGTGCTCTCTAAAACCTTAAGTTAATAACCACAATATAGCCAACCTTACCCCACGTGCTAAAGATTTAAGTATATTATCGGCCGACGACCCCTAGTTAGTGAACCTTTTAGAGATCGAGTATTAGTCAACTACCCCTAATTAGCTCTGTCCAAAGTCTCTCGCCTACTAAGTCAGGGCCCCTTTTACATATACGTTAATACCTCCTAGCCCCTTCTCGTCAAAAAGTCTAAAAGAATAAGGACTTTTCTTGCCGTTTACTAATGCTAGTAAACAAGAAGTAACATACTTCGCACTTAGAGTACTAGCAAGAGACTACAAGTTATAAACAACTTTTAAGTACGGTACAGTGGTCTTAAAACCACAATAAACCTATAAGTAAGTGTACCGCCATTCCAGGCTCGTATTAATATCGCTAAAGCAATAAAGACTCTATACCCTCGACCTCTAGTTAGGTTTAATAATAAATACTAGCAATTAATCAAGGCTAAGGGTGCGACCCTAAGTGTTTTCATAAATGTTTCGTCACCGCCTACTACATTATTCCAAGAGGTGTCATTAAGTAAAACGGACAAGGACAAAGCTAACAACCCACAAAGCAACCGGTCAAGAGTTAAGTCTAGCTTCGACCTTAAAATTAACAATAAGTTTTTTAACCCTTATTAAAAAACTAAAGTAATCAAGAGACCTTAACTATAACCGAACTACTATTTCGAGAAGATCTCTAGCCAACGGGACCCTATAACATACCATCCCATACTTAGTTACTACTAGCCTAATAGTACTTAAGTTAATTAAACTCTTTTGTTTATCCCTAAAAAGCTTAGCTGTTTCAAAGACCTTTTATTAACTTTAATAATAAGAGGCGACTTACCTTTATAAAGAAAAGAGGCCATTTCCATTACACTAAAAACCAAGAACCTATTATAGCCTCTTAACCTTACTCGGCGCATTACAACCGTTAGTTTACCTATTCCTCCCGGCTTTCTACTATAAACCTTCGAAATTAGCGGATTTAGCCTCCACCCCATCTAACCAACTAATTAATAAGAGACTAGCAAAATAATACCACTTATCTTTAGTAATATAACTTACACAAGTATAATAAGAGCGTATCTATAAAAAGACCCGAAAACTACTCAGTAACCTATTACTAAAAGAAGATTAATACGGCGCGACACGCACGTTCTTAGCCTAAGGGGTAGAGTTTAATACGGGTAGTCGCACGAGGTAGCCTTAATTCTTATTAGTTTACGAACTTAAAGAAAATAAATAGCATCGTTTCCTTAACCTATAAAGAGAATATAAGCACCGGCGCTATAAAGAGGTTAAATAGTTTAATACTTAGCTAGATAATGTCAAGGTAAAGTCTTAGAGTTTACTTTAGTTACTTTTTAAAAACACAAGTTAAGAATTAAAGACCGTGGTAATACCTTAAATCGTCGTAAGAAAGGTATTAGTATAATCTATAAATGGCTAGTCAAGTATAAAAGGAAGAGATAAGAGTATAACTTACGAAGTTAAGACGTGTTGAGACCTTTATAGTATTAACCTTTAGTGTTAAAACTAAGAGCGCTTAAGTTAAGACAAAGCAAACTAATCTTAGTGACACCTCTAAGGTAGCTAATAATAAAGGACTCTTCTTAAAGGTTTACGAGGAGTTAGTAGAGCTTAAATAATACTATAAAAGGTCAACTTATTACGTTAAAGTAACTTGACTTTATACTAAAGTTATTATTTAAAGATCGAGGTACGGAAAAGCTAAGTGGAGACTACATATAAGTCAACGTAAGTGTTACGGAAGCAAGTTACTGTCTAGCAAAAAGAAAGCAAGCAAGTAAAGAAAGCTCTCTACTACGTCACCTCTACGACTAAGTAATAACGAAGTTAAAGGTATTAAACTCCAATAGCACTAAAGTTAATAGTAAAGGCCAAGGTTATTGCCTTAAAGGTACTAAATAACGAAGAATTAGCGGCGGAGAGACCTTTAAGGATACCTAGAGTCATGGTAACTGAAGTTATCGTTAAATAAAAGGAGATCTTGCCTTGGTAGTGTAAGAAAAGTAATAGTAAAGTCGATCTTGACATAAGCGTGGCGGGGAAGTTTGCTTTCTTAGGAAAATTGAAGTAAGAGAAGGTGTAGGAGATATTATTTAATTAATAAGAGAAGAAGTAAAAAAGTTAAAGCATGTTAAGGTGCTCTATAAAAGGAATAATATTAAGGAGAGGTTATTATATTTAGAGAGTTAAAGTTAGAAAGTTAGTAGGGGAGAGTTAACCTTATAAAGGTAGGCTAGCGGCGCTAAGCGAGGCGATTGTTTACTTTTAAAGGTAACAGGTTAACTATTACGGGACTTTTTCTTTACTAGGCTTCCTACTAATAACGTTAATTTATAAAGCTTTTAATTAGTAAAGTGTTTCTTTTATATTAAGTCGCTCGAGGGCGAGCATAATTCTTGAAGAGGGGGACGAATGTAGTAGGGAAGACTCTAGTAGCTCCTTTATTACCTAACTAAATAAGCTCTTTCCACATAAAAGAGCTTAACACTTAAAATCAATTCAAGAAAAAAGAACGTTTATAAATATTTATTAAATACACTTTTTTCTCCTTTACTCCCTTAAGGTTTTATACTCTTTAAATATGCGTTATCTTTAGATTTAATTAATCCGCGATTTCTTACGCCTAGAATCTCTCTCGTACCTCATTACATGCTACCTCTCTTGTTATGTAGTTTATTAGGCTTTATCCCTCCCACACTACGGAATTTATATAAAAGTGCTTAAAATATAATATATTTCTATTGTTTTTACTTACACACACGTTACACGTCTTATAACCTTTGGATTTATCGATTTTTTCTCCTCTTAAAGTATCCTACTAAAAACACCTTAATTTATTAGTATTAATAACTGATTTTACCCCAATTAGTAAGCGTAACTTCTTAATATGCTATTATAAAGCACGGCAAAAGAGCTTAACGGGTATAAATATTAAAGCTAGTTAAAGAGCTACTAGTCTCTGGCCAGTGAGTATAGCAAAACCACTAATAAGCCAATTACTATTAAAGAATAATAATTAGGAGCTAAAAATTAATGCCCCGGAGGACCTTTAGATTATTAAGGAAGTGGAGGAATTATCAATTGTGTAGTCTACGCCGAAGGCTAGTAAAGAATTCAGGTTACAACTCAACACTTTATCTAAATCATCACATGACAACCCTTTAACACGTCGACTACTCTTTAAAAAACTATTAAGGCTTTTGATTAAAAGAACTTCGCTCTTAGCTAGGCAGAGATAAAGATACAGCAATTGGAGGCTAAATTAGATTAATTACAACCACGGAAAAAGCGGAAGGTACAAACTAGCCTAAATTCCAAGTTTGCAGATATTCAGGCTATCTAAAGAGCTCAAATTGCAACTAGAGATTAAGAAATTGTACTTATTAATTTAGATTCAGCAAGAGATTCTAATGCTACAAAAGATTATATAGAAATTAAAGCGTTATAAAGTTATTAAGTATTGTTGTAGGTAGTAGTAAAATTGCGGGGTGTCCGGAATGGTGGGGTGGGGACTTGAGCGCCACGGCAAACCACTAAACGGTATCTATTAACTTGCCGAGAGGTCCTGATAATATTGATATACGGAGACCGAGTTTACCGAGCCGCAGAAACGATGTATGTCCCGCCTCACGGGAACGCTTCCAGCGGGAGCTAGCTGCACTGCAGTAGCGCGCATGTGCATGCGCTCCACTATTCTGAGCTTTCGCTGCAGCCTCGTCTCTTTTCTTCTTTAACAACAAATAATTGCCAACCCTTATCACTCCAGATTCACGTCGCAGATTCTTTATCTATTTGAAAATGCCCAAATACTACATCTCTAGAGTTTAGAGATCTGCGGAGTTGATTCGACGCCTCTGACGCGTTTAGCGCCAAGTCATGTTCACTTTCTCCGACATCTCTACAACATCTCCTCCACAACTCACTCTCCTTCACAACCAGCCTCAAATTCCGTCACAGCCAAAACTTCATCACCCAACAATCGCGCCTTGAAGCCGCAATGGAGATCCCGCCCCACCTGCAAGAACGAACTAATGATCTACTTCAAGAGCTTAGATCTGAGCTAGGTAAGATGCCGCGAATCAGTTCATTTCAGCATGCTCTGCGATATATTATGGAGATAACAGCCTCCCTGGCATTGATCCCAAAGTTGTAATAGGTCCAGGTAGTCCTAATGCAGACGAATCTTGGACGACCGACTTTACGCAGGATAATAACTACTTCCCAGGAAACGTATCACTATCGTCAAACCACGACCTGGATGAGATCTTAGACCCCTCGCTGCACTCAAAGTGGAGCGTCAGTAACAGGTCGAGCCCTCCTTTGGATAACTAGGGTTCCCACTCTGAATCTGACCCGGGCCTCCCCATGTGCAAGCGCTGTGACTGCGAGAAGTGTGAGAAGCTCAAGGGGCTTGCCAAACGAAAGAGAGACAAGCGTTCCTCCTTAGAGACAATTGCAAGACTGTTCCCCGTCCGGACCTCATCAACATCCTTAATAAGTATAGGGAGATATTAAACGTCCATGGCCTCTTCGCAGATTAATCGCGCGAGCCTTTCCAGTAGTCCGAGGCAACCAACGGCCCGGTCCGTGTTCAGCGTCGCTAGTATCATTTGATCTTGCAGAAGTTGGAAACGGATGATAACCTCCGGCAGTGGCGTCGGTTTGTAGCAGAATACCGAACCCTCGAAGGATAAGGAGTTTCACCGTCACGGAACCAAACAGCGGATCAACGGCACGCAGGTGCGCGGAACTGGTAAGAATAATAACAACAAAGCCCACAAAGAATATGCGAAACACATGTTTCCAAATGGTAAAGACGGTCTGGTACCTAGTCTAGGCGTCGGCGTTGGTCTGCTTGTCGGGCCGGAGATCAAGACGAGAATGTGGGGATAGATCTAATCGGGGTGATTTTAAATGATTCTTGTGCTGATCTGTGATCTAGTTACTCGACTACCGATTATAACCATGCGTACCCAAGTTACTCCTTAAGCTTATTCATGAAGCGCATCCGAATATTATCACCATGTGCCGAATACTAGAACCAGTTGCTCAGAGCCTAATCAGAAACATCGACTCAGCAATCATAATAATTAGGATACTATCTCGAAAGAACTCAGACAATATATCTAGTTACTTCTTTAGCACATGGTATAAAGTCTTTTCTCTTTTGGGAGTAATGTTTAATAAATCTTTAAGTGCTAAACGTACTATAAAATATTTCCATAATAGAATGCAACCAGACCGTTAACTCGACTGTGAACTTTCCAAATTTCCTCCCTTGCTTATGACAAGTGATAATAGGATCAATCCACGAACAAATAAGATGGCTAAAATACTAAGCATGATCGAGCAGCGGAAGGACAGTAACACCGACGAAGGATATCACTTTCATCACCTGAACCGCGCTGACACACTTCAGAGTCTTTTATCCAAAACGTCGATCCAAATCTCTCCACCTCTTGGTGTTAATACAATCCCAATTGTCCAGCTAATCACCCTTCCCCACCATCTTGTCGTACTTTCGTATCTCCACTCGCTTCCATCAGCTACCCGGCCAAATATAAAGTATAGTTTGGGGCTGCGAGTAGCGGGTGCTCGTTCGTGTAGGAAGGTTTGACGAAGGTGGCGGAGACTTCTTGGGTACATCGCCTTCGAAGGACTTGGTCAGGCTGAAGTCGCCATCGTTATCGTACTGTAGCAGACGCATTATTTAACTAGGTTCGAGGATCGTGAAGAGGAGGGTTCTCGGTAGTGGTTGAGCCGTCGAGATGGCATAGATGCGAAGGGTAAAGACTTCATGTCGGGTTGAGGCTGGCGCACTCAGCTGGGCGGCAGCCTCGCAGCAGAGCCACAAGGTTGCCTGTTGATTATCCTCTTAAGTGCCATTCAATACAGGTCAGCCAACAGCGCTGTGACCCCTGTAGAGGAGCCTGTAGCGAGCCCTGATTTAAGCGAGGAACACCAAACTTCAGCATATGCACTCCCAAAGGATGATTTTGCAGCCAAATTTCATGATTTGCTATATACAACTAAAAGCAATTGTTCTATTTACGAATATGGACCTGACATTGTTAACACCCCCAATAAGTAAAGGTTCGCTTACTTAATCGGCCGTTATTAATTGCGATTTCCGCAAGAGCGACTCTTTTTCTTAGTGGGGGGTCCTAGAATCTTCCTCCTTTGCAACTAACGCAGTTTGATGAAGTCGACATCTGCACGTGCTCATGGCGATGAATTGGAACCTCTAAAGCATCTCCAGATAAGGCTAAAATCGGAACTAAGTCTTGGACATGTTGTTTTCATTGAAAAATGGGTTATTTTAGTGGGAAAAGAAGGGTTGTTGATGTTCTTTGTTATGCCGGCCCCTTAGCGTGCAGGCCCTGTAGACATGGGCAACCTTAGCGCGCCGCGGATATAAGCGGGGTTACGGCGAACCTACGCGAAATTTGGTCGGCGCCACGACGAGAAACTCGTCGAACCCCGTCTTCCGAATTCGAACCACCCAATTTGGATGTGTTGATGGCCATTTGCAATCTCCTAGAAATTTCCATTAATATAGGGTGTCAACGGACCTGTGGAGTTCTGTCTCTCTAGATCGTGCGGTAAAGCGTTGAGTTCTTCATTCCATGAGCCTTCAATCTCCTCTCCTGAGCTTCCTTGGTTGCCGAACTTTTGAGGGGAGAGGAGCGGGCGTAAGGTATTGTCAGTCAGGTCAGAAGAACTTCAGTGCGCTCAAAATTAGATGATTCGTAAGCTGCCTTTCGGAACGAACAGGTAAAAATTTAAGTATGTCTCATACTCATTCCTCAATCATGAGAACTAGTAAATGTTTACATCGGATGCTCAATGACAACCTTCTCCATACTAACCAACCCACCACAAACCCTTCTAATCTCCGGAATACCCGCCTCAGCACCCCGCACAACCTTAACATTCGGGAACTTAACACATTTATCCGTACTCTCCACAAACCACTCCATCACCTTTCTCGCCCTGGTAGGGAACTCCGGATCTTGGGGGAAACCCATCGAAGACACATTGCCATCCGGTCGATAGCTTTGGCTCATCACAAAGGATGTATCCAAAGCCATGGGCACCGTACTCGCCAGTTTAAGGGCTGCTGTGTCTATAGAGCATGACTGTCGGGAGAGCCAGGGCGAGCTGGTTTTGACGTCTTCGGGCGGTGGGTAAGTCCCAATGCTGACGGTATCGAAGACTGTGGAAAGTGTAGTCCCCAGCTTCTTAGTCGCTGCGTGAATTTCATCGACCACTGTAGAACTTTTGTAGTCGAAGCACTGGGAGGCACCGAGACCTAGGAGCGTCGCATGGTTCTTGGTAGAGGCGGTTGTGAAGATGGGAGAGAACCCAGCTGCTTTGGCGACTTGGATAGCGGCGATGCCGACACTGCTCGCTCCGCCCCAAATGAGAATCGCTTTGCCTGTTGCATCGTCGCCGCTAATACCTGCGACCGGAAATCCGAACCTGAGACAATTAAAGATACCATCGACAGCTGTGTGTAGTACCAGTGTCGTAACAGCAGCATCTTTTAGATGCAATCCTGACGGGACTCTGAAGAAGGTTCTAGCGTCCGCGATAGCGAAGTCCTGGTGAGCTCCGATAGAGGAAGGCCTCGCATGTGCTGCTCTGGTCATCCCGAAGACTTCGTCACCTGGTTTGAAAGGTGACGTTGAGCCGGCCTCAATAACGGTGCCTGAAAACTCAAAACCGGTGACATAAGAGTGCATGCCGAAGTAGAAGAACTTCAGGTCGCAGACGTTGATTCCAGAGTAGGCAACCTTGACGAGAGCTTGCGAAGCATCTAGCTTGTAAGTCTCATTAATCTCTTTGACTATGAGTTGGCCGTCTGCGTTTAGGTAGATTGACTTGCTGGTTGGAGTCGACATAATGTTGCAAATGCTAGCGAGTACGGCGAGGACGCGGAGTACGTGTATTTGGCAGTTGGGTGTAGTTGAATATAAGGCAATGACTTGCTGTGAGGATACTTGCTATGAGGATACTGGACTTATATACTAATGCGGTCGACGCTGCAACACGCATAGAAGAGAGCCGGCGCAAAAATCTTTAACTCCGTCCGGATATCAATATAATTATGCATTGAAAGTCAAGTTAGTACAGTGACGACTTGAATACATACAGTGGAACCAAGGTCGGCACCGTCCTGCCCTGTATTCCACTTCGTTAGTCACTACTTATAACCTCCGCTCCGCTCCCACCCCAGCTTGTCTTACACTCGACTGAGTTGAGTCCTAATTAGTATGCTTGGCATCATCACAATTGCTCTCGGGACCAATTGAATCGTTCCCGATGCGAGTCTTAATAATTTAAGTCAACGCAGTATGGTGAAACTATTGCCCGACTACCGAACAGACAAACGAAGACTGTCGTGGCCAGGAGATAAGCAAGTCGCGAAGAGGCGAGCCCGGCATCCTGAATAAGAGAGTTTACTTGGCGCCAGAGACCGTGACTCGCCGTGCTCGATTGTTAGATGCTAAGCCGAGGACGTAGTTACCATTACCTCACAAAACAACCTTCGTCGTCTAGATTAAAAATTCAAACGATGACCTACGAGGCAATTTAGGTGATATCCAGAGTCAGTTTCGAATGTGCCCAGATAAATCACAACACGGTGCCTAAATATAACAGTAGACACTTCAAAATAGAGAAGCGACTAGGATCTGACCAACGTCTCGGTCCTGAGATCTTCTTCTCTTGTTCTAAAGCTCTGCGCCAAGGTGCGGGTTACAGTGCAGCACTGGGAACAGTTGTGGAACTACAGACCTTATTACTTGGGTCTCTGTATTTGGCTCTTGACAATTCTTCTCCTCGGTTCGTCTCGATCCCGCTCGGAATGGGGTTTCGGCCTACTAACTCTCCATACAGTGCTCTTAAAATGTGCAGCTCTACTTGCTCGTGCCTCTGTGACCTTTCCCCGCGACACCCGAAGAGACGATCGAGACGAAGTGAATCCACGACTTTCGACTTCATACTATGTAACGGTTGCGCTTACACAATGCTTGGGAACATGGCAAGCAGTCTTACTAGTCTCGTCGAACCCAGAGCGCTTTAACAGCCGACATCCTCAGATAGGCAACAACTCTGGTCAGGGCACAGCACAAGAGCAAGAACAAGACAGCTGCTCGTGTGGAGCAGATATCACTGCGGCTCTGCACTCCCAGCCCTCACTAAGCTCTCCAGGTCAACTTGGTCCCTTCACCGATCTGGCCTTAGATGCTCCAACACAATATCGGACGCAGTTTTTGAGGTACGATCTAAGCCGCCTCACTTGCGAAGTCAGTTACAAGCTGTATGGCGAGACGCCCAATGTCCTAACGCGGACCCAAATGGCCAGAATCATGTCTGACCTGGATATGAGGTGTAACGTTGTGGTGGATAACAATACAAGAGACTGGATTCATCGCACAAGAATGCCGGTTTCATATAGCAACTTGTCTAGTGTTTAAGAAGGCGCGGCATAATTAGTAATCTCTACGGTGGACAGCTGGAACCGAGTATAAATAATGAAAGAACGAATGATGTGCTGGAGCGAGGGAGCGCTGCGTTCCAGCGTTCCAGCAACTCAAATAGCATTCTTCACTGCATACTAGTGATTGTCTTTGCCGTACTGTGAGATCCCTATCCCTTGGTCTTCGAGATCACCCAACGCCCCGGTTTAGCGTGTAATCATACAGGCCATTACAAGCGGCTTCTCGTACCTTTGTAACCACTTCTGCTCCTGCTATTACGCCACCACGTATCGCATAAAGCATTTCCGGATAGTTCTCCTTATCCACTTCCACGACAAACCATTCATAAGACGGCTCGCCTATGGAGTACCAATGACAGACTAATATCCGATCCCGTAGCGTCGCGCCAAAACAAGATCCCACCCCGTAGTCAGGAAGTGTCTGCTGGCCTCGACTCCAAAGCAGTTCCCGTGAGGCGCAGCCTTGCGGTTGATAGAATGCGGTCGGAGGAAAAGAGGACAGTGACAGTTGTAAAATGCCAGAAACACTCGACTTGCCGTATATGCAATATTTGATATCTAAGTGACTATTTTGTAATACCATACGAACGATATTTATAAGGGAAATAGTGTAGGTCCGTCCTCGCCCTCTTGGTATTCCTCAAGAATCTTCTTGTTTGCTCTCTTCAAAGAGACCTTCATCGCCAGACAAGTCACAACACTCAACAAGGCAAATGCAATCATGAGACTCATTGCCAGAACATAACGAGATGCATCGCCCGGACGGAAGAAGTAGGGACTCCAGATATTCCCAAGCTGTGAAAGTAAATTGATGATGGAGATTGAAATGGCTCTTTTCTCGGGTGTCTGACTCAACGTGGATGCCGCCCAGCTGAAGACCATGGCATTCGCGGAGAAGCAGCCCCCGATGTAGAGGAAAGATGCAAAGTAACGTACAGCAGTGTTCAGCGTGGCAGTGGAAATAATGAAGCCAACCGCTGCAACGCTCATCGGAATGCAAATGTGGTAGCCTCTCTCGCCCATCCTGTCGCTTGACCATGCAACAATCATGGCGGAAACTGTTGCGACCAGATATGGTGGGGCTGTGAGAACAAGGGTAATGGTAGTGGATCCGAGGTTGAGGCCTTTGACGATTGAGGGATAGAAATAATTAAAGCCATACGCTGTGTGATTGGCGATGAGCATCACGACCTGGGAAAACTGTTAGTTGCTTCAGGGCCAAAGAAGGCGAGTGCACTTACGAAAATCCACATCCTGTAATCTGCGGCTGCCAGCCTCAAGCTGTACCAAACCGAGTGATCGCCTTCAGTGGGTGCCACTCGATCACGCTTCATCCGTTCAATTGCAACTTGCTGTTCATCGTCCCGTAAATGCCATTTTGAACTGCCAGTGTTGGTTTCTGGGAAGTCTGGTAGTATGAATGCGGCAACGATTCCAAGTCCAAAACTAGCAACACCTTCAATGATGAAGAGCCAGCGCCAGGCAGCATGACCGTGGACCCCATCCATTCTAGCAAATATCCCCGCAGCAATGAGTCCCGAAAAGGCGGTTGCAAGTACGAGACCTGTGTAGAGTATGGCTGTGCGAAGGGCTAGCTCCTTCTTAGTGTACCAGCATGAGAGCAGGTAGAAGACACCAGGGAAAAAAGGTGCCTCGGCAATCCCAAGAAAAAATCGAATCACGATCAGGTCACTATAGCTCCGGGCGGCAGCCGTGGCAGCCGAGACGCAAGACCAGATACAAACCCAGAATGGAAGATACAGAGACGGCCGTACCCGAGTGAGGATCATGTTACTCGGAAGTTGCATGAGCATGTATCTGAAGAGCAGTCAGATTTGTCGTCCAAGCCCTAGGGATGGCACTCTTACCCCACATTGAGGATGGAAACTGCAGTGTTAAACTGGCTGCCCTTGAGTCCCAGGTCCTTCTCAAACGACTTCAACTTGGCAGACCTGTGTTCTGTTAGAAAATGAATAATGGCGCACCAAATTTGGAGATGGGAATCCTTACGCGATGTTGTTTCGGTCGAGATAATTGAACATGTACAGAATCCAGACCATTGGCATCAAAGTTAGGTCGAGCTTTCGAACGAGACGCTTTTCAGTGCGCCGGTAGACCTCGTCATCAATCGGAGCTTGGCCATGGGTGCTTGAAGGACGCGATGTTGACTTCGCATTAACAAACTCGATCATTCGAAGATCTGTCATCTCCTTGTCTGTCATATTGAGAAATTGTAAATGATATGGCGAAGACTGAGATGTTACTGTCGATACTGGAGGCCGGGGGGCGAAAGGCGAATACCATGGCGCATCATATATAGATGATGTATACGTTTTGATAAATTGTTCTCCAGACTTCCCCGCAATAATGCTGTGGCTTGGCGGAAGCCCCCAGGATTCCAGCGCGATAGGGGGATTCCGGAGCTGGGGGTTGTGGTTAAGGATGGCTCCGTTTTGGCATGGAAAGACGGACTTCGCCGCTCCTTTTCCACCCTTATAAGAACTATTCACATCTGTTGTTGGCGTCTTGTCTCTACCGGGGGCTAACCAAAACGTTTGAGTCAGTGTCCAGACGTGTCGTGCACTAACGGAACGATTCGTGGTTCTGGGACCACTCGTGAAATCGGACCAGGGGTCTTCCAACACCCCCTCAACAAAGTTGGACATGTCTGGGGTACTCCTGTGCCGTTACCCAGCTCCCTGTCGTTCATAAAAGTTGAAGTCGGACATCGAATGTGGAAGAAAAATCGCAATTCCAATCCCCCGATTTGCTCCTGCTGAGATCTTTGTTACGAAGATGGGCTCAATTGATCAAGAAAGCAAGATGTTATTCCCGGATGGCGGATGTGATACTCACCACCACACCCCCGAACGTATGGAGGACACCCCAAACCCGACGGCACCGCATTGCAGTATTGGCTCAATTCGGCAACTGGAGACTAGGTGCATTTTATTCTTAATTGTGGCCCAGCTAACGCGCTGGTAGGAGATCCCTTGGAAATAAATAAGAAAATGCCTCCAGGGCTCGGGAATCAAAGCCTCGCTCTATTCAAGCTCTCTTGATCCCCATCATTGCAACCGACGCTGGTATGAAAGGAGACGGGCGCTATAGTTCTCTCGTGACGATAAATTCCACTACAGACGGCACGGAGAGGGAAGATTCCGTAGGTAAGAAGCGCGCACAGCGTTACATTCAGCACCTCGTCGTCGGAGCGTCTCCGTAGTCTCACTTCGTCGGTCGGGACAGATGCCCCGCCACGTGACGAATCGGCGCGCCCTTCGACGCTAACGGACCGCTCCGTTGCCAAGCCCTGTACCCCGCCGCGCCGCGGCAACAGGGCTTGACAGAATTCAGTGGTGGAGATCGATGACTGGTGCACCTTCTTTGATGGCTATGATTGTGAAAATAGAAGCGATACCGAGGTTAAGGCTGAGAGGTCGAGGACGTTTGTGATCTTGACAAAACGGGTCACAATTCCCCAGCCCCAGTCGCCAAAACATCGGTCGCAGAACCCGCAGGGGTCTGTTGTGACTGGATTATGAATAAGAAGACTGGTGCTGAATTGGATTTGCACAAGGCGGCCGACTCATTTATTCCCAAGGCTATTTATGAAGTTTTCTAAATCGCGATCATCAGATCTGGACCGGCGGGTGACGTTCTCAAATTCGCTAGGAACTGCGCTCGACCACAGTGAATCGTTAAACGCGTAAGGATCCTGGTCGTAGAGGGGCATGTCGTCCACAAAATCCGACATTGGGATGCTATCAAAGATATTGCCCAATTGGCCATCGTAATTCAAGACTGAGGCCAAGGCATTCTCAATCAGAGTCGTGTCCAAGGTTTCGTTGCCACCGAAATTGCTAATATCGCTTGAGTTATTCGCCTGCAGGTTGTCTGTTCCGAATCGCGTTTTCTCCGCAAATAATTCCAGTGTGTGACTTGCAAGCCTCTCCAAACTGGATCTCGCATTTCGGGTTCTGGGCCACCATTCGCCGCCTGAGCTAAGCAAATTAGAGCAGGAACGGAAGTCCCGAGCCAACGAGGACAATGATATTGATCTGCGGACTGTCGACGAAATGGACACGCAATACATGACGGTAGCGCCTGCGAGAAACACGTCTTGCACAGTCCTCCAGCTATGATATAGATTCCCAGATTCGTATAAGGCCTCATATAATCGCAACCGCTGTGTGGCGCCTTCAAAGCAGGTCTGGAGAGCTTGGTCACTGGGGTGGAGGATGGCTTGCGAGGGCTGATGCAAGAGACACATCGCACAATGATAGTGGATCTTCAACTTTATTGAGAGGTTCTGGTCCGACGGTCCAAATGCCGTAGCCGCCGTTAAAGCCTCCGCCAGCCATTGGTCAAGTTCTTGACGTATCTGGCCCTGCGTCGCGGCCAGAGTGCTTGATCTCGGAACAGTGTCAGCTCGACTTGGAAGCCTGTAGAGTTCAAATTTAATCCTGGAAATATGTTGTGCCATCTTGAAGACCTGTATTGAGAATGGCATTGAGACAGTATCAGCACAATTTGACGGCGAAACAGTGCCCCCTGAATCTTCTGACGCAATTCCTATAGGAAGGCCTCCGTCAAATGTGTCATCTCCTATGCCAAGAGGGCGACCCTGAATAGTGCTGATAGACCTATCAATTGATTAACGACTTACTCATGCCGCAACTAACGTTGGAATGGCCCACCTATCTAAGGAATACGCACAAAAGAAGACCCTTCTTCGCATTTCAGCAGCAAGACCGCTGAATTTGCCTGAATTACCGACCTCCCTATGTATACCAAGGTCTATGCTGTGGGCCATAGCAATATGGGTAAGAGTCCACACGTTATTGCATCCATCGGGATCGATGAGGCTGTGGACGATAAGAAGCAAAACAGACTGTAGTACAGGCATAGAAATTGTTCCGAAAACATGCTTTGACAGAGATATCGCAGATTTGAAAAGCATGCTAGGATCATGGCTGTATTTCCGTTTTCTTATTTGCAATGTTGCCCCAATACTTAAAGCAATAAGCACCTGAAACGCAGCCACATGCGCTGAGATTGGGATTAATCGACAACCTCGAGAAGTATGTTCCTCGCCATTGTAGGCAAAGGGCTGAACAGTAGTTGGCCATCCATTGTACTGGATGGGAGTTTCTGAAGGACTCGAGACACATTGATAAAGGGCGTCTACAACTTGCTCAAACGAGGGTCGATGGAGGAATGGATGATTGGGATGAGCATATTGGAAGAATCGTCTCAATAGGACATCACAGTCTGAGCGCGAAGGGAGATCCTGAGCTGGTAATTAGCAACCGGGGTTGAGGAAAATCCCGCCATTCACATACCATGCGGAGCTGTTCATAGAGGCTCTGTACGGCTTTTCTGACATCTTCTAACTGCGACATATCAATGCGATTGTCGCCATCATTACCACCGTGAAATTCAGCAGAAGGGTCATCTCTCCTTGAATTTCCAAATGGAGATCCTCCTATATTCTTGGTCTGGAGTAGCGACGCGAATAATGACCCTGAAGATGAACCCAGGTAATGTACCTGACGTGACTCGGGATTCAAAGACAAGAGGCCCAGGTCTAGGGTAACAGAGCGGGTGTCTTGTTCCACGGACGTCTCTCTGATCGCTGATCCATATAGATTCGACAGGGGCCGTTTCTGCCCTCTGGGGTCAGAAGCTGAGCTTGAGCAAGAAGGCTCCACAGATCTGGATGTCAAATCTGCTTGGTGTCCTCCAACCGGTCTAGACAAGAGAGGATATTGTTCGGGCGGTATAGATCTAGGCTCGATAGAGAAAGCCGCAGGAACATCGGCGTGTGTCGTCGCAGCGAAGAAAGGGCCGTCGTCGATATTGACGTGGGGAAGTTGTGTTCGAATAATGTCTTCGAGCCATGCAATACGTGCATTGGCGTTCGCAGCAGAGAATCTATCAAAGCTCTATCAGAGAGAAACTTGAATGCTACTCAAAATCTGGGAAACTTGCCCTCGAGCGATACGTCTGTCGGCGTCGCGCTCATCTACATCAACGCATAATATGCCAGCTTTGGAGCAGTTTCCACATGCAGGGACTTGACCATCGCACTACAGAAGTATCAGCGGAAGCTCCAGCTTCTAAACGAGAAAATACCTTGATACGTCTGTGGCGGCATCGCTCGCACGCCGACCGGACCTTCTTTGCCTTCTTGGGGCCATTGCTTTCAATTCGTTGTATTGTACCAGAGATCTCAGGAGGTAGCCCCGAAGCTGCCGCGCCCAGTTCTTCGTTCATGGTAGCGTACATTCACGCCGTCAAACACCAATGATTCTCACGCGTCGCGGTATACAAGGAAGCAGTTTGCCAACGGAAATGGCTGGGCGCGTAGGATTGGGGTTGCAGTCGCGAATTAACGCCAGAATGGAAATTCGATTGCGGGGTTGGAGTTGCTGAGTAAGCCCTAAAACAAAACAAAGAAGTCTTCTGTTGTAGTGTTTGCTTGCTTTCCATTCCATTGAATCTCTTCTTCTGCTTCTATCATCATTCATCATTAATACAATCCTCGCTTCTCACACCTGCTGTTGCTATGAAACGTCAGAGTTAGCTTAGCTATCAACATCATTTGGTTTGAGCTACGGTTGCCCTAGACTTCGCCTTCCCCTTCGCTGCTTCAGACCAGACGAGTTCGCGTCACTCTATGTGGTCCAGAGCATAAAGTTCTCATGTTACTGAGTTCTAATTTGTATATGTTCTACATGCCGTATAATTCACTTGGGTTCGTGACCATCAACAGCCTCCATTGCTCGTCCGTCAGCCACTGACGCAGACTGGTCAACCACGCTCGGTCATCAATTTGTTGAAATGGTATCTCCGCTAGTGCCTCCTCTCGAGACCTTATCTTCATATTCGGTGTGTGTGGCCTAGTTCCTGTTAGTCCACAGGAGCAGAAAGAAATACGGATGCTTACCAGTCACTGCCCCAAAGTACCCTTTGCGGATTCGCATTGACTAGAGTGAGGACTAGCGGCTTCATGTCTTCATAGTAAGGAGCTATTGTACTACTCCTGTACGGCGCCGAAAGCTTGATCCAAAAATTGCCAGTCTTCAAGAGTGCAACTATATCAGCGAGCCCTGGCTGCGAAAGCACATTAGCTCCAGTGGGCAACATGCTTTCTGCCTTCATCAACGCGTGGTGGTCAGTCACAACCTGCAACCCCAAAGTTGGAATGACTTGCCCAAGGCCCTCCCAATTGCCTTGGTTGATTTGCAGAAATTCTAGGAACCAACCCTTTGGACGGACCCGGTCGGCATACAATCTCAAGATCCGAATTTGTTTTTGAAGATCCTCCATTGATTTATACCCATACAGATCCAATCGAAATCCGCGAACACCGCTATCGTGAAGGGCCTCGATTTCGACATCTGTGGTCTCTTCATTGATCACCGCACATCCGCGAGTTGTAGACGGCCCAAGTTTGACTATGAACGCTGTCAAACAGGAACAGTCATGACCATACGACAAGCCATGCGTCAATACCGAGTGAGTGATCCCGAGAGATTCCTTGAACGCCTGGAATTGCTCAACGGTAGCCTTGGGAGGTGTTAGGTGTCGATTGGGAGAGTAAGGGAAATTATGCGCTGGAAACCATCAGAGAACGATCTTGATGTGCTACATTCAGACCTACGTTCGAAGATATGGTGATGTGTGTCACAGCCACCTTCTGGAAATAACTGCTCTACCTTGATGGGCCCCATTTTTGCGGCTGTTGAGTACTGCAATGTTTGAAACTTTGGAAACCAAGAAGAAAAAAAAAAAAAAAAAAGGAACCGTGGAACCCTAACACAAAAGTTCATCTTACGATTCTCTACCAATAGTTGCCGATGACAGGCTTTTGGTTTTTGCAGGCATGGTCGATCGACCAAGGTACCATGAGGGGATGGTTCCGTCGGACGACCGCGGATCAAACTGCTCTCCGCTCGCGGCTCGAATTGCACAGTCCATCCCTCAATCCAAGTTATCGAAGCGGAGGGAAGCCCGATGGCTTCTGGTTTAATTGGATTCTAATGCTGGGTTTATTTGATGGATGTCAGATCCTGAGGAGCCTCAGTAGAGGAGGTGAGTGGAGTCAGAATACCAGGGGCTGCGGAGGGCGCTAACGGAACCGTCCCTCATCGCCACTCATGTAGAGCGGATACATCCTTCAAACTGCCACCAAATGCTTTCTCGTCCTCCATAAAGTCCACACAATTACATAATTCCTACACCACTGGCTTTGTCCGTCAATGCATCGGGAAGTTCCGAAGGCTTATACGAGGCTCCCAATCCCACACTTTTTCTCCTTCGCAAACTGTCTTTTGGCTTTCTACATTCAATCATGTTTAGCGCCTGTCGGGGGTGCTTGATGCAGAACAGCATGCTTCGGTTTAGTCGATCGTTCTGGCCAAATAGGCCCGTATTCTCATCTTCGTGGAGCAAGAGAATAGAGAGAAAGCGACATGGCCTCCGGCGGCTGGCCACCGTTGCCAGCAGCCTCGCCAGACATCCAGATCGGATCCCAATGAGCAAATTTGAAAATGTGACAGTTCCATCCAGCAGCAGGAGAATAAATTGACAACTGACGTCTAATGATTAGGACTCGTTTCTTCCCTACTCCCATCTCAATGATTCCCTTAGGCAGGTCAGGCGCAAGCTAAATCGCCCCCTCACACTCTCGGAAAAGATCCTCTACTCGCACTTATGCGATCCATTGAATCAAGATATTGAGCCAGGGAAATCATTTCTGAATCTCACTCCGGATCGCGTTGCTATCCACGACGCAAATGCGTCAATGGCTCTCCTCCAATTTATCAATGCGGGGTTCGACAGGACTGCTCTGCCAACGACCATTCACACTGATCATTTGACCATGGCTGAGAAGGGGGCGAGCGAAGATCTGGCAGCTGCGAAAATAAGACATGAGGAGGTCTTTGAATTCTTGGCCTCTGCTTCTGCTCGTTACAATATTGGGTTCTGGAAACCAGGATCGGGAATTATTCACACTATCCTTTTTGAAAATTACACATTGTAAGTCAAGGCAGCCAATGTATTTCTCCTGCTAATAGCCATAAGTCCCGGAGGTCTTCTTGTGGGAACAGATTCACATACACCTAATGCTGCTGGGATGGCTATGCTTGGTATTGGAGTCGGTGGATCAGATGCAGTGGATGCCATGGCAGGCATGCCGTGGGAATTGCCTTGCCCAAAGGTGTTGGGAGTTAGGCTTACAGGAAGACTGAATGGCTGGGCCAGCTCGAAAGATATCATATGCAAACTTGCTGGACTTGTGTCGGTCGGTGGAGGCAAAGGGAAGATTGTCGAATTCTTCGGCCCTGGAGTCGAGAAGCTTGGGGCAACATCAATGGCAACCATTGGCAACATGTCTGCAGAGATCGGGGCAACGTCTTGCTTGTTCCCATATAGCGACTCGATGAGTCAGTATCTGAAGGCTACGAATCGATCGGATATCGCTGATGCTGCATCAAAGAATCTGAATCTTCTGGCTGCTGACGAGGGGAGTGCATTATACTACGAGGATGTTGTGGAAATCAACCTGGATGAGCTGGAACCACACATAAATGGACCCTATACTCCAGATCTTGCGCATCCTTTGTCCAAGTTGGGGCAAGCAGTTC
Organism: Leptodontidium sp. 2 PMI_412; assembly: GCA_021432625.1. NCBI lineage: Eukaryota > Fungi > Ascomycota > Leotiomycetes > Helotiales > Leptodontidiaceae > Leptodontidium > Leptodontidium sp. 2 PMI_412. The sequence goes on from MU270430.1 coordinate 70,396, forward strand.
GAGAAAATTCCTGGCCGGAGAATCTAGCAGCATCACTTGTTGGTAGTTGCACCAATTCATCTTACGAGGACCTGATGAAGGTTTCTGGTTTATTGGAACAAGCCGATCGTGCCGGCCTTAAATTAAAGATACCTTTCTTTGTCTCAACTGGGAGCGAACAGATTCGAGCAACAGCGGAGGATGCAGGATTTTTAGAGAAAATGAGGAAGGCAGGGGCTGTTGTGCTCAGCAGTTCTTGTGGTCCATGTGTTGGACAGTGGCACAGAACCGATGTACCAAAGGTAAGGGCACTTTGATTTCTCGAAAACTCAACACTGACACTTGTTAGGGTGAGGCAAATTCAATTATTTCTTCCTTCAACCGTAATTTCACGGGGTAGGTACGCTGAGACTCTTCCAGTTGCACGCTGGACTGACCATTATAGCCGCCATGATGGCAACCCGGGCACCCATTCTTTCGTAACCTCGCCTGAGCTTGCAACTGCCTTCGCATTCTCCGGATCCCTCTCTTTCAACCCAGCCACAGACTCAATTACCAATGCAAATGGAGAATTGTTCAAATTCCAGCATCCCAAGGCAGACGAGCTGCCACTAGTTTTCAACAAAGGCGAACCTCTCTACCAAGCACCTCTTCCATTCGCGGAGGCCCAGCAGGTTGATGTTGTAATCAACCCCTCAAGTGATCGACTCCAGAAGCTCGAGCCATTCGAAGCATGGAAAAATGGTAACTCTCTTGACCTCCCAATCTTATTGAAAGTCAAAGGAAAATGCACCACCGATCATATCTCTCCTGCCGGGCCATGGTACGATTACCGTGGGCATCTCGACAACATCAGCAATAATCTCCTTACCAGTGCCACAAATGCTTTTCTCCCAGACCACATGCCAGGAATGGCAAAGCATGCAGTTACTGGTGAGATAGACGCAACTCCCGTCATTGCACGAGCGTACAAAAATGCTGGCATCAGATACTGCATCATCGGGCACGACAACTACGGTGAGGGCTCCAGCCGCGAGGTTGCCGCTTTAGAACCAAGGTATCTGGGTGCAGTAGCTATCATCGCAAATGGATTTGCACGAATTCACGAGATGAATCTCAAGAAGCAGGGGTTGCTTCCACTGACATTTGCGGGCCCTGAGGCATGGGGAAAGATTAAAGATGGCGATCGAGTTGATATTCTTGGTGTTGAAAACATTAAGCAGGGCGAAGCGCTCACTCTGGTGGTCACGAGTAAGGATGGAAGTCGATGGGAGACGAAAGTGAACCACACCTTCTCCGAGGGACAGATTCCTTGGTTGATGAAGGGGTCTGCGCTCAATCATGTGAGATCCTTGAAAGTATTATGATATACCTTAGCATTTATTCGAAATCAATTTACATGTTTCACCACAAAGTAAATTGGATCAGGATCTTGGCTCCGTTTAGGGAAGTAAAAATATAGGAGGTTATCACTTTCAAAATGATCAACTCAAGCAAAGTTGCCTCGTATTTCCGAGAAATTTTTAGATGCACAGGAAAAATTGCTTTAGAATCATCCAATATTTTGCTGGAAGCGGAACGTCCCAGGCCCAAGGCTGTGCAGCCAGCTTGCCTGCATGGCAGCGGATGCCTCCGCCAAAGGAAGTGGCGGGGGAAACTTTGTGGCGACACTCCGTACAGGCTTCGACTTCCCATCTGGCACCTGCAGGTCTTCTCAGCAAGCGAAAGCGAGGAAAATTTAAGAAAGGGGCGTTATAAATCCTAAGCTTGTCTGCTGAAAAGAGGAGTTTTTTCCTCGTTTATTTTGGAGGTAGGAGATCAGCTTCTGTGCCAATATTTTCGTGCGCTCAAATCAGTTGCGGATTTAGTCGGCATGGCTCCAGCCTTTGTATCTCAGCTGCTGACCTCGCTTCCTGCGGGGTTCGACTCCAACATTTCAGGCTCGGTGTGGGGGGTATATGACACCAAACAGCTTGCGGTCCTGCCAGGAAACTTCAACCGCACGAGTAAGGAAGCCTCTGTCTTCTCGCCCGGAAACTAAAGTAACAACTTCCAGCTTTCCAAGCACCGTGGTCAGCCACAGTCGACGACGAAGGTCTCCAGTCTCTGTACAACTCCCTCCTAATTTTCACGTGCCCAGACACTAATATACAAATCCTCAGTAATGACTACCTCAACACCACCGACTTCGTAGCCTTCGACCCTTCCTTCTTCTCCATCATTGGCTCCTCTGCAAAAGTCGAACACATAATAACCCAACCCACCTATCTCTCCCACGAAGCCTCCTGCTTCATAAAATCCACCTCCCAACTGCACTTCGCCTCCTGGGGATTCGATCACTCGTGGCAATACTACCTCGACACTACTACCAACGAACTCCACAACATCACTACCTCGCCTCCTACCTGGAATGCCCACGGATGTGTTTATTACAACGGTTCTGTTTATATTGCTACCGATACGACGGAGTCTCAATATGGAAGCATTGTGAAAGTTAATCCAGAGACGAAGGAGGCGGAAACGCTGATCAATAATTTTTACCAACAGCCGTTTTTGGGTTTTAATGATATTGAGATTGATAGGAATGGGAATTTTTGGGTTACAGATTCGATTTCTGCTTGGGTGCCTCTCCCTCCTCTCCCTCTTTCTATTCCCAACTGACTTTTTTTTTTTTTTTTCCTTACAGGGACGCTCCATGACTAATTTCTGGCCTCAAACAACACCTGCAGTATACTTCATAAATGGGACGACATTAGCACCAAAATGGGTCTTCCAAACCCCCGGCAACGCGAACGGCATCGCCATCTCTTCTTCCGGCACATTGTATGTCGATGTGACAGATGTTTCCTCTGGCCGGCCCAATGTTAAAGACCCCTTGAAGCCCAGGCAACTTAACTCATATTCCACAGATCACCAGCCGGTGTTACGCGATGCAAGGTTATTCTCAAATTCCATCTCATATTATTGTGATGGAGTCCGAGTATCGAAGAATGGGTTGATTTGGTGTGCTGCTGGTGATGGTGTGGATGTTATTGATAAGGATGGGAAGACGTTAGGACGGGTAAGAGTGGGGGGTGGGGATAGGTTGAGCGCGGCTGTAAACATTGCGTTTGAGGAGCATGTGCTTTGGGTTGTAGGGAAGGGAGGTGTGTGGAAGGTTTCGGGCATAGAGGAGGTGCTTCAGAGGTATTGGTGAGGGGAGATGGGGCTTTGGGGAGAGATGGATGGAGGTAATGCTCTTGTTTATATTTTGAGGATAGGGAACCAGCCCGCTAAATGGCTTTCTATTCTTCGGATTTAGATATAGCAGCACCTTACGACATCTATTCTTATTGAAGGATGCTTGTTCATGAGCTAGGTGTCGCTTGGGAAGGTGATTTTGGGATTGCCAGACCAGTGCTTGACTCCATTGCGCTGCCTACTTTACCCTTTCTTAGACCTTGAGTACCTCGGTTCTACCAGGAAATGGTATGGCAAGACGTAGAACATCAGTTATTATATTTCAATTTGGGTTTTGAGCCTGCACCGAGACCACTTAAGTGAAGATGTCTCCGAAGGTGTATTCGGAAAATTCTTGCTCGCTTGCAGAAAGACATGTTCACCTCTTGCTTCGGCACATGAATCATGCTTATGCGTGCATACATATGCCTAAATCCAGTGCCTATCCAATGCGAGTGAAAGACGTTTGTTGCCAACATAAACACCGCGAGAAAGACATTTTCTTTGATCGAACAACTTTACTGATTTTTTTGTTTCATCGTCATTACATCATGGTCAGAGTCGCTATTGCAGGTGGAACGGGTGGGATTGGGCGTACATTGGCCGAATCCATACTTGCCACACGCAAGCACAATGTATTTGTCTTGTCCAGAGACGTACGCTGCCCGTTCAAATTCAAATAGATGGCACTAGCGCCCCACAGGATAGTACGACTTTCGCCGGAAATCCTGACGTGAAGACACTCAAGGTCGATTATTCGAGCCCCATCCAGATCTCGGAAATCCTCAAAGCCAATAACATCCATACAGTGATATCCGCCATCGGAGTCTTGTATAACGACACCCATGAAGCGCAGATGAATCTTATAGATGGCGCTGCCAAAGCTGGCACAGTCCGCCGCTTTGCCCCTAGTGAGTTCGGGCTGGATTATGCTGAAACTCAAAAGCAGTGAGCAATTTCCACTCATCTTCGAGGCAAATTTACTGACTCGATACCTAGGGGCTACCCCATTGATTTACCAGGCTTGGAGGGATACATGGCGAGTCACTACAAAGTCCAAGCCATTGAGAAACTGAAAGGGACCAAAATGGAATACACAAGTTACATCATTGGTTTCCTAATGGATTATTACTGTTTCCCTATCGAGCCAGTGAATGTATTGCCGCTTGCGGCTGTCCTGGATGTCGACAATTGCAAGGCAGCAGTACCAGCTGAAGGGAGTGACCTCGTCACGCTTACACACTCCAAAACAATTGGTGCCTTTGTGGACACGAGCCTTGACTTGCCTAAATGGCCTGAGAAGTCCTGGATCATGGGTGATACAGTTACGTGGAACCACGCAATCAACATTGCAGAAGAGGCACGAGGTATTTGATCATAGAAATGTTATTACATTCTTAATTCAAGCAGTGAGAAGCCTAGGGAACATTGCCCCAAAGCAACTTTTAAATCTTCCCTCCGTTGGAGAAAGGGCAGCCAGCCGAGCCACGAGCCTTCAAGAATTCAACTGTCGTTCTCATCTCATCGAGTCCCTTTCCTTCTTGGGGCCTCGGGCCAATAGTCTTCAAGTCGTATCCTTGAGGGTAGTACTTGTCCCCGCCCGTCCCTGGAGCCCTACCGCCAAGCATTCTTAGGAGAAGTGCCACCGGGCCCCATCTTCCCCAAAACGTAGGCTTGACATACCAAGGCCGCAAGCTGGGATGGTTGAAGTTGTACAATCCTGAAATTGAGTTTGGATCATCTTCCACGGCCTTAACCGCGAGGAAAGAGGGTCTGGGAAGACTTAAGTGGCGCAAAGCGAGCTTCCGAATATTTGTAAATGCTTCCAAGGCTGGTTTGAGGATTGACCCAGGAGCCTCGAGGCTGGAGGAATTTCATGTAAGCTAACCAGGGCCAATCTGCTTACATCCGGGTATAGAAAACTTACTAAAGACTAGTTCGCATGGTGTCATCTAGTTCGGAGCCAAGTGCCTTCCGCAAAAGGAGAGTGATAGCCTTAGGCAAGGCTGAGGTTGCGGAATCAACATATACTCTGACGTACTGGTCGTTCGTTGCCACTGGCTTAGCCACAGCCGCTTCATACTGGATAGTCCAATCTCTAAGTTCTGTCGCGAAATGGAGACCGTTTGCCCAGCCAATTTGAGCAGATGGAAGAGGCGCAAACGGAATTTCCATGTCCTCACCTAGATTCTTATGAAATACTCCAATCGCACATTTCTCCACATCCGTAAGCTTTCGCCACTCCTGTTCATCGACGACTCGCAACGATTCCACTAGGCCGTCACCCAGAGTATGTAGCAAATCCCCATCCAAGATCTTGCCAGCCTTGCGGTATCTGAAATGAAAATAATTCATTCGAGCCACTGCCTGCATGTAGCGTATTGATCCTCGATCTTTGGACTGAACCTCTCGCAGCAGGATCTCTGTGTCAACAGCGCGCTTCCCGGCATTCCTCCTATTGTTCTGTCCGGTAACAGCAAACAGTTTGGACATGGTTGGGATCCCCCCGGCCTAGATCTTCAGTCATACATACATGCAAGATTGATAGGGCAAACTAACCTTCAGCAACGCAATCTTCCGAGCTTTATGGAACGCATTGGGAAACTCCAGCTCTTGCAGCTGAGTCATGATGTCGTGTGCCTCTTCTGTGGTCATGCTTGATAGTGGTCTCTTCCCGTGTCCGAAACCAGAATTGATTCGTTCCGCGCGCTGGTACCGCAATATTCGGACCAAAAGTAGGTATGCCAGTAGGCAAGTGGCCAAGGAGAAATAACTTCTCCATAGTGCGTTAAGGGTTACTGCAACGGCCAATCGAGGAGACGACATGACGGAAGAAGATTCGGGTCTCGTGAGGATCGAAAACAAGACGAGTTTAGATGTGAGTATAGAACAGAAGACTGCACGACATATATATCTGGGTTCTTGCGACAGAATGTCAAGCCAAGCAATCGGTGGGGGTACACATGGACTGGCCGAGGCTACTACCCACTTGATTATAATATATCGGATAGGGGCGGAGAAGATTTTGTTGGGACAACACTTCAACAACTGATTATAATCCAATCCCCACCCCCCCACAGATACCGGCTCTTGCCAGGCCGAGGGATATGAGCTCCATGCTTCTTCTTTTCTTCATGTGAAGTGTTTGTCGTCGTAGTACAAAAGAGAAGCTGTTCGGCGATGATGAACTCACATATTTGGTTTCGCTCCTTATTCTGGCAAGCCCTTCGCGGATAGAGAGCAGCTACATGTCAAGATGGAAGCATCTATATATCTGCCAGCTTCTTACTCGTTGCTTCCTTTCAAGAATATTTCGATTTCTCACGTCCCAGCATCGTCGCCCACACCATCCCAAGTACTCCTACTGAAGCTGAATCGACCACAAAAGTTTAACGCTGTCACCGAGCGGATGATCGAGGAGCTGGTGACTGCATATGAATATTTCCACGCCGATGATCGCGTCAAGGCAATCGTGGTCACCGGGACTGGAAAAGCTTTCTGTGTCGGCGCTGATCTCGAGGTTGGATTCTCCAAGCTCCTGAACAAGCTGGATGGGGGGTCATCAAATTTAACTTCGTACAGAGACGGGTATGTTCTTCCCTACTAAGCTACACTGTGTTTCTTCTCAATGACCCGGAACCTTTTCTGATTTCTATCTTAGTGGTGGCAGGGTCACCCTGGCAATACACAATTGCCAGAAACCGACAATTATGGCCATCAACGGACCAGCCGCAGGGTTTGGGATCACAATTACACTTCCTGCCACAATCCGCATTGCCTGTTCAAGCACAAAAATCAGCTTTGCATTTGCTCGGCGCGGTCTCGTCATGGAAGCCGCCAGTTCCTATTTTCTCCCCAGACTGGTGGGAATGTCTCGCGCGCTGCACCTAGTGACCACTGGTGCCACATATACTGCATCGGATCCACTGCTCAGTCAACTGTTCTCAGAACTGCTCCCAACACCCGAGGAGACAGTTGCTCGAGCGTTGGCCATTGCTACGGAGATTACGGCACAAACGTCGACCGTGAGTACGAAGGTTATGCGCGATATGATGTACCGAGGTCCGTCGACCGCGGAAGAAGCTCATTTGCTGGACTCGAAAATCTTCCTCGAGATGCTGCAGTCAAAGGATAGCGAGGAGGGTATGAAAAGTTTCATGGAGAAAAGGGAACCGGACTTCAAAGGCACCATGAAGGAGGATGCCCCTCTTGAGTGGCCTTGGTGGAAGCCTCTCACAGTTACCCGTCAAGAGTCCCAGGAAAAGAGAACCAATAAGTTGTAAGCGTTGGGCTAGAAAGATTTTAGCAGAATTTGAGATATTTGTATTGTCACTATGCTCAACATTGAACGTCAAGAGACTAGCGATATGACATCAATGCGACGTACGCTTTTTCTGGGCTTATATAGCTGACTGGCAGATGATGTTTGAGTGAGATAATTATCCGGAGACTTCGTATACTATTATGGCCCCTCAACGCAGCGGGGAATGAAAGCATGTATGACAATCACTCCAGATTCTGGATCCGCAATGCGGATTTAAAGGTGGCCGCGACGTCAGATCGCCTGAAGCCTGGGGCACGACCTAGAACGACAAAGACCGGGTAAAAGCACGTATATCGGTCAGTGGGGAGGTTGCCACGATCGAACTGAGGAGATAATGCTTGTGACTAGACTTACTGGAGAGGAAGCATTCCAAATCAAGAATATGCGGAGAAACGCTTGGAGGTGAAGCCATTCTGTTCGTTTCTAATACTACTCAGCATTATTTTCAAGCGTAGTCAGGAAAACGGAAATGCTGGGTCCGTACCGAGTTGGGTGTTGTCTGCGGCTCCTCCCTCGTCGCCGTACAGGCCATACCCGTTGTTGGTAGCCCTTGGGGCTCGAATCCTCCTTTGCCGTTTGTCAAGCGGACTACGCTCACCGACACCGGTTGATGGACAGAACGCAGGCATGTGTATCTTTGCAACTAAGGAAGACGGATCCAGAATGACCTCGTTCTCTTCCAGGTACCCTTGGACATCTTGACAACCAAACCAGTCGCCATCAAGTCCGAATAGTTTGAGATGACTTTGAGTATCTTGTGGTCCAGTTTCACGTGAGGTCTTGGCTCCTGGGAAGATGCCAAGTATCCATCGAGGAAGTCTCATGTTCGAAGGATAAGTCAGAATTCCACTCCGATCCCTGTGCGCGTAGTGTGCTCCAGCTCCTCCAATACAATAGAAAGGGAGTGAGGGAATTTCCAACGCATCTTCCACTCCGGCACGGAGAAGCTTCTGGAAATAGGGCAACATCTTGGTTTTCTCGCGCATGCAGGGAACCAATCGAAAAATTTGGTAGGTGACTATTGGGTTTGAGCGGGAATCGGTGAACAGGCGGTATGCATGATCTAGAGAATAACGGTGGAGCCTGCGGGAAAACGTTGTCTCGTGGTCCAAGAGAGTGCGGCATCTTCCACCACCTTGCCGCAAACAGGGGACCGCCGACGAACTAGCTACCAGCGAGCATGGTACTGTACTTTGGTAGTCGGGGGAGTTGTAGCCAAGACTTCTAGAGAGTTTTTCGATAACAGGGGAAATTGTTCAATAGGGTTTCCAAATTCCGAGCATTATTCCCTACTTAAGTTAGAGCAGCACTCCCTGCAGTGACAACTATTACCCCTACTACGAAGTACCAACGAGCTTGGTGCTGAGGAGCCTGCCACTGAACCTCCTATCCTCGAGCCCACCGACGAACCGGCCATCACCTTGCCTCGGGCATCATAAACTTAAGGGCTAGCCGAGGTACGACTTGCTTATTTCTGCGTTGTCCATACGACGCTAGGATTAACATTCCATTATCAGCAAGCCCTTCATCTTTGTAATGAAGACACAACATACTCCTTCAGCGAAACATATGAACATTATCCAACCATTTCAGCATGTCCTCTAAACTCGTTACTGTTTTTGGCGCAACCGGCACCCAAGGGTCTGCTGTCCTCCGATCTTTGCAATCCAACACCAACAATACCTTCAAGCTTCGCGGCATCACCCGCAATCCCTCTTCAGACTCTGCAAAAGACCTCTCCAGTTCTGGAATCGAAGTCGTTCAAGCTGATGGCTGGGACAAAGCGTCCCTCGTTGCTGCGTTCACGGGAAGTTGGGGCGCTTTCGTGAATACAAATTCTGAAGATCCCGTTATTCTTAATCCAGAAGACAAACGTACGGAATTGGAATTGGGGAAGATCATCGTGAATGCCGCTATCGAGGCTAAGGTGGAGGTCTTTGTGTATAGCGGGTTCAGTAGCGCGAAGGAAATCACGAAAGGCGAAATTGTTGCGGCTAGCTACGATGGTATGTTTAGCGTACTGTTCTCTCAGTCACAACCTACTTACGTAAGTTATAGATAAGGCTGCCATTTTCGAGTATGCAAAATCGTCTGGGGCTTTTAAATCAGTCATTAGCGCGAGTCCTGGATGGTACTTTGAGAGCTTCTTGATGACAAAAGTAGGCAAGATTTTCGGTGGCTTCCCGTTCATACCCTCTGAGGACGGCACATATGTATTCAGAGTTCCAAAATGGGGAGGCAAGGAGGATGTGCCTTTCCTCGCCGTTGGCGACGACTTCGGAGACATCGTTCATGGCATCTTCCTCGAACCAGAGAAATGGGATGGGAGGCGTGCCCAGGGCCTCAGCCAGATCGCAACGTTTGACGAAGCTGTCAAAGCCTTTGAGAAGGGTAAGTCTGGTCAAAGCAGACGAGAACTTTTAAACTAATGGCCGCAGCTACTGGGAAGAAATCTCGTTTCGAAGCAATCGAGAACTGGAAGGATCTGAATGTTTACGGGATCCCGTCTCTGGAGAATGTAAGGCTCATGTTTGCATTCACTCAGGTCTCTGGAGGACGATACTATGGCGACGAGACGGAAGTGGAAACCTCTGTTGCGCTTAAGAAGAAGGGTGCCGAGGCTCGTGGCAAGGCTGGTGAGGAGGTGAAGCTTTCGACGCTGGAAAGCTTCTTCGCCAGGGAATTTGAAAAGCAGTGATAATTTCATCACTTGCTCGTAGGAATAGAGCTTCACTGAGAAATACACCCCTTCCCGATTTCGCATGATCACGAAATGGTCAGAATCTATGGCTATTATCCCATAATCGATGGAAACGAGGCCATCTACTACCACTATCCTATCCGTTAATTCGACTTCGCTGAACTTGACAGCGAAGAAAAGTGGACAGCGTACAAGTGTACTAGAAATTCTACCAAATATGGATGCCAATCCACCTGACAAGACTCCATTCGGCCATCGATGAGTTACCCTTCGACTTGGATTTAGTTGTAGAGGTAGTATTTGTGGTGTGTGCATTAGTTATACCCCTACCACGTTAGCGAGGTGAGATCACCTAGAATCGCTTACATGAAATTCGTCTCGGCCGAAAACATTTCCCTTTTAGGCAATTTCAAACAAACCCATCCTTTAGGTTTAGGAGATAGGGGATAGGAGTTTCTTATTTCCGGGAGGATTTGGGTTTAAGCGGCCTTTGGGAGGCATGAAATTGTAAAAGCCGAGAGGTATCTCCACCATCTTGCTGATGACCTACTCGGCAAGGCATTGACACAACGGCTCCGACTTTTTGTCAAACAGAGTACTGAAGCAGGCAATGGGAGATCGGCACTTGCGGACTTACGGACTATCTTAGAATGCCGAGGTAAGGAGGTTCAACGAGGGTCTTCATAAGCGGGACTTGGAAATCATTTGTTCACCATGGAAACCACTTGCAAATGTGCAGATAATCCCGAAGCACTTGTTTGTCGCCTGTGAAATGAGGTTAATTGAGTCCCAGGTAGCTTATTCGTTTGTTCTCCCCCTTTGAGGATATTTTGATAGGAATGGAGACTGTCTCGAGTAAAGGCAGGGTGGTTGGTGTTGTAGAAGAGTGAAAACTAAGGTCTCCACTTGGTCCAGAGTCGTCGCTTAACTTGAGTTCTGCAAAAGCCACATCTTGAAGCTAGCACTATTTCTGGTGGCTGTGGAAACTTTAAAAGTCCAATGAGAGAGTCCGAGGAGCGAAATGCATCATCTGCGTGGCTAGATGATTCTCATACCTCTTCAAACCCTTGAAGAAGCAGCAAGTGGAGGATATATAACACACTGTCAAGCTATCGAGGAAAGCGCAGTAATTTGAAGAAGTAACTTCACCATCAGCATTATCTTCTACATTCTTGAATCTACAGTCGGAAATTCACCGCCATATTCTCAAAATCCTCTAGAGATCTCATTTTCACCTATATTCCGCTCATCATTAGACTTCAAAATGTCTAAGACAAAATTTTTTGCAGCTTTACTCCCGCGATTGCGTCCTCGTTGATCATCGAAGGCGCGACCTATTCCTTGGTGAGATCGTAGTCCGCAACTATGCCCTTGCTATAAATCCGATCGACTAGAAGAGACGGGACTGAGGTTTTTTAATCCTAACCTATTTTGCTATTCTCGGTAGTGGTAAGAAGCACACTCCTCAGCGATTCTTCATACTAATCTTATCCTTAGATGTTAGTGGTATCGTCGATACTGTTGGTCCAGATGTAACGCTCTTTGAAGCAGGGGATAGCGAGTATGCCTTCGCTAACGGCATCATTTCTGGGAAGCTGGACAATGGTTCGTTCCAAACATACACTGTTGTCCCTGTCATCACCACCTCCAAGCTCCCAGACAGCATAGACTTTGCACACGGCGCCATGCTACCAAGTCTGCGGGTTGTTCCGCCATTGTTGGAAATCGGAGGTCTCTAGGACTTAGTTATATGAGCCCTCTAGCAACCCACCCCTGGTATCCTCAATGTGCGTCGTGTCATCGCAGGGATCGCTGACGCGTAGGTCTTGGAGGCACTTGTTAAACTTGTCGATTTCCTCTTCGAGTCGTTTGAATGCATTTGCCATCCCTTCGCTATCCCTTCGCTATAACGGAGGGGCATTCGGACGTCAAAAATGCCGAGTAATAAGTACGCTTTGTCTTCGTGGACTTTTGTCTAGCGGGGTTGAATCTATGAAAATCGCTTCTTATCGCTGAACCGTGATAAAGAGGCTCCTTAAAGTGCCGACTTAGGAATGCCTGTGATCTTATGAATTTACTGCTCTAAAGAACTTTTACTACTAACCCGCTTAGATTCCCGATAGAAGAATTTAATTAATATCGGAGTAATAAGATCTTGAAGGGCCCAGCCTCGAGCGAACCATTTGGATTTCAGAAATGGCAATTCCCAGGCCAGGTTATTAATATTAACGGAGGTTCTCGACACATCTAATAAATAGACGTAGCATGTAGTCGACATGCGGTACCAGCGAAACATAGAGTTAATAGCTTCTACAAGCTCAGCACTATTCGATTTATCGATACAGCAGGTGTCCACCCCAAAGTATTGCAAGCCATCACGCTTAGCCTGTTCTGCGCAGAACCGTATCTTCTCGTAACCAGCCTTCTTCGTGCCGGTTCCATTCTGCAGATCTTCAAAAGGTGATCTCCTCTCCTTCCCATGAATGCGAAAGTATAGCATACTCGGGTATGGCGCTCTTGAAGAACTTGGCCATGCTGAAATCGCCATCGCTGTTATAGTATAGCAGACGCATTATGCGACTAGATTCCAGGATCACAGGAGGAAGGGTTCTCGGTAGCTATTGAGCCGTCGAAGGAGCATACATAGATGTAGAGTGAGGTGAAGGTTGGAGAAGACGTCGCGTCGAGGATGGCGCACTCAGCTGCGCGATAGCCTTACGGCAGTAATGACATCGTCGAGCATCACCACAGCGCGGAAGACCTGCCAATTGGACGGGCTTACCGCAAAAACTCGGGAAGTCTTAGGGAATAGGATGTAGGATATTTGAAGCCCCCTCGATTGAGCATGATGTGTTCATGTCTCTGAAGGGGAGCTGAAGGAATTGCACAGTGGATGACAGAAAACAAACAAATCAGCAATTGTGTGCCATACTCGAATTATCCATGCGGGGGAAGCGCGGGGTCGTTCCACCCTAACCAAACCTCGTTGCAGTAGTCGCTTCGATTCGAGGTACTGTTCCGCCTATCGACTTGAATGAATTTGCGGTCTACAGCAGCCACAAAGCTAATGACGATTTCCAAATTGGTAGGAAGACTTGTAGGATCGAATGGGACCCTTTTATAAATATCAAAAGAGATAAAGAGTCAATGGTGGAGTTAAAGTGAGAGAACTGTTCTCCTCCATGACAAGAGGCCGCCCGCAGATCAGGCACAGGAGCGACGACGCGAACGTAATTCTGTGGTGAGAGAGGTGCAGAGTGTTCAGTAGTGGCTATAGGATACGGCGTATGTAACAATTGGGATGTTTCGATGTATACACAGATTTTAAGATATTCAAAGTCAAAGTACCTGTCAATTTTCTCGGCACGGTGGGTTTCTCGCCACGTAGGGAGGGATGTTAATATTAGTTGTGGCCGAGCTGGAGATGGGAGGGAACTCACTTCTGCCACTGAACTATCCGGCCTGTGATTTGAGCGTGATTTGTTTATTTCGTTTTATATTTCTGCTAGAATTTTGGCTGACCGCTGACGAGTCTACGCCGTATGGAAGGAGCGATTTGACTCACACAAGCTCAGTACAGTAAAAGCTGAAGGTATGCAGTATATATTCTCTATTGCAAAATTCAGATTTTCGATTTCGCCTCCCCCTCCTTGTCTTCCTTTCCCTTTCCCTTGTCCCTCTCCCCCAATGCCCACTCAACTAACCTCCTCTTCCTCATCTCAACCCCCGCCCTCGGACTCCTCCCATCCACATACCCCATAAATTCATGCGTGCTAAAACCCATCAACTGCAGCAATTTTTTCGGCACCACATCCAAATTCTCCCATCCCTGTGCCACCGTGAAATTCTCATATGTTCGGAGCCACGGCTGGCAATACTGCACCGTCAAGCTCCTCCGTGGTTTGTCACTAGTATTCGCGCCCCCAGAATGCCAAAGCGTATTGAGGAAATAGACCATAGAGCCGGCGGGCATGATAGCTGGTATCATTTCCTCTCTCGTGGGCCGGCGAGTGTCGTCCCAGAGGTGCGAGCCGGGGATCAGGCTTGTGGCGCCGTTGGTGGATGTGAAGTCGTCGAGGGCGACCATTGTTCCCTGCATTAACCATCAATAACTTCTCTTCTATTCCAAATCTAGGGAGAAACGGGCCAAGAAGGGCATAATCTTACAATCCCCATCAGCGGTCTGGGCCGCGGTAATCCCACAAGTCCATCATCAGTATGCATCTCCTGCTCCCGCTCCCCAGGCCCAATAACCACTGTATGGTAACTCGTCATCAGATACGCCTTCTGCAAGAAATAATCATTTAATTTCAACACCGTCTCATGGATGGGAAATGGATCAAATGCCCTGCTTTTATCACATAACGCGTATATCCGTTTCGTATTGAATCCCTCAAACGGATTTCTTCCTCCTTGTGAAGCTGGGCCAGAAGAGTGCTGGGCTGAGAGGCGTGCGAGCTCGGCGTTGGCGAGTGAGATTTGCTTAGAAGTGAAGATGGAGGGGAGGATCGCATAGCCATGCTCGAGGACATGGGATATGAGGTGGGAAATGGAAGCATCTTTGGGGCCGGGGAGGAAGGTTGTCCCTTGACCTAACTGCACTCGGTCGTGGATGGAACTAGGGCGGGGGAGATAGGGGTCTGGTTGTTGTTCTGGGTTTGACTGGAGCGGATAGTCAGCGGAGTAATCTCTAGCAGTGCGAGACATTACCATAGTGGTTATTGAGGTTGAGGGTTGATTCTCAGCACAATTGTAAATAGTGAGAAGGGAAGATGGAAGGTATTAAGGATATAAAAGGACGCAGCACAATTACATTCATAATCTTAAGTGGTGGTTGAATTGAATGCTGAAATTAATTCATAGTGGGGTAGAATTCTATATATTGGCGCAGCCCGGACACATTTCCGAAGACAGTTTAATACTATCCCACATCATGTGAATAGAGTCTGAATTAAGCTTCTATTATTTGATCCATTAAATATGAATATCCCTCTTGATTCAGCTTCAATTTACTTCGTTCTTGTTACTTGTACAAGTGGCTTGTCTGTCCCCCTGCATGAGACTTGTACCCTGCCGCACTACTGCCTGCGTAATAATATCCCAACTGGAGGCCTTGACGGTGTGATCGGGTCGACTTACAGTAGCGTCATGCAGAATGCAAGCCAAGAGACACAGAGAAATCTTAACTGTGGGCCGCGCGTTTGATGGTGGATCACGTTAGCCCGAGACAGTTAGACAGTTGTCCGCATGTCGCGGGACCGGGACATGGGGTTGTCGTATAAATACGGCATGCGCACATCGAGCCACTCACTCTCAGTTTCTTCGAGACGTCGTATTCATACGAGACCTAGAATATCCGCCCCGGCAGGCTCCACAGCAGATAACTCACAGCCTGAAGCTTAACGGACATGAGCAAGCAGAGAAAACCCCATAGAAAGTCCCGCGATGGCTGTGCGCAGTGCAAAGAGCGCCATATCAAGGCATTCATCCCTGCTCTATCATCGTGCGGACGGCATCGCTGACCTATAACGCTAGTGCAACGAAGTCCACCCCCAATGCCTGAATTGTGAACGGCAGAACATCTCCTGTAGCTTCTCTTCGCCCAGCTTGACGGTTATACCGCTCAATGAAGATAGCCTCGCCGATCTCGAGCTGTTGGAGTACTGGCACAGGCATCCTCTTACACCTGACCAGACCGAGCAGGCCAGGAGGCGAGAATATGACGCTGTCCGTCTTGGATTCTCCCACCACTACTTGTTAAACAGTATCCTCGCCCTTGCAGCTCTCCAGCTCTTCAGGGAAGATCGTTCACGGACCAGGTGGTATGCCCGGGCAGTCGCGCATCAGCATGCCGCAATTAGCCGGGCCCGACCACATTTCCAGAATGTAGAAGAATCGCAATACAGAGCCATGTTAGGTTTCTCTGCGTTTACCTCGCTGTACGCCATTGCGGAACCGCTTCTCCGCCCGAATTTCCTCAACGGCCAGTATCCGAATTTCGACCCTATCAAGGAGCTTCTACATGCTATTCAGCTTGGCAAATGTACCGCTGCTTTTGTACAGCAACACCTTGGTTTCCTTCTCTGCTCTGACCCGTTTATGGTGTCTAAATTTTCCCACAACAGGGTCGAGCTCATCCAAGGCCTCGAATCACGGTTTCCGCAATTAGCATTGCTCCGAAGCCTCATAGAGCGGCTGTGCCAGGGAGAGCAAAGGCGAGTGTGCCTCCAAGCTGTCAACTTACTCTTTACCTATATTGCAACTCTCACGGACAACCCGGGGAATATCCAACACACGACATTGATCTATGGGTGGCCAAATGTTGTGGATGGCTTGTTCCTGGACATGTGTTCAGCACGACATGCTATGGCACTTGTAATCCTTGCACATTACGCTGTGCTGATGAACCTGAACCAGGACCTCTGGTTCTTCCAGGGCTGGCCGCCCGTGCTGCTGAGTTATATCTGGGAGCTGTTGAAGGACGAATGGGAAGATATGTTGCGATGGCCGATGGAAATGATTCACGGAACGGCGCGGCCGTCATACAGAACGTCGAGTGGATGTGGCTCATTTTCACCAGTGCCGATGCTGGAATCAGCGGGTATGACTGCAGCAATAACAGATGATCAAAATTACGCTCTAAGCTGTCCCCAAACCCAGTTTTGAGTTCCGACTTTCACCTCGAAAGCAAGATCTCTGATATTAGGAAAGGATGGGAATGTTCCAAGTGCCAGACCACTTAGGCGTTGATGTACAGGCTTACCAAGCTTAACATTTGGAATTACCAGCACTTAGCATAGGCATCGGATATGTCAATGCACGAGCATGACAGGAAGGGAACATGGGGTAACTAATTGAATGTCGTCCACTGTTGCCAAAACTTTGCAAGGTCTGATCCCATTTTCTAGCTGTCTTCCACCTCTCTGGCTCTTGGATATTATTGCCATCTATGGGATTCTTTGACCAGCGTATATCGCCAGCAAAAGCACAACAGGCCTTTCTATTTCGAGGTTTGAGCTTTCACTCATGACGGTATTTGGACCCAGGTGAAATCCTTGTGCATAAGGCTATGCTTTCTTATCACAAAGCCCGAAAGGTTCGTAGAAATAAGAGCGGATACTTCTCGTTGGGTACCTACGCACGACCTCTCGACGCAAATGCCCGAAAGCTGAGACTCGTTCTAGATAAAGATGCAGGACATGCAGACATAGTAAATTTTATATATCTATTGGGGCTAAACTAGCTTAATGCCAGTCTTCTTTAGAGTTTCCAAAATCAGATACCATCAACCAAATAACCGTAAGATAGCAAGCTACAGAGCGATTCTTTTTTACATCACACTGGTAAATCTCCTTACAGATTCAACGGAAATTTCTTTAAAAACTCTTCCAAGGTCGTGAGCTGGTCTCGCACCTGCCCAGTGGACCAAGATACCAGTTCTGATTGCTTTGGGCCATAATAGCTAAACTCATCGATAAAGAGCATCATTTCCGAAACAGCCGCTGCAGCTGGTGGCGGCAAGAATCCACGGAAAACGTCGTCAGGGATTTGTACATACTGCACAGTCTTCCCGGTTGCTGTGCGTGATCACCTGACCATCAGTAGCTATCAATATTTACATGCCCCTTATTTCTTCTTGCCTGGTTGTCATGGTTCCAGCATCTCATCCCCTCTACTTTGGCGGCCGAAATACACTCAATAACTGTAATCGATTCCCGGTCGATAGGGTCCCATGTATACACCTAAACAGTCAATAATAAACCCCCAAATATACAGAGCAAGTAACGCTATCCCTTCTTGATATTCTTGTGAGTAATAACGGTAGTAGACCGAATACAGCCAACACGGAAACCCACTTCGTCCGTATTAATATATCCCTGAAATTGATATCGTATTTCTTAATAACTGCGTCCAATTTGGTGAAGTATTCAGTTACCGTCTCAACTGTCATACAATCCTTTCGTTTGTAATCTAAAGGGATAGACTTCAGGGCGTGATATTGACCAGTGGCATCTATTTTTGCTACCCAACAGCGTGCCCAATTAATACCAACTCTTAGAAGAACAGAGCCCGCAATAGAACAGACCGAAAGTATCGTTACAACCGCCGTGGTAATCAAGTTATATCGCATAGGAAAGCCGTATTCAATAGCAGAGTCGATATACCATATAAGAGAAGCTTCTTGGGCCTCATTCAAAAGTGTATTATGGCCTCCTAGAACGGCCGTCGTTTGCCTCCCATTACGCCTACCATTGAGAGTAGAGAACTTCAGATCGAATACAGCGCAAGCTATACGTAGAGTCTTGATCTCTGGTTCTCCTTCGTTCGTATATGCCTTTAAGGCCTCTTCAATACGGGCTTCTTCCTCCAGATATGCCGCCGTTCGATACAAAGGGAGCTGCTTGATACGAGTAACTTCAGTATTGAACTTCCTAGTCTTAGCTAAAGCTATGCGCCTCTTAGGCTTAATAACCTGCGTATTTTTAGGCATGACTACGTATTTAACAAGAATGGCCACTGTCAATAGTCTGGAATGTAGGGTGGAAGTGTTTCGATGGTTTTGACAGAGTGGGGAAAATTTTCAGTGGTCAGGTGCAGGGCCATGCGCTACTACCATGGATGTATCCCATTTCTGTGCAAAAATCCTCCAATATCAGTATCTCGCTTCCTTTCCAAGATATCCACAATGCCATGTGCTGCATCGTAAGGGTTTCCCGCCCCGGCCGCTTTCATAGCATTTCTTGCTTCTTCGCTCTTGCCCCAAGCATCCGTAACCACAAAACCTGGATTGTAGCTCCACACCTTGCATCCCCAAGGCTTGAATTGGACAGTGTGGCAGGCGGTCATCATATTTAGAGCAGCCTTGCTCATACGATATGCCATGTGGTCAATCAAGTGATCTCGAGATGCTTCGTCACTCTTCAGACTGATCGATCCAAGATCCCCTGATATGTGAATGACTCGTGGGTCATCTGACTTCTGCAAAAGCGGCATGAAGCATTCTGTTACTAATGCCGGCGCGAAAGTATTCAGTTCAAATGTCTCGCGCAGCTGGCTTTGAAGATTATCGAGCTTCGACATTAGACCTGCATTGTTGATAAGGACGTCAATCCGGCCAAAATCTTGGGCGACGCTTTCTGCTGCTGATGCAATCGAGACGCTGCTTGTAGTGTCGAGTTGAAGTAGTGACATTGTCCCCGCCGGACCGGAGGCTTGAAGTTTGTCGATCGCCGCGCGACCCCGGTCGAGAGATCTTACTGCCATGATAACATGGTAACGTGCGTTTTGCACTAGCGATGCGCTGATGGCAAATCCAAATCCAGTATTGGCACCTAAGGGGAAGTAAGGAGTTGACCTTCGACGTTCTAACATCAAATGCTCTGCCAAGGATGTACTCACCAGTAACTAAGACAAGGTACTTATCTCGCATCTTGGCGCCAAGCACTATGTTCAATCCAAGGCCCTGCCCACGTTGTACGATTTCTGTAGAACTTAGTATTCTATATGAGTGAAAATCTCCTTGGACGTGTAGGGACGTATATCTAGTTGCAGTTTATATAGAAATACCGCACATCTAAAATCCCAAGGTTTGGTGATGTCAGACCAACTTACACAAGCAATTTTGCGCGAAAACTTTTATAGACATCTATGACGCACTAGTTTTCATGCAGTGCACCTTATGCCGCTCAAAAATTGTCTCCAGGTGACTCCGCTCTTTAAAGAGAGTTTCTTTTACGTACAGACTGATGTATCTATCGTATCGTTCTTCTATCAAAGTGGGGATTGTGCAGATAAATGCTTGGCACGGCCGTATATATACGATAGCTGGGACCCACTATTACTAAGTTTGTAAAGTGGTAGCCACTCCAAATCTGCGGAGTAAATTACACTACGGACTATAGCTGAAAATAATCCCGTTCCAACGGAAGCTGTTAACTCCATCTAGTTTCATAGCATAGATGATGAAGTATAGGACGGGGATAGCGCACCTTGCCCTCATCCTTACATTGACCTTCCATCTGCAATACGGGCTTCGGGATATTAGAGAGCCGAATTCTAGATGTCTAGTGGTCTACTATCGGGTTTAGTATTCCCACACGGAGATAGGAATTAAGGCCGGATACGACGCTTATCATTTGCTACTTTACTTAATTAAGGGCTAGCCCTTCGTGCAGTTGTGTTCTTCTAGAGTCCGAGGGAATCCCTGTCAATATTATAAAGGAAAGCCCCGAGCTCTCACGGTCTCTATCTCACTCGGCCTCTTTCAACCGTGACGTCCCTCTTCCCATCAGTCATCCCAGCTTGCTTGGTAGACTTAGAGTTCGCACACCTGTTACTAGAATCAAAAGTTCGCTATCCTTCCTCAATCTACGAAATGGCAGAACCAACCGGCCTGATCGCCAAATCTGGCATTGAGCTCCTAAGCTTCGGTTCGATCCCAACCCATAGCCTTTCCTTTCCCCCCTTACTGTGAATCTCTCACTGATAAAACCTAGCAACCGCCAATAGCTCCAAGGTCAGCATCCTGCTAGAGGAACTCAATGAGGCATATGGGAAGCCTGAGTACACGTGCCAGGCTATCAACATCCTAAAAAATACGCAAAAGCAGGCGTGGTACACGGCGATCTGCCCTAACGGACGCATCCCGGCCATTGTAGACCATGACCGCGGCGACTTCGTCGTATTTGAAGGTCTCGCCATACTCAGCTACCTGACAAAACACTATGATTCGGAATGCAAATTGTCCTTCCCCTACGATTCAGACGACTACAGCGTCTGTCAGCAGTGGATGGTTTGGCAGCAAAGTGGTATTGGTCCGATGTGAGTTTTTGAAGCCCCCTTCTAGATCAAAGCCAAGGCTGTCTCCTAATATGGTCTCAAAACAGGCAAGGACAGGCAAACCACTTCCTTCGCTTCAGTAAGGAGAAGATTCCCTACGCGGTGCAGCGATATGTGGGCGAAACGGAGCGCCTATATGGTGTTCTCGACACTCGACTAAAAGACCGGGATTATGTCGCTGGTTCAGACCGAGGTAGGTTTAGTATCGCAGATATCTCGCTTCTGGGGTGGGTGGGTTCGTCGTATCTCGCCGGGATTGACTTGAAGATGTTCCCAAACGTCAAGACTTGGTTTAAGCGGTGCAGCGATCGGCCAGGTGTACAGAGGGGGCTTTCCTTGCCATTCCCATCTCCGTTTCGGAACGAGGCCTTTGAGAAGAGACTAGAAAGTGGAGAAGAAGGACTGAAGGAGACGGAGGACGCCCTGATGAAGTTCATAGAGGATGCTAAGAAGCAGTATAATTATAAGTATGCGTCGCCATGAGAAGCCATCGCAAACCAGCTGTATTACAGTAACTTCGGGGCTCAAATGAGCCACAACACGCACCTGAAAAAATTGCAGGTAGCTGGAATATCAATCAAGTGGCGGCTATTGGATATTGTCTAACAAATTGAGGTCATGTGAATGAAGAGATAGTTGTTCGTCATCTAAAATAATTCTGATTTAACTACTTGTAGTAGGTCCAAGGTCTCGCAGCAAAGCTGTAAATTGATATGGGTTTTCTGCGGAGTCCGCTGTTCGTCTCGGATTCGAAACTTCATTTAACATACATTAAAAGATGCGGGATTTGAAAAGCCATCAAAGGATTCGGTAACAGATATTGTTTCATCGCAAAGAGCTGCAGGAGAGCTTTTGTAGTTTGTAATCAAAGTGGAGGAGAATGTCGAATGAGTGACCTGCGACTGTCGTCCAGTATGATACAACTATCAGCCACGCTCGGCTGTAACTGAGAACGAGTCACGCGGGGCTGAAACAACTAGCGCAGACCTTATTTGCAGCTGGAAGACTAACATGTCCTGATTATAGGGGAGGACGCGGAGGTTAACTGTAAGGTTGCACCGTAAATTCAAGACACGATAGAGCTTCCTCTGTGGGCGAAACATAACTCTTGAGTGGTAAGATGAAAGCTAATTAAAATGACACTTAAGGTGAGCCTATGATTTAATTGTATAATGAGGCGCCTAAATCGATCCCTTTAAACTAGAGTGGTGGGGCACCGCATTTGAACTATTAATCCTCCCAAAATCTTAGCTGGAGGAAGGCTCAATTAGGAGGACATAGTCAGTCAATTCATCTTTCCTACAAATGGACGAGTCTACACCACACTAACAGCTTTGAACAAATCTTTGAGAACACACCACATGGAACAAGACAGTCCAATTGCAGGCTAGCAATGCCCAAGTAGACAACGGCCCAGGACAAATCAACAAGCATGGCACACAGTTCTATCGCGGCTGCTCGCCATACAAGTACGTTAATTATATTGTTGAAGTAGCGGTCAGAAAATTCGCCTATTTTTGGTGTTCCAAAAGTCGGGGAGGTCGATAGGGGCGGGGGGGGGTGGTGCACGGACTTATCGGAATTGTCCGTGGGATTTCTAGTGTAACTCGGCTAGAACTTAGTGGCACACTTTCGGGCAGAGAGGGTCAGGGATTATCGTACAGAAACGCAACCGCCAGACCATCAAAAGTCCGCAGTGATACGATCCACGGTGGAGTCACCTTCGGCAGCAGTTTGCTCTCTGCAGCTTCTCCCTACAATGCGTACCCTGTCTTGGTCGCCGCATCCCTTCGCTTTGAGCTGTCAGTAATACTATTTTCTGACGCCAACCAGCTCCTTGTCATTACTTTGAGACCGTGGTGCCAAGAATCGCAGCCCAGTAATTAGCCTCAGATGGCTTTACCTCTGTTGACCCCGGTTTGACTAGTTGATATTAATAGATTTCTAAGGGTTAGAAAGTAGCTCTTAATAAACCTAGCTATCCCGGACTCTATACCCAATTGTACAGTCGAGTAGTGCAGCGGGTCCGATCATTCCGTTGCATACTCCGTAGGAACGGTTTAAAAGGGGGGGGGGGGGGGTTAAGTTTCCGTATTTATACGGCAGCTGGAAGAAAAGTGACGTCACCTCGCCTCTCAATTTACATCGCTGAAAGTGAAATAAGTGAGGTATATAGCTTAAACAAAATACTCTGTGGATGTCCTTGATTTCACTCTTATAATCTAACCAGAATTACAATTACAGCAACGAATTCACCATGCGGGCCTGGGTACACACTTCCCCCCAACTTCCTCTCGAAAAAGGCATGACACTCGTGGAAAACGAGCCATATCCTTCAGATCCCCTCAGGCCCAATGAAATCCTCGTCAAAGTCAAGAGCATCGCGGTCAACCCAGCAGATCCTACCTTCGCGGAGCTTGGCTGGCCAGGCAAAGCTTTTATTAAACCCAACCCAATCCCTGGTATGGATTTCAGCGGTGAAGTTGTGTCGACTGGAAGCAACGCTACTTCTTTGAAGCCAGGCGACCGAGTTTTCGGCAGAATCGATACGGAAAAGGGCAAACCAGGCTCTATGGCGGAATACACGAAAGCCGAAATTGAAGGTTGTGTGCCGATACCTCCTGGAGTTGAATGGGATCACGCCGCGGGCATCGGAACGGCAGCCATTACAGCGTACGAGAGCCTAGTACTCAATTCAATATCCGGCGATTCAGTCTTCATCAATGGAGGTACGGGAGGTGTCGGAACTTTTGCCATCCAATTTGCCAAGGCCCACGGGTGCAGGGTGACGGTGTCATGCTCAACCACCAAAGTTGACCTTTGCAAGGAGCTTGGCGCTGACGAAGTGATTGACTATCGATCGGTGGATCTGGTCTCCACTCTGAAAGGGAAAGGCAAGGTTTTCGACCTGGTGGTTGATTATGCATATCGGGAGGAAACGAACCTATACAAGGCCTCAAACGACTTCCTGACCAACGGAGCAACGTTTGTCATGGTGCCTGGTGGGGTATCAGGCGCATTGATCAAGACGCTTAGTAAAAACATGCTCTGTCCTTCCATGTTGGGTGGCGGGAAAGCCAAGTTCAAGCCATACTTTGCGAAAAGCAACCGCGCAGCTTTCCAGCAAATATCCGAATGGATGGCGGCTGGGAAAGTCAGGACTGTTATTGATTCTGTCTTTGAGTTTGAGAACATGCCCAAAGCTATCGAGCGAATCAAGTCTGGTAGGAGCACTGGGAAGGTAATAGTCCATGTATAGCTGGTTGCTGTCTTTGTATTTTAGGAACGTCCTTGGTATATAGAGAACTGAAATAGAGTAGTAGTCTACGCTGGTCAAGCACTTGGGACCCTCCTTAAATATTTGCGAGCTCCTAAGCCACGATGAGCCTGTCACTGCCTTGTATTTGTAACTACGCCATTAAACTTCGTTGTAAGGATGTTCTTGAATCCAAAGCTTGCATTCTTGTAAGTCAGTGTTCTTATATTAAGGCGTGTAAGACAATCTTGACTTTTTACGCCGGACGGGCTTCTACCGGAAACCCCCTTGTATCGGAATTTATCTGGCTGAAAAGAAATTCCACTACAGTAATCTCTATGCCTTCAAGCATGGTTTCCATCTCCCAATCCATTGTATAGTCGCCCCGAAACCGGTTCATGCACGCTGCAAGTGGGAAATTGGTGCCTCACTCAACCAGCGTGGATATCACTTACCATTTAGCGACATTCAGGTTGGATATAAGAACATATCGGAAGCAATGGTTTAGTAGTTAGGGGGATTATGTTGATAGATGGCGTCTACATGTAGACTACATAGCTTACATCTACCTGCTTGAGGCGTCGGTAGATACATGTAGATAGTTTCTCCTGCATGGTAACGGGCAATAGCGTTTCAAAGCTGAAGGCTCCTTGAATCCCATTATAGCTTCAATCCAAAGTTCAATGCTATAGACCTAAAAGCATCCGCCCACGTAGTTGCAATCAATAAGGGGAAGCCTTCCGCTACAATACGAGGCGGTTTACCATCGTCAGCCAGCTTCTCCATGCCTTCGACTAGGCCCCGAACGTAGGTTACAACATCTTGGCCTGGCTGAGCGTTTTCTCCCCAGGCGGCATGGACCACATCGAGATGGTGTGAGTCCAAGTCTGTCTTGACATATGGAGGGATGATCTCGACAAGATTAATATGGGTATCGGCCAATTGCGCCCGCATAGATACGATAAAAGAATTCAGCGCAGATTTAGAGGCGCAGTAGACGGGGAAGATGGGCGCAGGTATAAACCCCAAGCCGGAGGTGGTGAATGCCAATGTAAATGGCCTTGCTGCCCGGGACTCGGAGAGGGCGTGCTTTCCGATCTCGCGAGTCAGGATAATGGGCCCGGTCAGATTTGTCGAGATCTCACTGGTGATATCAAGGGTATTTGGGTTGCCCTTTCCTGCAACCAGGGGCAGCTTCGCGCTGTTGAAGTTGAAGTAGTTCTGCTGACCAGCGAGAATGATAGCGCCGTCGATGGAGGGAAATTCGCTAAATATATGGCTGATCACGCCAGGAATAGCGTCGACATCCTGGATATCCATCTGGAATTTTATTAAGACCTGGGTCGACTGTCATCTAGGAAATATGACGAATTCCAGCTTACCTGGATTGCCTCAAGTCCGGGAAGCTCAGACTTTAACCTATTCAATCTCTCCAGACGACGCCCGGCGATAATGACCTTTTTTCCTACTGCATGGTAGTGGCGCGCCAACTCTTCGCCGATGCCAGAGGTAGCACCGATGAGCAACACAGTTTCAAAAGGACTCGGCATTTTCGTTCTGGTAGAAAGGCACACTAACGGCTAATTGTTTTCTTTGTGGTGGATAAGAAACTGGTGTTAGTCGTGATGTAGATGATCGGTGAAGGTCATATACTGGATGATGGCTCCCACGGATGTAATTAGAGTCTTCCAAAAGAAGGAGAGCTCACTAATACATATTGGACGAGTCACGGTCGGCCCAACAGACGGCGTTACTAACGGGCTTCGGCGCGGCTTTAGGGGCAGGTCCTCAACTTATATCAGGGCACACTACCTCTATGGCCTGGATCGCTATTGACGCAATATAGGCAACTCTGCGGTTTTTACGCTATTGTAAGAGCCGAGAGTATCGAGAATACGAATATGGGGGACAAGTCGTCGAGAACCGCTCTTTGATCGCTTCGATACGCGCTTCCTGTCATCACTAGGATTAGTCACGCGGAAATCAGCGAGGGGTTAATCAAGAGGGTTCCTTGTCCACGGTTGCTCCTTGTGCCATCAGTTAATAGACCCAAGTCGATGTCGAGCTTCTTATAACTAGATTTCAAGGGGAGCGCGACAGAGACGCTGAAAGGATGTGCTCATCTCACGGACGTTTCCGGAACCAGTCGTGCAAGATATAGTGCTACCGAGACGAAAGCTTCCGGGTTAGCCCATTGAATGGTGGGTATGCTTTCACGTAGTAGGTACGCTCATGAAAGGCTTTACTGTAGGATCGCAGATAGATTTACGAACGAACATATTTAATCAAGTTATTTAGTCCTTTATTCCTTAACATCAAGAGGCTAAGAGACTAATACCTTCCTCTGATAACGCATGCGTGGTAGTCCCGAATACAACTTGCTCCGGCCACCGTATGGTATCTTTCAGTCCATCCTTTAGAAGGCCCCGAATCTGTCCTAAGAGCACTGCGGGCCAGCTCCGCAAGTACCAATTCCCTCTCCCGAGGCTTGTTAGGGCGGCAAAATGGGCAAATATTACCAGGGCCACTGTATTTTGATCCGAGCACATATCTAAGAAGGCGCTGTCGATATCATTTGCCCATTTCCATATCTCTCGGGTCTGTGTCGGATTCTCCACAAGACGGGCAATGCTAGCGAAGAGCGATTCAGCAGCATGGAGACACACCACTCTCTCCTGGCCTACGCATTGACGCTCTATAAATGATCGTAGCGACGCCAGCTGCGGAAATGTTTTTTCGAGTCCCTTGATGGACTCAAGCGGGCATGGCTGGTATTTAGCCACAAGAGACGGGATCGAGCAGACGACCGAGGCGAGATGCTGCTGCACGAACACAGTCGAGCACCTACCAAGCCGAATAGCTTGCAGGAGCTCCTTTACCGGGTCGAGGTTCGGTTGGTGGCAGTCGGGTTGAGCGGGTCGGAGAAGAGGCTCTGCCACGGCATACATCGAGGTATAAAAAGAGAACCTCAGAAGGGCTGGGCGCTGCGACTCTTCCAAACTCTGGAAGTGCGGTCTCGCCCGAGTGATGGCGGCCTGCCGGTGAGCGACCGCCCGGAGGTGCCATCTCGTCTGGGACCGGTTCTCGTCGAAGAGCTGGAGAGCGGCAAGAGCAAGAATGCTATTGAGTAGGTAGTGGTGAGAGAAGCCAAGTCGGACGGCGTCCGGGTCGTACTCTAATCGCCCGGTTGACCCTGGCGTGTTTGCCAGAATAGCATGCCGCCGGTGCCAGTAGTCCAGCAACTCCAGGTCAGCCAGGCTATCTTGGCTCAGCGGCGTGGTTGAGAGGCTAGGCGCCGAAAAGCTGCAGGAAAGAGTGTGTCGTTTGCAGTTCAAGCATTGGGGATGGACCTCATTGCACTGGTATCTACCCTCAGTCGCCGAGACGCTACAAGGTACTCTACAGTACTATACATTACGTATCAAGGGAGAGGGTAGGGAAGTGCACCACAAGTCTTACCTTGACATGTCGCTCCTTACACTGCATACAGCCCCACCGAGATTTAGCGTGTGTTCGGCGCTGTCTACTCATCAAGGGCGACGTCCCGGACTCTCTAGAGACAGAGATGGGGCAGTTGATGGAATGGGTAGGCGTACCACGATGTTGGCAAGAGGAAGCCGTTGGTCGTATAAATACGGCCGCAGGTGGCGTTCCCCCTTCATATTGGGTCCGGGTCTCGTGCCACTCTTCCACTCCTGGAAGAGGATCATGTACGGAGGTCACGCCACCGTATAAATACGACGGGACAACGTAACCGCGTCAGGGTCAGTCACGCTAATCCTCCACCAGCCAATATGCCAAGATGCTAGGGCTAGCAGGCAATAATTGATTATAATCTTAAGCTTACAAGCACGTCCCGCCGAACAGCATTGGTCTAAAATGCGTAACATAGGCTTCGGTATCCAAACCATCACCCACAACCTAAACTGAGTAAACTCGTCTGTCAGTCAGGCGCTCAATGGCGAGTCTCCGCATACCACGTGGTATATCATGGATGAGCCCCTCAAGGATGTGCTGCTATGGTAGGCGAATTTCAGCGAGAAGATGAGTTGAGCTTGGGGATCTGCTGAGCGGTCGGTGCATAGGAAATTGGAGGCCCCCTTGTCCGGGAGACATCTTGACAGTCATCGCGGGTGCATTAGGGCCCAGGGCCAGCTCTCGTAGACTGCGACAGATGAGTGGAGAAAGATAGTTTTTGCCACAAGTGATTAAATATAAGACTATTGGGCCGGATTTATCTTATGAGCGATACAAAGACCTGTGTCCTTCCTACTTGGCCGATCTATTCCTCCAAGCCTTCGAGTGGGTTCCCCTGCTAGGGCCACTGACAAGGGAGAACCTCCAATGAATTCTTAATGCGTGTCGGCTGCTTTTGAAGTAGGTTTCCTTAGTGAAACACTAAATTTTATATGGAATCAATATACCAAGTACCTTTCGTACCTGTTCCAAAGCAACCGAAGAGCTCGGAACTTACTCGTGACCAACGAATACGTGTTCATATCCTTGAGGGACAAACGCACGGCCATACTCCCTCTACTCCTCCAGGCCCGGCAGTGATTCAAGTCATGGCAATCTAGCTTGCCACCTGACCTCCAGCTAGTGTGCCTTCAATTTGTCAATTACATTCTGTGTGCCCTTAAACAAGACATTGAGACTATATAAAAGGAGTGTTATCTTTTTATTAACATTAACCTAGATATGATGCTATACTATTGACGGTAGTAGCACGTACTTTTTGAGATATTCTATATCCTTTTCGTACTCGATCCAGAGGGATTATATAGTATTTTTAGAATGATAGACAAGCTCTCTAAGTACTTGTGCTGATGTAATAGCTCGTTCTATATAACATATGTATTCGGAGAGACATTAAAGGTAAGCGTGATGAATTTCGCAGTTTCCATGTTCTTCAGGAAATCCCGGGACTTACATGCCACGTCCAAGGGACATTTTTAAAGTTGAAAATGAGTAGAACCGCAACAAACGTCCATGGCTACGTGAAGTATGACACGGCAACATCGTACATGGTGGACATTTTGATGTTTTGTACATCGACACATCGAATAACAGACCGAGGATCATGGTTCACAGCTTTCTTATGACTATCTGACCGAATCGCAACTTCCGCCGGAAGATGAAACCGTTGGGAACTTCTCAACAGATCCGTTCGGCATTGATGGCCAAGGAAAGAGTAACCGGCAAGAAGTTCACTCTATCATAAGTTCTGGGCAATCAGGATGGGAGCTGCGCACTTCGGGAAGCCCGAAGCATTGAGCTCTAGCGGCCGCTTACTAGGGCTGTCCAAATTTGTTGCACCCATGTAATGTAACCCTGTGCGGCGAGAAATCATGACTGGGACAATAGTATTCGCACGTGTGAGCCGAGGGAAGGCTTTCGGGAAAGGTAGGTAATGTTCCCCATACGCGATTATAATCAGGTTATACTCAACACTTTGGCATATCTCGATCGTTTCAAGATAAATAAATATGACGGAAAGCATGCCTCTCATCTTGGGATCTAAATCCACGATTATTTACCAGTTTTCATGATGGCGGCTTTCCAAAGTGTGACCGACTCGTTGACTGTAATTCCTCGCTCTATGGTCTTGGCATTCTTATTCCTGGTCAGTGTTCCCAATAGTATCTGCGGTGTAGCTCACACCCCCCACTATAGTGATATGGGATTGTTCTCAAAAATACCGAGTGATATGGGATCGTTCCTGAAAATACCGAGTGATATTAGTTGAAGATCTCTATACTGAATCTCACTGCGTAGTATACTAACACACCGGCACGTGAGCTAAACGTGAGATTAAGAGGTAAAGGAGGGGTAAGGAGGGGGGTTTTTAGCCTTGTAAGTAAGGGGGCTATGATCCCTAGGTAGCTAGGAGCTTACATGTACCAGTTTTGGAGATCTTATTGCTCTCTAACCTAATTTGTAAGAGAGTTCGAGAGCTAGAACATCTCTAAGAGGCTTAGTGCCGTATTCTCCTAGTATATCGGTATATTGGCGTACAATATAATAATACCTTTGCCCCTGTCAATACGTACAGTCCCAGAGATACGGTACGACGTACGTATTAAACCGTCTGAATACGGAGCTAGTAATACAGAACGTACACTATTGGGAACACTGTTCCTGGTGTACCTCTCAGTCGTCAAATCTCTGCGCTACCGAAGATGTCACAAAATTCAATCGAGATTTCAGAATAGGCCGCTGTCTTCCATAACAGATCATGCAGGAGTTGCAGGAACTGGAATTCCCGTACAATTTCCACAACTCACGGATTGCTGAGGGTATGAATCGACTGCTACAACAACTAGCACACAACACTGACAATACACTAGACAGCAGGAATCCCAACAATATCCAAGTTACTGGTTGCGACTGGTAACCTGAGTGAGAAAAATGCGTCAAAGAGAGCGGCTGAACCGAAGTCTTGCTGGCAGAAGTCCAGCACTCAGACCCTACTTCTGAACGCTATCTCCAAGCTGTAGCAAGAATGGACTTTCTGCACTCGCGATACCGCAAGCCGGAAAAATTCTCGACGAAGATCTTCTCCACACTCTATCATCTGGTGTCGTTGAAACATTTCGCTTCATCGATAAATTCGAGTGGCGCACGTTCACTGATGTGGAAAGATGTGCCATTGGGGTCTTCCACAACAACTTAGGAGAAGGTATGGAGATCCCGTTTACACTACTGCCATGAAGTAAAGATATCTGGAGAAGCCAAGTTCGACTTTATCAAACACCATCGGCAACATCCGAGCATTTCGCAAGTTCATCATCCGTCACTTCCATCTTCCTCGGCCCAGCTTCATGCGAGCCAAAGTCGTAGCCGACGCCCCGAACCCAACATCAGGCTTGTACAATATCCACAAGTATGTTGTGCATCCTTGGTATGTAAAGCCATCATTCGGACACCGATGGGGGTTAAAAGCGTGGATTGTGAGATGGTTCGGAACGGGAATCGTGCCTGGAGACTCGGGCGATATGTATCGACCACAAGGGTACGACATTCGCATTATGGGGCCTGCCGCTCAGGAGGGTAAAGGGTTTGAGGAGATGAAGATTAATGTTGAGCAATTGAGGGGCCAGGAGGGAATGAGCTGTCCATTTTCTTTTGGGAAGGTCTAAGAAATTGAACGTAAATGACTTAGTAACAGGCCAGGAGGTTGCTCTAGAAAATTCATTACCTCGAGACCCAAAATAATCCCAATAACTGTTAAGACGGGATATGCTGAAATGAGTGTTTGAGGAGGACCGTCTACTGAAATCTAATACTTCGCCAGATCGTCAGTTGATTTGTGGTTTCCTTTATGTGGATATGAAAATTATATCTACAAGACGCCATGGAATTGGGAGCTGACTTGTGGATTGGAGTTGGAGGAGTTTTGCTTGCAGTAGAGTGAAACAAAGCTGACCCCCCCTTACAAGAACTTGTCTTCCGATTGGCGGAGAGCCTTCGGAACAAATTTCATTGGTTATGGGCAGCAAATAAAAGTGGAGACGAGGCTCAAACTTTGGGGACCCCACTGTAGCCCGAAAATCTGATTATAATCAAGCCGGCCCGTTGGTCGGTTTACATCATTGAAAATTCTCCTCAACATATCTTCAGATACAGAGGACAACGAGGAACAACCGCCCCCCTCCCCCCTCCCCTACCCACGCCGCACCCCCGCCGGGATATATAATCGAAGCAGAAAAAGAGGAACGCCAAGTCTATCAGTCTAGTCTCGTCTGGAACGACATACGTCGGATAGGGGTTAAGGCCAAGTTGACCGCTCCGTTTCCACAGCCGATTTTAATCAACCTCATCCCACGCTGCTTGTACACCAACAGCATTCGGCATTCTAACCTGTCGAAGCAGTGCATAGCTGCGCGCTTCTTTTCTGATTGCTTATCTAACGCCACCGGCTAGCAGGATGGATGGTCCTCCACCCAAGTCTGGACCCAGGCAGTCCCAGCAGGGTGGTGGGCGCCGTGGGCGGCCACGGCTGGCGACAACTGATGGAGATCCCGCTGCAGTAAGTTCATATATATTTCCGAAACCTTGAGCATTGGTAAGAATCGACATGGTGACATCACGTAGCAACGACGGGCGCAGATTAGACTCGCACAACAGACCTTCCGATCCAAGAACCAGGGTCTGGTCCAGACTCTGCAAAGACGAGTTGAGGAGCTTGAAAAGGAAGCATACAGGAGGAACCGTAGTTTCTCCACGTTCTACGATGTAGCTCTGAAATCGAATCTGCATAGGTCGGAGCCGAAGCTCTCAGCAATGTTGAGGCAAACCGCTGAACTATTTCTATTCGAGAAACAGTCCGAGGTGTTTATAGAAGCCCCTCAGGGTAGAGTAACGGAGTCAGAACCAAATTGCGACTATTCCACCTCTAGTGAATGGTCGCAGGCTCTAAGCCGCCCCTTCTCACCACTTCCTGACAGTAATACAATTTTCGGATTCCACATCCCCGCAGAATACGACCACTCGTCACCCATTATCCGAGTCGAAGACCACGACTACCCAATCACACCGCGTTCAACTACACCGCAAGACGCTTGGATACCAGCACCGGGTCCAAGATCCCTCCAACAAGATTACAGCTACAGTTTCCAAGAGTCGACATTTGGCCGCCGTCTCCATCGTCTTTGTCTAGAACACACATATAGACTTTTCATCAATCCTGGAACGGATCCGAAGACAGTGTATCGTGTCTTCAGGCTTGTGCAATGTATGGCTGATACTAAAAAAATGCAGCCTTATTTTGAGAGCCTGCTTCGTCGCGGCGATAACGAATCACTGGAGCTCCCTGGTCTTCCTTACTACACAATTGGTGGTGCGGGAACGCATTATCAGAGGAAGGATCTGCAGGGAAAGATGGGACTGCCGAGTAATACGAGATTGCCGAAGAGGATTCTGGGGAGTGTGCCGTTTCAAAGTGGGACGGGCGATCAGAATGAGAACTATATTCAGTTTTTGGAGAGGTTGGGGTACGGAGGGATTTGGATGGACTCGTACGATGTTGAAGCGTACTTAAGGAATAGAGGGGTGATGATCGATGAAAGGGCTGCGGTTGTGTCCATGCAGCCAAGTCTGGGATCTGTGACTGAATTGTCGACGCAGGTAGAACTTAAGAGTCTGAATCCCCAGATGCCGAAGTGCGCGCCAGCGACATTTTCTTTCGATATCCAGAGATTTGTTGAGTGTGAGTTTGGAAGAGTTCCTCATACATATGTGCTCTGATTAACGGGTGGCAGATCTTTTGAAAGATGTGGTTATGCTAGGACGTGCGCCGGGATTCAGGAAATCTGGTATCGATTTGGCGATTGATCATGCGTTGAGGCAGGACTTTTCCTGAACAGAAGAGATGCACTAGTTTGGAGTAGCTACTGGAGTCATCATGAGAGCATAACTGCGTGCCTTGTCACAGCCACTGACGAGTTAGCAACCGGCAAAAGCGAGGGGCAGGAGATATGGACTTCTGGAAAAGGCGGTCGACCTGGCAGGAAAGAGCTCAGAGCCATGAGGCACGACTTGAATATTGTATGTTATTAGATGCTGGGAGTCGACCTCTGGCACACGCTGGTTTTGAGAAGGATATAATAGCGACGAAGAGACGTCAGAAGAGAAAGGAGACATTCCCTCACAAAACAAAAGGGCCCGAATAATTAATCACCTGGGCCCAGCTGATCAAAATACGTTCTCCAAGCTCGATGAATTATGCGGATTGCTTTCATTGCGGTTCCAGTGCAAGCCTAGTACCACCACTTGGCAATCAAAGCTGCGTTGAGTTCACTATTGCAAAGCAAGAAATTGACCTCGCAAATCCTGTTTCCAGCCCAACTGATTTCCCGGCGAACACACCCACTACAGAGCCATTCGCGTAGGAGAAAATAAACCTGATATTGCGATTCGCTCCATCTTGGAGGAAATCTTGAACCTTTCGAGTTGCTGCCACGACGTGAGATTGATGTTCAACATCGGTCTCGCCCCACCATGCTAACTGAGTATTTGCTCCCTGCTGAGTCGCTTCTTGAGTATCGCTAGTTGGCATGGGAAGAGCAGAATCTTTCTCGAGGCTCTTTCCGATTGTTGCCCGGATTGTGACATGGGTTGCTGGATTATCGAGAGAATTGTACAGCCCAAAATCAAGAAGCATAGTCTCATTGCAAGAAGAAAGTCGGGAAACATCGTGATATGTCGTCCAAGTGTCCGATTGACCGTTCGATAGAGAAGATGATGGGCAACGAGTTGGCCGCGAAGTCTCGCAGTGGTAGATTTTGAGAACGAACGTGAGAGCAACGGCCCAGAAACCAAGGGACCGCATCATGAAAATTGCAACCCAGAGGTCTATGAGGTGCGATGAAGATCAAGCTCTAAAACAGAAATATAAGCCAGTGTTATTTAAAAACCAAGCAAACTGGAGGTTGAGGGCGTAAGAAGATAGAAACGGATAACGTCTCACCCCCCCCTTTGGCCCACCCCCGCCTTTGGCCCACCTCGCTTAACTCACCGCTACTTATACCTCTCAACTTCAATAATTAATTATATCCTCATTCTTTAACCGATTTTTCTGAAATTTAGAATGTGAATTGTTTCGATCATGAAGCCTCAATATACTAAGTATAATGTCATGTGTGCGCTTGAGGAGATTATAAATAGTAAGTCAGTACGAAAGGCATCCCTTGAGTGGGGTATTCCGAGGTCTACACTCCGTCACCGCAACACCACGACTCAACCACGTCAAGAGGCACCCAAAACTAGTCACTTACAAAGACTACCTACAGTCGTAGAGGAACAATTGACCAATTAGATTTTAAATCAAGAGGCTCTTAGCCATAGAGTTACGCACGTACAGATTCGAGTTTTTGGAGAGAGGCTTCTAGCTCTTCAAGGGGACCACAAACCACTCGGAAAACACTAGATGACTCGATTTTTGGCTCGTAATCCTGTTCTTAAGACCAAGAGGCAGATATATGTCGATTCCGTACGTGTTAATTGCGCTCAGTCTAAAGTTATACGGCCTTGGTTCCAAAAACTAGATATTCCGGTAATCAGAGCTATTCTAGCCAATTAACGATGGAATATGGACGAAGCCGGTATTATAGAAGGTTATGGTTTGAATAGATATATTATAGGGAGTGTCGAAATACGTAAGGTTCAAGTAAAATAGCTAGGTTCACGTGCTTAGACGACAATTATTAAGTGTATCTCTACAACTGGAGTTTCGACACAACCACTAGTAATTTATAAGGGAAAGTCGGTGCAATAACAATGGTTTTTATCTTAATTAGAGATATTCGACAATTGGCACTTTATAGCCACCGAAAATAGGTAGACTACCGATACTACGGCTTTAGAGTGGCTAGAAAAGGTGTTTATCCTTTAGACGCAACTACGTGATCATTTAGTAAGACTCCTTATCCTAGACGGCCATGGGAGCCACGAGACTACAGAATTCCTTTAGAAGTGCCTCGAGCATAATATCTACCTCTTATTCTTACCTGCACATACGTCACACGTCTTATAACCTCTTGATTTGACGATTTTCTCCGTACTCAAGCGTGCTTATCAGAAAGAGCTATAAAGATTGAGTTCTTTAATCGATTTTACACTAATTAGCAAGCGCAACTTTCTTATTTGCTATTAGAAGGCACGTCAAGAAAGTGTTATACCTTCTAATATTAAATTAGGGTGGAGAACTACGGGTTTATGGCTAGTATCTGTTGCTAAGCCACTAATAAGCCCTTTACTGTTAGAAAACAGTAATAAATCGACAGATCTAACGCTCTTAAAGCCTTAAGATACGCTAATACTACCTTCAAAGGTTTCTAATACTTTAATTGAGTTATAGACTCTAAAGGCGCGGAAAGATCTGTACTTATAAATTCGCACTCTAGTAAGCGGGTCACATGACTAACTTCTGACGTAACGTTTACTTTTTAGGAAGGTTATAAAAGGGATTAATGAAAAGGAGTACGAATTAGGGAAGGCAAATATGAAGATTAAAGAGCTAGAAGAGAGATTAGAGCACTTGAGGCCGAAGAAAAAGAGAAAGGTTTAGACTAGTCTAAATTCTAAGTTTGCGACAATCCGTGCTATTAAAGAGGCTTAAATTGTAGCTAGGGAGCGCTAGATTGAACCTGAAGAATTAGAATTAGGAGGAGAATTAGACTCTATAATATCTTGTATAGAAGTTAAAGCAGAATAGAGTTATTAAGTCTTGAATAGGAAGTGTTGGAATTAAGCGAGGTGGGCCAAAGGCGGGGGTGGGCCAAAGGGGGGGGTGAGACGTTAATACTTTCGATGAATCCCAATAGGCAAAATCGAGAAAAGTAAAGGAATCGATGAATGGTATGTAATTACAATTCGTGATACTGCAAATAAAGAGACCACCCTGAAATCCTATGTCATCTCAACCATTTGACTTCTCTGCAATGGCTTTTCTTGCGGAGCTGAACGCATGGGCGTGTTTCCACGCCGACATGACGCGGTACAGAGGTGCCGCACTCTGGGACTGAGATCCTGACAATGTACATATCAATTCACACGCCAACTTGTTCAGCCTTCGGGGGCTGACCTCGCTCAAGAGATCGCGATCCTCGCAAAAGCATAAGTCGGTGAGACTCTTGCATCAACATCAGTCTCCGGAGTTCAGCTGTGAGGGAGAGCTTCTTTGGCGTATTACATCAATTTTGACTTGTACAGTCCTGACTTGTGGCGTCATGCAATCATGCAGCATGCGGTTTCAACGGCGCGGACATGGCCGGCTCACCGCGAGCCTGAATTTTTGGATTGTGGGTTTGTGTTTTCAGCAGCAACTTTAAGCCACTTAAGCTTTTTAACCTGGGTGGAGAGAGGGTATCCTTGTGCTTGGCCACGATAATGCAGCGAAGCTTATCTGCACCAAGAGAGTTTTGTTCGTTACTTCTCATTTCATATCGACTTCCCAGGCAGTGAGTGCACTTGCACGCCTTGAATGCTCTCTCGTTCCCGACTATTTCTTTCTAAATCGTTCCGAGATCTCAATTGCATATTTTTCAAGCTTTCGACTTGACATTTCCATCAAAGTCGCTTCCCCTCCAAGGAACGTCCAGACGAAGTACTACATTAGAGGAGCCTTCGACTTGAGATTGAATTCCGAGCCAATTCCACCTGGACTTTCTTTCGAGTTACTTGACATCACCCGACACCCCGTTACCCTTAATCCCACTAAACCCTCTCAAAAACTTACAACATTATCAAACCTTCTCCTCTTCCCATCTCACCAACCCTCAAAGATGAAACTCCCCACTTCCTTCCTCATCCTCGCCCTCCCCCTCCTCACCACCGCCCTCCTAACCTCCGGCTACGAACGCATCTTCTACTACTACGCCTACCTCCTCGACGTCTCCCTCTCCCCACCCGTCGGCCGACCTCTCGCCCTGGCACCAGGCTGTCCTTATGTACCATGTACATTTAACAATTTCATCGGTTATGTATGTCCCCTTCCTATCTCCTTTCCCACTCTCTCATCCCCCTCCGCAGGAACGAGGATCCCCTCCCCCTCTCTCTCTCCTCATCCCCAAAATTAATCGTCCACCTCTTTCCGAGAGACGAGAGGACGAAATCCCAATGCTCGTTAACGCTCACTAAGCTAAACAATCTCCCCACACCCCCTTCCCTAACAAACCTCGACACACCACCCATAGACACCACAGCACGCCCACTAAACAGCCTCTCCCTCGCTGGCCTAGCAAATTTAGAACGACTCATCCCCGGCATAGACTCCTCGATCCCTCACACCTTCATCCGGATTTCCGATATTATTAACAACCTCACTTCTTCCAACACCTTAAACTCGCAACAACAAGTGTATTTGAATAATACGAGGATTACAATGTCGAGGATTCAATTTCTTAGAAGTGTGCAGCATTCAGATGCTTTGGTGGCGTATTTGAAGGGGTGGGCACCAACCCTCCCCCTTATTACCAGTATCCAAACTTATGATGGTGATGGGTATGTCTCCTCCCCCCTTCCCCTTTTCCCTTTCCCTTCCCTCCCTCGCAGGAAGGAGGACCCCCCACCCCCCCTTCCACTTCCCCTTCCACCTCAAAATCCGAATGCTAATTTAAGTAGAAGGACAGGACAATTCCCCTTCCTAAATCTAGCAGAGACGATAAAGCAGAATACAGATCCAAACATTGACGTGCTGAAGATTGTAGAGGGCTTTGATGGGATCGATGGGAGTGGAGCTGGGGGATTAGCGACGTTGGGTGCGCTGTGGGCGAGTGTTAATGTTACCTATTGCTAAAGAAGGGTCATGTGGAGGAGGTGGAAGGAGAGAAGAAAATGCAAGTGCTTGTTGACCACCACTTGGCCTTTGTATTGAATGGATGGTCGATATGAGCATGTATAACAACCAAATTGAGGAGTGAGGGGCTCTGCTGCGATTCAATAAACATACCAGAAGGAAGGAAGGAACGAGGTATTCAGTTTTCTTGTTAAAATGAAAAGCGAGAGTTGAAACAGACAAACTTCACCACCAAAGCCGAGCCGTCTCTTCAGGAAACTCAGATTTGAATTTGATAAAGGGTCCCCCTAATCCCAACAAACCCCCTCTTCAGCGTCCGCCTCAGCCACCTCTTCCCAGACCACATCATCGGAGCCGTCAATCCCACAACAGGAAATTAAGTACTGCAATCTCAACCATACGAGTATATGGACATGCTTACCGTGACATTACCCTGTAGGAGAACAAGTTTTAGTGCTCATATGATGACCTCTACATGAGGCGGCG
Source organism: Leptodontidium sp. 2 PMI_412 (assembly GCA_021432625.1). Classification (NCBI taxonomy): domain Eukaryota; kingdom Fungi; phylum Ascomycota; class Leotiomycetes; order Helotiales; family Leptodontidiaceae; genus Leptodontidium; species Leptodontidium sp. 2 PMI_412. The sequence continues at coordinate 109,496 of MU270430.1, forward strand.
GACCCATGGAATCATGGTGTAGAGAAATCAACTCCATTCTAAGCCTACTCTTCTATGGTAAACTCGATTCGAGTCGAGTTGATTTCTCTACACCATGATTGGCCCTCCTACCGACGTCGACGCCTGTGCATCGTTCGACCATCGCGGGAGGCGGGCAGGCGGGGTAAGGAATTTTGCGGAAGGGGCGCAGCTCGTATGACAAGTCTGGAATCCACTTCATGCTGCATTTTTCGACCATTCCTCTAATGGCGGCGGCCCGCGCCGGCCCGCGCCTCCGACTGGTTAGAACTGAAGGCAATACGTAGTGCTCCGCAGGATGCTCCACCCCACTCTCTTCTGTCTTACCGCCACGGTTTCGAAACCCCCCTCCCCCAACTTCGATTTGTATTTATTTATTCTTCGTCCGGTTCCTCAGACGTGGTTTCGATAATTCCAGATCAACTAGTATGGCCCACGAATCGACCGAAGGAGATACTGCTCCCATCGTTGCGGCTACAGAGGGGGAGGCTGCTCCTATCACCGCGGCTCACGCAGTGACAGAGGGAGATACTGCTCCAATCGTTGCGATCGATCAAGAGGTACAAAGCAGATAGATGATTCAACCGAGGGACGGACATGCGTGCTAACCTCTAAAGGACCATGCTAGCGGTGACGGCGATTCGGCTTACGACAGCGATCAACTGTATGTCTTTTCTTTCTTACGTCTATTTTCAATAGTAACTCATCTCTGCACTTGCCAGCTCGAGATATACGGACTCCCTCGCATCCAGTGTCAAGGCATACAAGTTCGAAAATGGTCGACGTTACCATGCGTACCATGCTGGAGGTGCATATTCAGACATCCTTTCCTGGATGAGAGGGCCTGCGTTGAATTTTTACAGCATACAACTTCCCCAACGATAATCCTGAGCAAGATCGCCTGGATATGTTCCATCACATCATCCTACTAGGTTGCGACGGTAAATTACATCTCGCACCCATTCAGTGCGATGGGAAGAAAATATTGGACATCGGATGCGGAACTGGGATTTGGGCTGTACAAATGGGTATGGGAATTCACTCTCGACACTGAGATCCAAACTGACTGACTTTACAAAGGGGATGAATATCCTTCTGCTGATGTATCTAATCGCTATTGACCCGTGGAACGATTACTGATTTGTAATAGATAACCGGAAATGATCTCAGTCCTATTCAACCTGGGTGGCAAGTCTTTCGACCCCAAAACCCTAATACCAGGTAGCTAATAAAACAACTTTCCAGGGTCCCACCGAACGTTCGCTTCCTCGTTGATGATGTAGAACAACCATGGGCCGAGACACAACCCTATGATTATATCCATTGCCGCTACATGGCAGCCTCAATCCAAGACTGGCCACGCTTGGTGAAGCAGTGTTTTGACAACCTGAAGCCTGGCGGTTGGGTAGAGTTCCAGGATTACGACACAACATGCCATTCGCAGGACAACAGTATCCCTCCGGATTACAAGGTGGCGGCAATGCTATCCTTGCTAAAAGGGGCTTGTGATTCGATTGGAAGATTGCTGGACCCTGGACCACTTTTGAAGGGCTGGGTTGAGGATGCAGGCTTCGAGAATATTACACAAAATATTATCCCTCTCCCTGTGGGCATTTGGCCCAAGGACAAGAAAATGGTGAGACTTCCCTAGCTATGTTTTTGAACAAAGAAAGGCGCAACCGAAATTGTGCTAACCTTTGGTTTCATTCCGCGTAATAGAAGGAGATAGGGGCATTTATGACGTTGCAATATACAGAAGGGGTTGAAGCTTTTACACTTGCACCATTTACAGCTATTTTGGGATGGACAAAAGAGGAAGTTGAGGTATTTAATGTCGGAGTTCGGAAAGATGCCAAGGATCGAAGTATTCATACCTTACATAATTTGTAAGTGTTTCTGTTTATTTGTTTGTAAACTGGGAGTCGCTTGGCTTTGGGATAGAGACACGCTAACACTTACACTTATAGCCATGTCGTATATGCTCAAAAGCCTAGCTGATTGAAGTGTAATGTCGGCGGTACAAATGCTATTATGAGAGGAAACATTATACATGCTCTAACACATTTCGTATTGTCAAATGGACTCGCAGAAGTAATAAACGAGAGTCTCTCCCCAGGAGCAGATACATTTATTAGTAGAAAATAGCAAACCTTCTTATTAGCAATTGCTCTTTTATTAGAACTAAAACTCTAGTCGATTTATGTCAACGCCAAGGGAATCAAGAGATCAGCCGCGACAACTACTATACTTTATGAACCTCTCGAAGTCCCTCTATGACCGTGGAGTCGGCACCAGTTGCAGAGTATCAAGAGTGGCCCTTCTAAGGTTTCCTCAAACGCATCAAGATCGGGAATAAGACAACGTACAATCTCGAGTTCCATTTGTCACATGTCCCGAAGCACCTCCATCTCCCTGTCCTTGACTTCGGTACCGAAAGTATCAGCTAGTAGTAAAACATTTCAAACTCAAGAACTTTGTTTACACGAGTAATATTAATAATATAGCTGGCTAAGATGAGAGCGTGATTAGATTCGGGAAAGCAGACGATACCACACGCCTCCAGAGTCCAGACGACCATCCCAATAGATAGTTTCTGGTGCAATGACGAATTATTGCGCAATCAAAGGCAATCCACAAAAGTTAGGCGGATTAAATTTTTTTAGAGTAGAAAATAATAAATGTGCGAATTAACGACGACGGACTACATTTTCGTCGAGTACTGCCCCAGATGATGCACTTAGTCGGCACGGCCAGCGAGCAACACCGACGAACGACACCGAGGGTCGAACGGAATATTCTGGATCTTGCATTAGCCGGATCACGTATTACTACGTGAGCTTTAAACATCTCTGGGATTTTCGAGATTATTATTCTTATTAGGAACTGGGAGCGGCACTCCAACAACTGCTAATCATCTTGCACGAAGTAGTCCGGACTTCGTAAGCCACTATCTAGGACACGACAAACATTTTCAAAGTAGCCTTTATCGAACTGAATAATACGTGACCACCGCAGACAAATAATAATGCCGCAAAGATTCGCTATCTAGGGCAACGCTGAGAAGTTTACGTATCGTAAAAAGGCCCGGGCATCCAACAGGACCATCTCAAGGCCGTGTAACACTGTCTACTTACCAAGCTCTCTTGTGCTAGTATTAACTACAGCTTTTCCCGTGAGGATGATCAAAGTTTCACACAAAACTATGATAGATAAAGTTGTAGGTTCAGTCGAGAGCGGAAAATGTCATGGCCTAGCGCATGGTTCATAAGCTTCACCAAGTGGGGATGACTATGTCCACCAAGCTGTTGTGGTTCTTAAGCTTCTCCTTCAAGAGCTGCACGATCGCTCTGGTGTATTTACCTGACGTTCGACCAGAGGCATTTCATTCTGGGAAAACATCCGCCTAGCATACATATACTCGAAAGCTTTGGAGTACCATACTCTTGTGGAATGGAGGTTCGAGGCGCTGGACTAATATGGCCCTTCTCCCCCGCTCATAGTTACGATCATCTATCCTCTCCTGGTTTGCGTAAAAGAAAGTCTACATATGCGCGCATTCAAAAATGCGCCTTCGGTCTTCAACGCTCGAGTACATGCTAATGTAATTGAGCTTCTTAGGAAGTTTTCAAGCAGTTCAGAAGTCATCTTATCAAAATAAATCTCTAGTAAGAATCAAACGCTTGTACACGGCTTATATTAAGCCTTCACGGTCTTAGACGTCCTCCAGAGATTAAAAGGAAGAAAGATCATCGTCCGAGCTGTTCTTAGCGAAGAGATTCAGTGCCATATATAATCCCACATAAATCTTAGTAATACAAGGAGCAACATGAATGTTTCCACCAGTCCCTTTCGATGCTAGCGTTAATCGGTCCCTTCTAGCTCAGCCTTACTCGCAAAGACCTCGCTTAGCCCCTAAAGCTGACAAGTTTCTCACATTCGCTCGTATCCTCCTCGGTCCCGAGCTGCTTGCCAAGATCCAGCCCATCTCTTTCAGACGTGATACCCATGGCTGTGGAGCGTCAAGTGCATACTCTTCCGTCACTTCATCTGCATTTCCAATTCAAGCACAGCTTTTGAACTCAACAGTACTTCGTTTCCCAATTCTTCCAAGACTTGAACGACATCACCAAGATCATCTTTCCTTTGACTACTTTGAAGTCTTTGATTTTGGAGATGTTTCAGATCCAAATGTTCTGGAGTTAAGAAGACCGTTTGCCCAAGCTCCAGGATCGCTCGATGGAGTATCAGCTACCACTCCGCTGACCTCATCTGTACTAGCTTCCGTTTCCTCTATATTGCAACCCAATATTCAAGCTCCGGATGCCAAGTAAACACGTCCATAAACCACTACCCATCCACCCATGCTGTATCGTTGGAAGATCGTGAAGGACTTCATGTAGTCTATAAGAGAGTCCAATGCCTCAATGACTTTTCTTCTTCACTCGCCTTTGAAGTTACATTCGCTTATCCACATTCGTTTCTTGTCACTTTTTGTTTCGCTCTCCCTCCGTGCTAAACCGGACTTCTTCACCATTTTCTGAGCGATCATACATCTAAGATGTACTCAATCATTTCTCTTGCGAGCCTGGTGCTCTTTTTTTCACCTTCCCTTGCCGTCGCCCAGGTAAACGGAACGGCGTATGGATTTGCAACAGGTACGACTGGTGGAGGCAATGCGGTCGCTGCTGCGCCGAAAGACATTGCATAGTAAGTGTTCCTGTCAATGTTGAATAGAAGCCACAACCGAGCGTATTTAAGCTAACCATGGTACTCACATACTTGCAAGTTGGCTCTCAGATAGCACGCCATGAGTAATTCTCGTCGGCAAGAACTTCAACTTCATTGGCTTGGAAGGTAAAGCTACGGAAGCAGGCTGTTATCAAACGAGATGCACTCTAGCCATAGGTGGTCAGATATACATTAGTAATTTGAGCTCCGGTAGGTCTGGAATGACTGCTACAACGATCACGTACGACAAAGCCGGTGTTACGCCATTGGTTGTTGGAAGTAAGAAGAGTATTGTTGGCGTTGGTAGTGCTGGGGTTATCATCGGCAAAGGACTTCACCTTCCGGGCACAACGGGGGGTGTGATTGTCCAGAATGTGCACATCACGGTAAGTCTACATCTTCTATGACTCTGAATAGCCTAAAACTAATTTTAGACAAAACGCCAACCCGGCAAGTGTTTGGGGGGGGTGACACTCTCTCCATGGACGGCAATGATGGCGTTTGGATTGATCACTGCAAGTTCAGCAAGATGGGCCGCATGTTCTTTGTCTCTCAGTAGGTGTTACAAGCCTCCTTAACTGCTCTTACCAAATCAGTCATGGGAAATATGGTATACCAAATGCAAGTGCTGACCCAACATTTAAGTTACGCAGCAAGTCGCTTCACAGTCTCCAACACCGAATTCGACGGCGCAACTACAACATCCGCAACCTGCAACGGCGACACCTACTGGGGCGCAATGTTCGTGGCTGAAGACGATTAAGCAACCATCGACCAGAACTACTAGCACGACATGTTAGGCCGCTCCCCTAAACTCGACGCTGATGGTGTTAAAACCACTATTTAAGCAACAAACAACTACTTCTATAACAACCTCGGTCACGACTTGGAGATATACTTAGGGACTATAGCACTCATCGAAGGGAATCGCTTCCATGTCGTCAACATACCGATGCACGATGGTGCTGAGTCTATTGCTACTATTTACAATGTTCCTGATGTAGCCTCAGCTAGTGCTTGCACAGCTATTGTTGGAAGGGCATGCGAGAGTAATGCAATTACGAGCAGTGGTGGCACCTGGCCCAGCGCGAAATCAACGACGCCACTGAATACGATAGCTGCATTGAAGAAATACCTCGTTACACTAATCATGGTGGGTAACACAATGATTACTGTTTTGTAGAATGCGGGAGTAGGAAAGATAACCGTCTGAGTCAATTGTGGTGACAGACTCCAGGAGCGAAGGTTTCGACAGTGAATTTGTGAGCTCCGAGGCTGTGTGCTCTTGTGGAAAGCGGAGATATAGGGTTCATTGTGGGCTCGCAATCAAAGTCGGAGCTTACTTGGAGACATGTTGAGCAGAGGGGTGAGAGATGCACTTGCTTAACAAGTGGAGCAGTCCTTGGCTAGTAGCAGAGTGTTATTTAAAGAATGTATTACTGGTTTCTGACGGGTTAAGTCCCAGATGCATCTATCCTTCCAACCATCCTGTTTACGCAAGGCGTCGAGACTTCACAGATTCTCACTCGTTGTGATACATTGCAATTCATCTGCATGTCACTACCATACGTCTCCATTTTCAATAGGCCAGAGCCGATTGAAGCGGTCGAGCAGATCCTTGTCGTCCTTCACCAGCTCGAGCAACAGCGGTCTTGTTGGCTTCCCAAGTTCCAGATTACGCAGTCCATCGCTATAGATACTGGCAAACTGGTCGACGATTTGTGTTCCGTAACCAGCCAAGAATCAAATGTCAGTATGGAAACGACTTGTAAGAGCTCGGTAAATCTCACTTCAATAGCAGCAAGAAGGTCATCGCATGTCCAACCGGGAGTAGGAGGTTTTAAAGAAAACATCGGCATGCCCAGGATCCGACCAAACTCGTCTCGAGCAGCTTCGCAAGCAGCCGGTGTGTCGTTCGGATGGTTGAGGAACGAAGCATACTGTGACAGGAGGCTTTCATTCTCGCTCAAAATGAGTCGCAAGCTGGACTGGGCTTCTGCAACGGACGGCGGGTTGTGCCATGTAAACGCAAGAAATAAATCGACGAATTGTTGACTTCCCGCAGGTGAAAGGCTCTCCTAAAGTCGCGGCGTCCTGTTAGCAGCAGCCGAGATTATAAGTGGTGACAAAGCCATACTTTAGTCTGCTCGATACGCTGCTGGGTTGTAGTGACCTGATCACCCAATAGGGCCCAGTCGACCACGACCGGGGCAGACGACGTGGATGATGACATAGCTTTCTGTTTACTCTGAGTTGGATTTTGGAAAGGGAAAAGAAGAGTTGCAAATGCTGCGAGCTTCTAACGTGGGGATCACGCTGAGTACATATAAGGTGACTGAGGTGACCTGTCCATCACAAGTGTGGTAGAGGTCGACGTCGAAGCAAATTAGGGCGCAGCTCAGAGCAGCATCTCAAGCCAATCAAGCGTGCGGTCACTTCGGTGAGTTCGCGGCAAATCTCCACGCTGGCTGGCCCACCATGCGACCTGCTTGCACATGTATCAAGCATCGAGATGCATGCGCGTGGACCAATCAGGAGTAAGCGAGGCCCAGGCACACTTCGCAGATACTTAGACGGAGAGAAGAGGGCAGAGTCAGCGCTGTATGGTTACCAAAAGAGTGTGTAATATTCTCGATTTTTATGGAGCAAAACAAGTTTTCAGAGGAGGGGCACTTAGCCAACCCGCGCCGCACACATTTGAGCCAGTCACGACTGAATCAGAAGGGCAACAAGAATGAACTGATTTGAAACGACCATGCCTAACCTCTCTAGTCTTATTGTTTGCAAATCTAGGTAATGACAGTTGGCTCCTCACACTCAAAAACAGTTAAAGCAAACCCAGTCTTCTCCCTTCCGTCCCTTTAATAGTCTTTCAAGGTATATGATCCTCGCCAGCCAAGCACGTGCCGAGGTAGATACCTTTTATCTTGCGATGCCTTTAATCGTCCAGGACGATCCCGTAGCAGTTTCCAGAATTCGGATCGGCGCTATTGCAAAGAAGTTTCAGCTGGTAACACGTGGGTTCATGATCGATAGAGTAATTACTCACGAATATTCCCAGTTTTTGTACCCGGTTCTGCCTCCGTGTTCACAGGTAATCTCCTTGCTGAATCCATCCTGACACTCGAAATTGGAAATTTCCCTACTTGAATCACCTTTATGCTACATTGATATTCATTAGTCAGGTTACTGGAAATACTACAGGCGAGTGACTTACCTTAAGACGGAAGTCCCATTTAATGCCGGCAGCATCGGTCACGCATTGGTAGCGCTGTTCTCCTTTGACAAAATGGCCGCCGAGACTGATGCAGATTGATGGCAGGGAATCCTTGATATTGTCGGCAGAAACTGTTGGGCCTGAGCCGAAGCAGCCGGCACCGACAACAGCCAATGACCTAGCAAGCACGATGATGGTGAGGAGTCTCATGATAAGCGGCAAGTTATAGTATTTGTGAAGGAGTATGAGGTAGTGCAGGCAACGTGACTTCGTTAGAACTTTTGAGATGATATGGAGAATTGGGTGTATTTGTTAGCAGAATAATGATACTGCGAAGGAGACGACGGTCTTTTATTCTCAATTTTCCAAACCTGGTGCCGCATCATTTCATCGGGGAACAACTCAACATGTTGGAGGCCGTAGGATCAAACATATTCTTTCCAAATTTACGTAATAAGGCACTTAAATTAAGTTGCTAAGGCCTGTAACCTATTACACAGGTAATCCTTATACAGGCAGGAAGCTAATAATATAATTAAATTAATCGCGTTATTATATTAAAGTTTATAAAAAAGCTATCTTGACGATTACAAGTAGCCGCCCGGATGCCGCTAGCGCAGTCGCATTCGCATCCGATGCAACTCACGTGACGCATCCTTGGCACGGCTTAAACCTACAACAACAGATTTCCTAAAATAAGTATATATTAAGTTAAGTTCAGGATTTAACGCTACCCGAAGTACTCGCGTATATTTCAAGAACGTAAGTATTAAGCCAGCTTAAAACTCTTACACTTAAATCTACCGCAAAACTATTACTAGCTTACTATTAAAATGTAATCAGTAATAACTTTTAGCACAAAGGATGCTAAGTATATTAAGTAAAGCGAAGTTAGATATATTTAAATGTTCACTTTTTATTCATTAGCTATAAAACTATATATAAATATGCTTAAATTAACACAGATATAATATATTTAAATATTGAGCTCACGTCATAATCTTATTATGTTTAATTTATTTCAGTATTCGTCGAAGAAATTATTATCGCGTTTCTTACTTAACCTTATACTTAACCCCTTTATTAAACGGCACATATTACTAGTACTCCTAGTATTAGGGAAATCTAATAAAGCAGCGGGTGCCTCTGCCTCTGCTTTCTGTCGTTCTTTAAATTTAAGCTTGAATTTAAAGACTTACTTTGAAATCGGATCTGTAGTGTTAACTTTAACACTATAAGACGTAATTAACTTATTATTATATAATTGATTAATAGATAATATATCTGCGTCGTTAAATAAGCCGAACGTAGATTGAATTAATAGCTTACGAGTAAGAAGAGTTTTTACTCTTAAGAGATAGTCCCGGAAGGCTAATATATCGTTTCTCCTTGCCGGACTTAGTGGCAGAAGTAAGAAAGGCAGAGCAATATTCTGAATATGCCTTGATACTTGATTTTATAAGGCACTCCCCGCAGAAGCAGGACCAGTGGACGAGCCTTTAATACATAGGTATCTAAATAGGCCGTGCGGTTAATAACCGAGAGGGAGAAAGTCAGTGTATAATAGTTGCGATTAGGTATAAGGAACGGGAGTTGTAACGGGTATATTAATGTGAAAGTGTATTAAGCTAAACTCTGCGGTATCTTTCTCTAGTGCATTCTTGTCTTTCTTTTAATTAACTTTACAAGTTCCTGATAATTTCATCTGTATTAAATTTTCACTATCTAGAAATCTAGCGATTTATATTATACGTAAAGTGTAAAAATCAACTCCGGGGATCCTTAATTTAATAGTTATAGCCACTCTTCTTACTATAATAACGATATAATATAATAAGTTCTAATTGACTTCAATACATAATAATAGGCTTTCTTATTACTATAACGCGATTCAGCATAGTAATTTGAATTAAAAATAATTTTCCGTTGTATTTCAAAGAGTGCTTTTTTTACCGTCGGAAAGCCTCTTCTTTTATAATAATCTCCTTATTATTATATTTAGCATCTTCTTTATTAGATAGATATTCGCTATTTGTCGCCCTTATCGTCGTCTAATATAACTAAATTATCGCTTGAAGGTTGTTTCATATTAGTTTTCCGTACAATATCTAGCTTTACTTTCCATTTACCTTTGTTTTTAGTAATTGGAATAGTAGGTTCTAAGGTTATTTCTTTATTAAATATCTTATACGAGGTATTGACTAAAACATTAGATACTTATTTAGCTCTTAAATAATTCTATTAACGTAAAAACGTATAGAAATCCCGCAAGTCTTTCTTATTCGTCACTTCCGTATAAACCCTTTGTTTCTTTAGATCTTTAAATATAATAACTTACGGCTTTAATTCTAGTTTATCGATACTTTTTAATCCTCTTTCATTAGCTTATTCTTATACTCTCTTCTAGTATACCTTTTTCTATTACAACTGCGAATGGTAATCGGTCTGTAAAATTAATATCTTCGTAAAATAAGAATAAGGATTTCGCCCGCCCGTCGATTAATACCGTAATAACAAATCTAACTGTGAATTTAAGACTGTAACTATCTGTTAGACCGAAAGCTAGAGTCTGTTTTTTCTTGGTGAGTTAGCTTTAAAAGCGTTAAAAAGGCACTAGAAACTTTAATAGCATCGGTTCTATTCTTGCTTTCCCGAGGACTTAGTATTAAGGGCTCCTTTTCTATAGTATCTTCTACCGGTTCTTTTATATAATCGTCTGCTTCTGTCACATCCTTAATATCCTCTTCTCTAATAATAAAATCCTTAAGGCGCTTCTTACTCTTGGATTTACGGGCGATGGGCTCCTAGGACCTAGTAAATGCCTCCAGCGAGTTCGTGTTAAGTTTACACGCCCGTTTGTTAATTCCATCCGTATCTAGCGGCAGGTCTTTCAAACGCTTTAACCGAGAATTTCGAGGTACAACGAACTCGATATTCCGAAAGTTTTATTATATTTAGACGAATATTTGTGGAGTTATTAAAGGCAGTCGTAAACTAAATGGCTAGAATGCGGGGGAAAAGTCGACTTTTGATAGGGGTCGCTAAAAATCGGGATTAAAGCTAGTTAAGCACATTGCTATAGTTATAGACATTGCTGTATGGATATTGCTGTAACTAAAAATTGTTGGTCAGAGGTACCGACCCGCATGGCAATCTGACATGAATCTACGGACCGTATCAGCCACAATGCTAATAAGGATTTCTAGCATAATTAGAGATCTGCAGAGCTTAGGTAAAATCTGTTTATAAGAACTAGAAATGATAAGAGCTTGATAATAAAGCTATGCTAAAGGAACTCGATAACCCTACGAAGAAAAACTCTTTGCAAATCAGGTGCGAGGATAACGATGTAAATGTAATTTTTTAGTAAGAAGGGTTCTAAGTATTAAGGAGTGGTTATGAAACGCGACGTATACAAAGGAATTAGACATATCGATTTGTGCATAGTTATTGAGCTGCTTAAAGTCAAAGTACCCTTCAGATTCTTCGGCATGGTGGGTTTTTCGCCACGTAGGAAGGACGTTATAATGCCCATCGATGTAAAGACGTTTAGCAGAGCTGAGATCCTTTTAGTTTGGTCCCTCGTGAGGTACGAGCGAATAATCCGCACTTGCTGCACTTCTACGCATCTACGATACAACCTCCTCTCTTTTCTCGTCATCTTGAGATTCGATCCAGCATTTCAAGAGGCGAGCTCACGAGCTCTCTGCTAGTTCGAGTCCCACATCATTGTCAAAATCTGCTGTGATCGCCCGGAAGCCACTTCTGGATCTCTGAAAGCGCCGTCCGCGGCAAGTTATTATATCTCTCATCGTCGTAAGTATCTCCGATGGCGCGAGCCAGACGCCGGGCTTGCACAATAGTAATTCTCTTTGCACCAACCGGCGAGTGACTCTGCACAAAGCTATGGGTTTCACTTTCCAGCTCCCGGCGCTTTTCCCGCACCGTTGGGCTGTCTGCCCTCTGCGCAATACACAATGCGCAAGTGCATTGGAACCCCCACGTGGTCATCAATGCTGTCGCTCTGCTGTCGTGGTCGGTGGATTCATCATAGCTATGTGAGATCTCCTCGCCGACGGCAATCTTTCGCGTGGCACGCAAAACCATGAGGTCTCCGATGAACTCCTTCTTCGCATTGGGAGTGCATGAATGGTTGATATACGCAGCCAAGATCCAGAGGCCGGCGCTTCCACTGCTGATATCGATGCCCCTTCTGGGGGATGCCTGTCCTGGACCAAAAGCGTTCCGCGCAACGATGTCATGGATTTGAAAGGTATCGATGACTGGAGTGGACTCGTCCGTGACAACCAGTTGTTTGCCGACAGCACTCCGATAGTCACCATACAGATCCATGACCCTTTGAATTTGTGAGGGGTTGTCCCGTAGCTTCTCGACAATGGCTTTGTTCAAGCCTGCTGGGATTACTCGTATCTTTTCGTCGCGACCATCATAGGTCATTGCTGTCAATGCTTCACGATGGTGACCCCATACAACACGGAAAGATTTTTCACAAAGAACAATCTCACCCTCGTCTATCGCACGGGTTGAGTATAATCCTCGGCCGCGTCCACCGCTTTCTCCGACTTTGACATTAGAAGTGAAACTCGCAGCATCGACTCCTAAACAGGCCGTGGACAGGCCAGCTTTGATTTTCTTGAAGTTGTATACCCCAGTGGCTTGTTCTCGGAGACGCGCTTCAGCCCTGCTCAAACTTGAAACAGCAAGTTTTTCGCCAGGCATTAACATCAACTGTTTTTCAAAATACTCCTTTGCTTCCTGGTATGCGCCGAGTCCGTAGGCTGCAGAGCCGGCGCGATAATAGGCTTTACTGTCAAGTTCTTTCTGATCCTCCCGATCCAGGAGAGCACGTAGGGCATCGGCCTTTGCCTCGTCGAAGCGTTCCAGGGTGAGATTCACGTGAGCTCGATTTCGATAGAGGTCGTAGGCCAAATCCTCTTTTGTCGCACCGTCGACAGTAGCGACTCGCAGCCCTTGGCTATAGCTCGCATGGGCTTGCAGGGGATCTTTCTGCTTGAGTGCGGCATTACCTTCCTCTTTGTACTGTTTGGCTGTCTTTTCAGCTTCGGTGGTGGAGGGGTTGGGAATGTCGGTGTCAAAGTGATTTTCCGAAGAAACAACAAGATCTGACGGATGATCAACGCGGAGTGTGGGTTCACCCTCGTCGTTGAAGGTGAAGTAAGGCTCTTTGATCTTGTATGTCGAACCAGACTCGAGGATGTCTTGGCCGTGAGTGGACTTGTGCAGCAAGATTTCCAGCCGCTCCGTCTCGCCCAATGCATCCTCCACCACTGTCCAAGAGGTCGCGTTTAGGTTGAGCACGGCGACATTTCGTTTAACACTGAGGACTCGACCACGATGATGTGTGTGCAAGCGAAGATCCGAGAGCTTCATAGGTTCCAGATCTCGAAGTGAGGGCGTGCATGGAGGATAGGGCTGACCGACAGCAAAAGCTGACATAGCGTCTTTGTTGGCGCCCTCTTCCTCCTCCTCGCCCGCCATGTCCGAAAAGTCCGACATCAGCGACGCCCCGATCAATTGGGAGAGACGAGACTTTGAGTCGCCTGACATGCGCGGTTGCCCGGCGAATTCCTCGCATTTTTGCAACCTGCTCTTCAAGGTTTTACGTACTCGATCGTCCTCCTGCGGAGTCAGGAAGACGGTGTGACGTTGTGCAGTTGACGCCATTTTCTGTGCGCAATTGGCTATGGAGGCACGTGATTAGATATACTCTGAGTCTTTGTAAAGAGGGGGGGGGTTAGGGTTATTTCAAATGGGATGAACACAAGAAGAGTTGTTGGTGTGAAGTAAACTGATGAGAAGCAAGTATCCTAAATTTTGATGGTGTCAACCGGTCAAAACTTTTCGCCTTGAAGGCTCATCAGGTACATGTGTGTTGCTGTATATATAACACGGCCATGCGACGCATTCCAAGGCAGGTGTGACTCATAGCCAGGGGGAGGTTGGGATAATGGGCGCGTACGCGTCCATTCCGTTCCATTCCGGTTGGTTAGCCAGGGAATGCAGCCGAAGTGGTCGCATGTCGTGTGTACGTAAGGGGGTGGACAGTGGGTCTCGTCCACCCCCCCCCCCCCCCCCTGTTTCTGCCATTTCCATAGCTATTTACAGTAATGATTTACTATCCAGAAGGTCCCCCTTTCCTCAATCTAACCTTTGTTATTCTTTCTAGCATAGTATCTATAAATCCATTGATTAATTCAATAGAAATCTCGTTTTCCTAGATATCTTGCATAGCGAATTTCAAGTCTTCTAACTTCCAACCACCGTGTGGATTTCGATTCCTAAGTCTTTGCTTTAGAACTCTCTAAACGTTTTTAATAGGATTCAAATCAGGAGAGCAAGGAGGCCAATCAATAGAGTAAATATGACATTCTACTCGTACTACGTTGCAAAGGCCGTGATTCCTAGCTGTGTCAGACTTGCCGTGAACGTTACTATTATCTTCGACGCAAAAGAGATCTCCTGGTCGTTCAAAGATCTCTTTTAACGGTCCTCGTAAGATTTGATCCGCGTACTTTTGTTGATTAAACCCTTTTCCTTCGCCTTCGTAAGAACAAAAGTATAACTTCGACTTGAACCCGTAGCTAATAGCTGCCCAAGCCATTACAGACTTATGACCGGAACGAAAGGTAAACTGAATACAATCTAATCTTCTCCGTTCTCCTCTTTTTCGTAAGAGTTTTCGTCGTCGTAGTAAATCAGTCCTCGTAATCGTCTCGTCTGTGAACCTTCCTCGCCTCTAATCAGGCTGGCCAATAAGTCAGTAAGTCAGTTATCAGTTGAAGACATATTCTCAACTGACTGACTGACACAAAAATCGACGTAACTTATAACTGACTGATAGGAAATTCGGGGACTGATAAGTTGGTTCCAAAAATAGAATATATTAGACATTAAGCAAGACTGCTTTGTAGGCTCCTAGGAAGTTAATTGCTCTCCTATTTACCCAGTTTTTTAAGTATTCCTGGTGCCATAGAGTCTTGCTAGTTAACTGAGGGCTCTCTACAGTTGTTTGCTTTGCGCAGGAAGAGAATATTCGCTCGCACTTAGAGCTCATAGCTGGGATGGCTAGAAAATCAAAGGCCATAGCAGCTAACTCAGGCCATTCCCTCTCCTTCCCTTCTCGTTGTGAGGTTTAAAAGGGTCGTAAAACTCGTTATATTAAGGTTCTAGTCGTTTGCACCAGTCCCATAATATCTTTGGCTCTGTAGACTCTTCTGCTGTCGGTTTGGCCATCATCGCCGCCAACACGTTCGGGACAACTCGTATAAGCGCATTAGGTGCTCTTCTATCGTCATCGTCGCTCAAATCGATAGGGGATGTGTGGGAAGAGGCCATTTTGATAAAGTTATCGTGATTATTCCGACAGATACAGAGTTTTGGATGCGACCCGGGGATTCTGGGGTTCTTTAGAGCTCGGCTACGTCACGATTCTAGCCAATTAGAAGCCTCCATTTCGGCTAAGCGAGGCGGCCGCCCCTATCAAAATGTATCCACGGCTTCTCAAAATCAGGGCATCTATACCACCAAAACTCACCCTATATTCGAGAATTTTTAATATTTAAACTTATAAGCAACTAATCAACCTATTACTAACTGACTGACTTATCTAATAATATATCTCAACTGACTGACTGACGTTGAAGAGCGTGGCTTATTTAGTTGGCTTAACTCAACTGACTTGTTGGCCACCCTGCCTCTAATATTCTTTAGGCCGGTCCTAATTCTTAATAGAAAAAGACCACCGCTTTAGCCTATTCTCCTTAGAAAGAGCAGGTTTGTAATCAGGAACGTGGTAATGATATCTGTGTCGTTGAAAGGTTCAGAGGAGGGTTCGATTAAAGCAATTGAGCTTAAATTCTTAACGAATCTCTTTCAAAGTAAATATTCGACGATCATAACGACCAGTAAACCACTTAATAATCTCTTGAATCTTTGCCTCTAAGATAATCGAAGGTGCGCCTGGAGGCTTAACTTGTCGATCAGGCTTATCGAGAAAGTATTGTGCTGAAGAACGTGGAATACCGAGTTTCCGTGCGGCGGCACGTTGAGAATAGCCTTCATCGAGAAGAGTTTTGAATCGCACACGTGTTGGGGTTTCATGTGTCCAAGGCATTTTGACGATGTTTACTACACACAAATTTGTAAAGGATAGTCATTAAATCAATGAGGGAGGCAGTGGTTCTGGTAACTTCGATGAGTCTCACCGCCCGGCAAGGTTGGACGAGACCTACTGTCTACCCCCTTACGTACACTTCGCAGATACTTAGACGGAGAGAAGAGGGCAGAGTCAACGCTGTATGGTTACCAAAAGAGTGTGTAATGTATATCAAGATAAAACCTTCCAGAGGTTACAGATAGCTCAACTTGGAGCTAACGGTCAGCGACTTCGAAGACACAGGTCGAATTAATTACATGTTCCTTTCTCACTCTGTCTACAGAAGTGCTCTATATCTAACTACCAACCGAGATCATACCCGAACCAAAAGGAGAGAAAAGGGCAACGCATGATTCGTCTCTGCTATCTATACTATCCCCCAACCAGAAAATCCGTCACAATTTGACCCATTTCCTTCATCTTCGGCCCCGGATCCATGAGACTGAAATGGTTGACCTCATCCAGTACTCTTACACTCAATTTTTCCTGCCCCAACACGCTGGCCCATCCATGCGCCGAGAAGTCGGTGCGGTTGTTCAACAGCCACAGCATCTCGCGTGGATCATCTGGATGCGTCTCCATCGTCGGCCCATCCGGATCCTTGCAGACCCCATCGCGCGCATATACTATCAAAGAGGCTGGAATCTCGAAAAGAGGCTCAGGATTGTAGGCGTCCAAGATGCGAAGGAATGCGTCGAAATGGGCACGCAGCCACTCCGGTGTTTTGGCCTTGCCATCGCCGAATATGCCCAGCGAGTCAAAAAAATCATACATCTTCTCCGGGGGGTTCTGTAGGCCGATCGGGTTGGGCGAGTCGAGGAGGACCAGCTTGCCGACCCTGATTACTTCGGGTTGCTGTTTCAGCTGCCGTGCTGCTTCCAATGCGAGAATACCGCCAGCTGACCAACCTCCCAAGGCCACGAAAGGGACATGATCAGAGAGCGGCTGTATAAGTCTTCGCACCTCAGACACATATCTAGAGATCATTGTAGACATGGTTACCCCTGTGCGAGTCATCTCGGCTCCAATCTTACGCCAGGGACAGTTGAGTCCATAAACGGCGACGCTCCTGGTGTTGATGGCCCGTGCCAATGTAGCATAGGATGAAGCCGAGCCTGATCCGTCGGGGAAGAGGAAGAAAATCAGCCGAGCTGCTTGCGGCGAGCCAGAGAGCAAAATGGATGTCGCCTGCGGGAGTGAAGAATCCGCGAAGGACTGGTTCCGAGATTCCTCTGGCAAAATCTGATGGGTCGATAAGTCCGACGAGCACGGAATGTTGACATCCCTTAATGAGGAGTCTGCTGCCACAGTAGACCTATTGAATGGCTGGCCGACCTGCTTCGGGTTGGACAGGTCCAAGCCAAGTGCCTTGAGTAGTGCCTCTTCAATGTCCTGTAGAGTCTCGAATTCTGAGAACATACTTCCAGGAATGTCCACATCCATGGTCTCCTGTAGCTTTCCGCTGATGGACAGGCCGAGTAACGAATCGATACCAATGTCGGCGAGACATGTTGACACCTTCAATTCGTCGATGGCCACACGCGTTTCCTCGGCAATGATTTGCCTTAGAATGAGCGCAGCACTAGTGCGTCCAGATGATGATTGACCTTGTTGTGTTGCACCCTGGTACGCTGATGTAGCACTGCTGGTGAACTGCGTCTCCTGAGACTCCTGGTCACTACTGCTTTCGGAACTAGAGCACGCGGAGGACACGCCGTCAGACTCTCCTTTAACAACCCAGACCTTTAGGTCCCCAAGAGTTGATCCATCGGCGAACAGAGAGGGAGGGAATTCCAATCCGAGTTCGTCGTGTATTTTTGAAGTGATTGTTATCGAGAGCAGGGAATCGATCCCCAATTCAGCAAGCTCGTTCTCGACCCCGAGCTCGGACGGATTCAACCCAACTTCCTGACCGATGATGGCCAGTACGCGACCAAAGGCCATAGAAGAAGGATTTGAAGTAGACTTGGTTTTTACCGACTGTGGTGCTGGGACTGGCAACTGAGAATTGTGTTTCGGTGGCTGAGAGTTGTTGACAGGTTTCGTGTCGGTGGACCTGGATTTACTTGGGAGGAGATGGTCTAGAACTTGACGTGGGACACCTTGGAACTAGAGAATTCAGTCAACATAGCGTTGCCACGAGGATCTTGGCCGGTGAGCTGAACTTACTGTGACGCCTTCAAAGATGGCCACGATACGTCCTTGCTCCAGAATATACGTATCACCCACATAGGTTGTCTTCTCAACCAACTGCATGCGGTTATACGCATGGTAGGTCTTACCTGCTTGAAATGGTTCGGCAATCCGCATTCTCTCCCACCCATGGTTGATGAATACCTGCGTCCGACTGTCAACGTTGTCATTGACGTTCATGATGAAACCGGCAATGTGACCCAGACTATCTATCCACTTGGGGTTCAGATGGAAGCCTTCCTGTCCAACCAGGAACTTCACCGTGGCAACAGCTTCCAGACGTTTGCTGTCTAGTATAACCTCCGCCATGCCCTGGTAATCTCTGCTGTACTGAACCAAGGTGCTAAAAAGCTTGTACGCCATTCCACGCTTGATTAAGTGGCTGTCGTTATTTGGTTCGTCAACATGGATGCTCTGATGTAATGCATCAACCCGTGCTGTGATGAGGTGGGCATTGCGCTTCCACTCGTTGGCCCAGCGCTGTTGGGGCGTTACACGTACTTCGAGCTTTGCATGCGAGGTGGTGCGCTTGCCATTGCCGTCAACACTGAAAATGGTCATGAAAATAAGACTGGAAGACCATTCTGCCGTGGCCGAGACACGGAAACGATGCGTGGTTTCGGTGAGCCGAGCGATGAGCGGGTTCTCAGCCTTGACATTATTCACTTCGAGGCCGGTGGTAGCAGAGGGCGGGTTGGGCCCTCGGATCAGCATATAATTTGCCAAGGTCAGGGCAAGGTCTGCATACATCGACTGTGGTTGTAATTACGAATTAGCAATCAGTTCGGTGTTATTAGATGCCACGTTCTCCGCTTCTGCGTCGAGGTAATCTTTGCTGAGGCCCTTGATCGGCCTGGGTTGGACTTACTGATGGACATAGAGCAGCACCATTCACTAAATGACCTTGTAGGACCGGTAGCAGCCTGTCGTCAAATATGTCGGACTCCACGACAAGCGTGGATTCATCCGCGCCGTGGGACTCCTCGACTATCTGCTGCGCACAAGGTGAAATATACTTGGGCATAACGGCCTCCTTGACAGCAGGCTGTTTAATGAACCCACCTCCCTTGGTGAGACAAAAATCATTGCGGTAGTCAATCCAGTAATTCTTCAGATCCCATGCATACATGGGAAGCTCTAGGACCTGATGCGAGACCGGAAAGTCACGATGATACTCATTCCAGTTGACCTCGACTCCAGCCAGATACAGCACCTCGATGGTCGCTGACATCGTTTTATAGGCTTCAACATTCTGTCGGAGGGTTGTCGCTGTCTTTACGTGCGAGCCAAGTGTGCCCTTGACCATACCGGTGCAGATGGGATGCGGCCCAATCTCAAGCCAGATAGTGCGTTCGGCGGCGCCTAAAACAAAACCACCATCCTCTGCCTGAGCGGTAGCAAAAGCTTCATGTGCCCCTTTGAAGTCTACCGTGCCTCTGCACGCGGCAGTCAGATACGACGCGTTGAGTGTGTGTTCGTCACCTGCTGGCACGAGCTTGGCTAGCAATGGCGACAGGAAGGGAACCACAGGAGGGTGGTAAGCAACGCCTTGCCCCGCCGCCCTCTCGAACTCAGAGAGGATGGGGTCAACCTGGGCCGAGTGGAACGCAAATGGGATATTCAGCCGGACGGTCTCAATGCCCATGTCCACGGCTGCGCCGGAGATCTGGGAAATCTTGTCAACAGGCCCAGAAATAACATATCCAGACGGTTGATTAGCACACGCCAACTCACAGACCTCGCCCTCGGAACCTTGGTGGATAAGCTTCTCTGCAATATCCAGCGACCCCTTGATAGCGAGCATGGCATGCGTACCGGCCCTGCAGCGCGCCTCCAGAAGTGTTGCCCGAGTTCCTACGAGATAGATCACATCTGCTATGCTGAGGACTCCAGCTGCGTGCAGAGCCGCATACTCACCCAAGCTATGGCCAACTGAGGTGGAAGGTTAGCGAATCACTTCCTAGTCAGGAGACTGGGAGTAGGTCTTGCTGAATTTCAAAGGTTTCGTCTCGAAACCTTATGGACAATTCGCAAGCTAGAATGTCACAAGCGCTATGGAGCGTTTCAAAACAAAGAACAAAGAAACTCGAGGATAACCTACCTACGGCAGCGGGTACTACACCCCAGCTCATCCAGAGCTCAGTCAACGCAATTTGAACACACACCAGCGCGAGATGCGAGACGATCGCATTAGCGGAGCGGAGGTCGGCAGCGGTGGTTGACCCATCGATGAGGCCCAGAAACGTCGGGAAGCCCTGGATCTCGGCAAGGCGATTAAGCCGAACGATACTTGCGCGGAACGTGGTATTGGTAACAAGGAGCGATTTTCCCAGCTCGGCGTAAAGGGCTCCCTGGCCGGAAAACATGAAGACCACCTGCGGCTTCTTTTTCCTAGCAGTGGGGACCGGTTTCAGACTGGCCAATGATGCCTGAATCTCACCCGCACGAATTTTGAGAACTGAGATAACTGACGCTATGTCCGGCCCAGAAACTATGACTCGATAGTTGTGGTGCATGCGGCGGGCTGTGGTTGTGTATGACAGAGCAGAAAGCGAGACGGAACGATCCTTCGTTTCGAGAAAGGAGACAAGTGAGTTAGTATTGGCAAGGAGGGACTTGGGCGATTTTGCTGTCACGGTGACAATTTGAACCGGGCGGGAGTCTTTTATCATTGGCAGCGGCGCAGATGCCGGTGCATCCTCTAGCAGGATCGCTGTGTTCCCTCCAGCAGCACTGAAGTTATTCAAGAAGGCCGCCCTCTTGCCGGAGACAGCGTCCTGACGCCGCCACGGGGTCGACTCTAGAGGAATGAAGACGCCGCGCCGTGCAAGATCCAATGGGTAGTTGTGGTTGATGCTGGTCTTGATACCACAGTGGCGCGGGATCTCGCTGTACTTCATCATCATGAGCACCTTGATCAGCGAACAAACGCCCGACGCCGACTCTGCGTGGCCAATGCTCGCCTTGGCCGAACCAATATGAAGGGGTCGAGCCGGTTGCACCTTTGTCCTCGTGTAATCTGGCCCGAAAACCGCCAGCACCGACTTCATCTCAACGGCGTCCCCGGCCTGCGTACCGGTGCCGTGCATCTCGATGTAGCTGACGTCCAACGGGTCAACATCGGCATACCGTGTGATACGCTTGAATACACTGGTCTGGTCAGCCTCGTGAGGACGCGTAATACTGTCCGTTTGCCCGCAGTGGTTCGTGTTAGTGCCAGCAATGACACCAAAGATCGGGTCGTTGTCGGCTTCAGCGTCCTCTAGGCGCTTGAGAATTACTGTGCCTACTGCATCAGAGCGGCAGTAGCCGTTGGCTTGATCGTCAAAGGCATTGCAATTGCCTAATAGAAGGGACTGTTAGTCGTAGAACTCCCTTGTAAGTCCATCGAGAGAGGTCTCCGCCTATAAAGGGTAGACGTACCAGTTGTTGACAAAAAGTGGCCACGGTCCAAGCCCGCAAAATTGTCTGGGTTAGTGAGAATATTAGTACCGCCAGCAATAGTAGTATCACACTCGCCCCTCCATAGATAGCCACAGGCAGCTTGAATAGCCGCGAAGCTTGAGGAGCACGCAGTGTCGATGCTTAGACTAGGGCCGGAAAAGCGAAAGAAGTAGCTAATACGACCAGGCACAAAAGCTCGATTGCCACCAGGGATAAAATAGGTACCAACATCCTGCCCACTATTCACTTCCCTCCAGTCATCACTGGTAGTGCCAAAGAACACTCCTATTCTATCCTGCTGAGTGCTAGGGGTTCGGTTGCGCACCATACCAGCCATTTCCATAGCCTCGTAAGTCGTCGTGATAGCCAGTCGCTGCGCTGGATCTGTGTTCTCAGCCTCTCGCGGGGACATATTGAAAAAGCTTGTATCGAATAGACCTGGTTCGTCGATGAAACACCCAGATTTGACGCGGCTTGTATTTCTCGTTTTTCCGGTCGGGTCATAGTGTGTCTTCCAGTCAAATCGATCCGCCGGGATTTCGCGGTGCACATCGCGGCCATCCTTGAGCAGCTCCCAGAATGCTTCATTGGAAGCGGATGATGGAAACCGGCCTGAGTATCCGATGATGGCGATCTTAGAGTGCTCAAAGCGACCCGTGGGCGGAGTTGGGGTCGATTTGCCCTTAGATTGGGGTGACGATACATCTTGGATGACGACTTGGA
Source organism: Leptodontidium sp. 2 PMI_412 (assembly GCA_021432625.1). Lineage (NCBI taxonomy): Eukaryota > Fungi > Ascomycota > Leotiomycetes > Helotiales > Leptodontidiaceae > Leptodontidium > Leptodontidium sp. 2 PMI_412. Next base: position 132,016 of record MU270430.1, read on the forward strand.
TGTTCGGATCCCTACCCAGTAAGGCTGTAGAGAGCATGGATGCAGCATTACTGGAGAAGGGCAATATGGTACATTCTTGTGTCTGTGCCTCTGTCAACAGCGTACTGAACGATTCAAGCATCAAGTCCCATCGGACGGGTTCCTGCAAGGCTTCTCGGACCACGATTTGCAGGAGATCTGTGAAATCAGATGCGGTCACGACCTTGCCAGTCGATGAGGAAATGAGCGGAATCCTCTGTGCCTGACGTGTCGCATCCTCTACGTCAGCTCGCTGAACATGGCTGACAATCCGCTCAACATCAGCCGCGTCAAAGAGGTGGGCCGAGTGATACGGCGATTCAATCTCTAGGTATTGCGACTTCACCCTATGCACGTTTGTTGTCAGGAAGTCTTGCAACACGGAAGGGCGACCGCTCAGCGTCGTTGTCTTTGGTGTAACGGCACTGATCCAAAGCGCTGCGTTATGAAGTGGTGTCTGTGCAGAGCCTTGTCAATCTTCTGCTGCCAAGTGGTATCTGTTATTGCAAATTCTCACCTTGATATTTGTGTATTCCTGTACCATTTCCTCAAGACTGATATCCCCTTGCGCATTTAAAACAGCCGACCACGACTTGTTGGGCTGCGTCTGCGTGGATTTTGCTCGCGGCAACAGGCTCTGGCCAACTAGAAACGACCGCAAAGCCGCACTGAAGGCTGCAAGTACAGCACGTACTCCATTGGATACTAAATCAGATAGGCTTTGCGAGCAACTGATAGCTGCAGCAGCAAAACCACCCGTGCAGGGACCAATAACATAGGTGTTGGGTGGCGGGGGATACGGTTTGGATCCCTCTGTGAAGTATCTACACCTCTCGTCGTTAGAACGTACATATACATCTTTTGAACTTAACTCTGATGGAACATCATCTCAGGAGTTAAGTCTTGCACTTTTTAACTTACACGATGGACTGAGCTACCTCATGTACGCTCAACAAGAAAAACCCTAGGACCGAAGCGCAGTCCGTTTCCCCAAATTTCGCGACGAGGTCGATGAGTGTGGTAAATCGAGGAAACAGATTTTGTTCTTCCTCGGGCAGGGTTCCAAGCTGCCTCCGAAGAGCATAGCTCACCCGGTCAAAGAAAGACGTGAGGAGAGGATTGGTTTTAACGTGCAACAGGCGTCGCAACCGATCTTTAAAGCGCAGCAAGCTCAGGTCGCCAAATAGAAGTACTTGACATTGCTTCCTGGCAAATTCGGTTCCAGATACGGGAACCGTCGCGGATGATCCTGAGATGACGTTTATTTTCGAGGCTTGGGAGGACATATTCAGAAGTTTGAATCCACAGCCAGACTCTCATGCAAGCTTGAAACTGCAGGGTCGCGTATGAGTTTGCGTCTTGTATATGTGCAATCTAGAATACAGTGTGGCACTGTTCATAACACGAGATTCGAAATCATTCAGTTGCAGGCCACAGATTCTCTTGTCACCCCTGCAGTGAGCCCTGCCCAGTCTCGGGCGACGGACCCCGAGACCTACCATACCAAGAGGCGGCGGTGCCGATAGGCATTAGGTTGGGGCGAGGATGCTTCTCGGACTACCAGGGTCGAAAGAAGAACATGAGCGGGGGCTGGCAACTGCTTGATGCGGAAGCATTTTCGTGCTTATGTCTTATTTTTCACACCATAGTATTTCTGGTTTCCTTCTCCAAAAGGCCCCGCTGTTCTGTGGTATTCGTACTATTCTTTGGCTTGGTATTGTTTTCGAAGCCTTCCTGTACACGTCGCCTCTCTCCCATCTCACATTCCAACTCCTTGATACCACCACTGGCATCATGGCAACCCCCGAAATCCACAGGCTCTACGCTATGACCATCTTTGGCTACAAGAAAACGGACATGGCTGAGGAGGACTATCATGACTACATCAGCAATACTCATGCTGGACACCTGAAAGCTTTGCTAGCTAAAAATGATATTGTATCCTACACCATGGTAAGCAAAATCGAATTGCCTAGATCCTGCCGGTTCGCGTTGCCTAGGAACCTCCCTATCTCTTCGATTTCGAAACTGATGGACTTTAAAAAGCAACACAATACCTCGGAAGTGAATGTGCCCATGCTAGAGAAAATATACGCTGGTCGTCTTCCTACTGGAAATATCTCGGATTGTGACGCGATCATTCGGATTGTTTTCAAAGACATTCAGGACTACCTGCGAGTTCGAGAGGATCCCCACTTCGTCAGTGTTGTCAATCCAGATCATCTCAATTTTGCCGATCCTCGGAGAACTAGGTTCGCAGTTGGTTGGTTCGAGGCGCATATCACGGCGGGCAAAGTTGTGTCTTAGCGACGGATCTGGCGATTTACCGAGAGAGATGCTCTGAGGGGTGTAGCAATACACATCTTACCAAGGTTTCTATATCAAAATGTTTGGGCTTGAATTTGAGCTTCTCACATCCTCTCTTCTCGAGTCCTCTGAAGATGTTAGCAAACCCAAGCTTTATTTTCCTCTCCTTCTACTGCTAAATCCGTCAAATTTTGCCTGAAAACGAGTCAAATGCATGTTTCAACTGTTCTAAGAATCCTCTTTATGCGAAATAGTAATCTTTGCTTAGTGAGATACACTAGCTATCTCCATTCGCATTCTTTTCGCCCTTGTCACCCAGCTGAACTTCCCATAGACCACGACAGCTATGTGAGGAATACCTCTCGCTGTAAGTCACCTGTGGATATTGCCATACATCATCAGCACATCATGCCCAGTAACTGGAGTTTGGATTTCATAACAGGAGTGTATACTGTCGAGGTAACTCTTACCTTGAATTGCGGGCTAGCGCTGCAGATCAATATTCCCCATTCACTGGCGGTGCGTTGCTTGACATTATGCATCGTCATCAGAGTTACGTCACGCCGTCGAAAGGCTCTCTCAGCATGCGGCTCAAACGAGCCCCAGGCAGGTGACACCAGGTCATTGATGACGAGTAGTGGTCTTTCGCGACGTTGCATGGCAGGGATGAAGCTTTGCAACAACTTGATAGCCTTGCTATCGTCAAGGCTCCACAGCACACCGCGAAGTAGAAAGACAATGGGTGTGAGGCTACGATCGCCACCCTCGCCATCCACCTCCTCGATCGAGCGCGGAGCGAAGAGATCACGCTGGCTGAAACGTACCCGACCAACGAGCTTAGGCACGAGGGCTTTTTCCCCTCGTTGAAGCAGCTCCGAAGAGGAGTCTTGCACCTCAAAGCACAGACCTGGAAAGATGGCGGCAAGCTGACAGGAGAAGGAGCCTGTTTTCCCTGAGACTTCGACAACGAGGGCTGCTCGATCATCTTTGTTGCTGCTTTGGTGATTGGTGAACCAGTCAATCACCATACCATTGCCCGGATCGAGGTCTGAGCAAACCACCTCTGTCAGTGTCTTTACAGTAATTCAGACACGAAGAACTCAGAACTTACTCTGAGACACACTCTCCATGGCTTGAGCGAAGCGCTTTCCTTTCGATGGATTCTTTGTATGCCAATCGTACATGGGCATCCCCCACCTAGAAGGTTCATCAGTCTCGGGCTCGTCGCGATGTGTTCTATCCTCGAAGGGAATACTTACGCGTGCTCGAACGCGGACTCTCCATTCCAGAAGGGGTTGGACTTCCTCAGTGAATCTGCTAGATGGGCGCTTGCAACTCTCGTCTCGAATAACTGGAAGCCAATAAATTTCTTGTACCCCTCGTCCCTGGCTAGTGTCTCGGAGATAGCAGTGTGTGCGAAGAAGCCTTCCTCAGTCTCCTGCAATATTCCAGCAGTTGCAACCAGACGACAAATGCGCAATAGCTTCTCGGGTTCCAAGCCAACCTCCCCGGCAAGTTGAGCAAAACCCACGGAAGTACCGTCAAGAGGTATCTTTTCCATCACATCGAACTCGAGAAGAGCATACAGAGCTCCGTGATCCCAGTTTGTCGAGACATACTCGTGTAGAAATCCGTGAGGTCCCTCTAGTAGCGTGTCTAGTTGCATCGTGAGGGCGAGGATTCGGGATCGAACGGCTTTAATCTCGCCGTCATGCGTGTTCCATAAGTCGGAATTTGCGCCAACGGACAAACTGCTGGGAAGGACAATGGAGCGCTGTTTGAGCTGCTTGGACAGCTCTAAGGTTTGTACGAGAATCTCCTCTGCCGTCTTAACAAGCTTATCTTGAGGCATAGAGGACATCGTCCTTAGGATCCAGATGGAAAGAGCAGACATTGTTACCTTTCACACAACAGGCACATTTGTCCCGTTAACGATATAAACCTACGCTTGGTAAGCTAACCTTATCACTATACCGCGCAACATAGTTGATCAAATACTTAAAAATTGGGTGTGAAGTTTATAAGATCGCGCTACAAGCCGCAGCAAATTTCTTGGAAGAAGTCTCTAGCACAGAACAAGACTGCATAGACCTATGTCTGCAAGGTCGAATTAAGTTCCCTTCTTTCCCCCAAACATGTTGTGCCTTGAGGGACCAGCAACGATGCTCGGACGTTTGGAGACCTCAGAGCCGGAGAAGGGAGCCGAGGAGAGGGAACGGCGAATACAAGGCACAGTACGATGGTGCTCGGCTGCCGAGAACCGCAAGCGAAAAGACTCCTGTCGAAGGATCACATCATATCCACTCATTAGATCCGCGCTCCTGCCTAACAAAGCTTCGGTGGAGTTTATTAGCGTTCAATCTTCATTATGAGAGCCGGCAACAGCGCTGATTAGCTCATTCAACTTGATGTGGCCCAAAAGTTGTGCCTTTGATCGGATTTTAAAAAGCTGCCTACAATCGAGCACCCGGAGAATGGTCAATTCGAGTTCAACGCAGTGCAGCGATCTGAAGCTTTGATAGCCCGGAGCGAGACTCTCATGAGTGGATACGATAATAGATATTAATATACCTGATTTGTCCACACTAGGAGGAAATATAAGGCACGCTTCTTCAAATTTTGAACGTTTTCTATAGCGCAAATGTTGCGTCCAAATATCATTTGTTTTAGTTACACTTTCCCATTCATTCATCCCTTCTTATTTGCAACGCTCAAGTCTGAGAATCTCAATCGTTTACGCCGATACCTTTCTTGATATTAGCAGTTGAGATGGATGTGGTATAGAGCCTGTCAGACATACCTTCCAAAAGTTCAACGAAAGCAGGCCGTCGGATTCCGTACCAGTTGCCCATGCAGTGACATTGTTGAGCCAGCCATACTTGCTACTACCAGTCTCAAACAGGATCTCCACATAAGGAATTATTGCTCTCTCCGTGAGTACAATATTAGCCCCGTCGTTGGTCTGTAGGACGTAGGTCGCATCGGCGCGCTGTGTGCCATGGGAACCCGTCAGGGACGTAACCAGACCGATGGTAACTTTGCCTGGACACGCAATTGATTGGTCAGTGTTCAATCCTAGACTATTGCCCGAGAAGCTGATGGGGGTGCTTGTCCTTACCATTAAGCCCTGGTCCTGAAAATGCTCCGTCGGTGATGGGCACGATCAACTTCTCCCCAAACGGAGTGAGTCCGACGTCAATGGGGACGCCCAGTGTTAAGTTTGCGCTGAAGAGCAGTTCCAGAGTCGGTGGTACTGGGTGGCGAAGTCCGTGACAAAGGATGGGAGAAAGAAACAGGAAGCTGAACACCTTCATTTTCACAAGTGAGAAGGTCCTGGGAGAGGTGGCGGGCTCGCGCGGTGAGGCTCTGGTGGAATGTGAATTTGAATGAGGTTTCTAGGGATGCAACCTTCTAAAATAGGGCTGCATACCAAACTGCTTAAGATCTGATTGGCACGCAGCCCCTTATTTCCTCTTTTAAAGTTGTGCCATAGAAATGCTATTGGGTGTAATGACCTCTCGTGTAGGTGCGACGCACGGCTGCTGAGCTCCGTCGGGTGTCGGCTGCCGAGCGACACTGCAAGCATTCAGACCTGAACGAACACATGTTTTGCCAGAGTGGGATCTAGGATTACTCTAACCTTAAAAAATGTAATGAGGACCCCCTCGAAACTCAAGGATACGACTCGAAGAATCGCAATATAAAGAACAGAAAGATGAGTGTTCAAAACTTTCACGTGATTGTCATTGGCGCTGGTATGTCATCAAACTCGCTAAAATGTAAACAACAAACAGCCTTGATACTGACTATGGATGGTTCGATTTCTCAGGCATCACCGGTCTTCTTACTTGCCAGGCTTTGAAGAAGGTCTGTTCACAACCTCGCATCATCGGGCAGACATCCAGCTACCTATTAACATGTGTCACGGTCACAGGCTGGAATACGTTATTCTCTCTTCGAAAGGGACGTATCTATGAACTATCGTAGCAATGAATGGACAATGGCTATCCACTGGGCTCTCCCCCTTCTTCAGGAGATATTGCCTGCTGAAGTTTACGCCAAGCTTCCCGATATTGCCTGCAACCCTACAGCGGGGATCCATTCTGGCCTCTACCCCATCATCAACGGCGAGACTGGCGATGTGATGATGGGAGTGCCTTACACAGACGGCTTACGAGTTGCGCGTAGCAAGATGAGGGCATTATGCGCTGAGGGCATCAACGTGCAGGTGAGTCGATCCCGGCAGAATAGCACCATCCCATGGCAAATTTGGGGATGATTCCGGACTGGATTGAGACTTTTCTTGCAGTACGGCAAAACGCTGATCGACATCGCTTTCAACGAGAGTCGCAATGGCGTTATCGCCACCTTCTCTGGTGGCACATTAGTATCGGGATCTATGGTCATAGGCGCGGATGGGCCACGGTCTCGGGTCCGCGAAACCGCCATGGAGAGCGCTGAGAAAGCGGCCGTGACCAAATTCCCGATCTTCCACACCAACATGACGGTGTGCTACGGCGATGCCGAAAAGGCACGATTTGTGCGCCAGAAATTTCCCACGAGCTATCTGGCTCTGAGCCCGAAGTCGTTCCATGCTTTTCAGTCGAGTCAGTACGCGGCAAAACTACTTGCATCATGTCTCCGGCTAATCCCAATCATCCTGTAGTATCCGGCATGCCTGACGGCCCGGACCATCCCGAATCCTGGATCTTCCACATGGCCATGGCATGGTTAGGCGAAAGCGACAACTCGCTCAGTTACTCAGAACGGCTGGCCCTGATCAAAGAGCGTGCCGAGAGCCTTGCTGAGCCAGTCCGCTCCGCATTCATGTGGTTGCCCGAGGATACTTCTGTACACAAAGCCGACATCAGCTACTGGATCAGCCAGCCCTGGAATAACCGCCAGGGACGTCTCACGCTGATTGGCGACGCTGCACATGCAATGCCGCCCTGTAAGCTGCCTCCTGAGCTTACTAGGCTCAAGCAAGAAAGCTAGCTATCTGACACAAAGCTGACTAGATCTAGATCGTGGCCAAGGCCTCAACCACTGTATATGTGACGTATCACACCTCCTGAAAGGATTGGGCGGGGTGCGGGACGGCCACGCTTCTTTTGCCGAAGCCATCGATGAGTATGAGAAGGAGATGATCCCGCGCGGAAAGGAAGAAGTCTCCTGCTCGGTGGAGAATGGGTTGATGCTTCACGACTGGAACAAGATCCAGGAAAGCCCCGTGTTCCGACGCGGCTTTAAGCCGATGGACGGACATGAGAATGTTCAAGCTGAACAGATTACGGCTCATAGTCAGGCTTAAGTCCTGCACACAGGTATAAATAGACAAATATCTATATTCAATGCCTAAGAATACCCAGATCATCCTTCTTGCAGCCATGAAGCAATTCATTACTTCGGACTTCGCTGGTGTCTTATAAATAAAAAGCTGTGTATAGTATTTCTTGAGTAACAAAGATGTGACTCATGATAAGTAGGCGAAATTGGCGGCCCGCCTCGCTATTACGCACTTCTTCTTAACAACTATCTTCATTTCCAGTGTAGTCGATAGTTTTCTCGTTTTACCAACTAACGGAACTAAAAGCTGTTCGTTCAGCAAAATTTCAAACGGACTACAGTTAGTTTTTAGCTTATAAATACGACCGTTCGTTTATAAGTTATAAAACGAAACTAAGCTAGTTTTATAATTTGATTTTTAAAACTAGATAAGAATTATACTTTTGGAAATACTTGTTCTAAGCTGAAATTCTCGGGTTTTAAGTATTTTTTGTAGATTTTTTCTTTAGATTTATATTATAAATATTTATTTTCAATAATTGAACTTTATAAACTACGTTTCATATTAAAATTTTAATTTAATCCCAAGTTTTAACAAGAGGGGGGGGGGTTTATAATAATATCCCCCACCCCTTAATGAATATTAAATTTGAAGGATAATGGATCTTGTGTAGGTAGCTTTCCAAGGTGTTTGGCCAATAATTTTGCTGACTCCAGCCTTAAGACAGGCTTTTGGAGTCTCTAGAAGTTTCTAAAGGCACCTTTGCTTTTACAACGAATTAATTTTTAGTTCGTGCTTTGAGGCTAGCAAGGGCTTTACAAGGGCACCTGGCTAGTAAGGGCAGATTTTCTGGGGCTCCACTCCACAAAAAGTTCAGATTTAACATTCATTAAAGAGGTGGATAGTAACTATCCCCTCGACCGATGAGACAATGCTAGCGCTAGCAGGGGGATCTCGCTTGGGCAAGGAAACAGATAACCAACTATATTCAATAACCAACTGCATTCAATAACCAGTTATATTTGATAATCAACTATAATTTAGTAGCTTAAAGCCCTTAGTTTCCTTGCTTGAGCGAGATCCCCCTACTAGCGTTGGCAATGTCTCACCGGACGAGGGGATAAGTTTATTAGTCCGTTACAAAACGACCTCGTTACGTTCGTTTTACGCCTGATAGAACTAACTGTATTTAGTTTCAGACTGCAAAAACGCCAGTTAGTTTGAATACCTTAAAACGATGTTGTTCAAACGGTCGTAAACTATCGACTACACTGTTCATTTCTGATTGGGTTTACCAAGAAGTGCATCTACGGAGGTACAGTAGTGAAGTATGGTAATAGCACTAGCAAGGCCCCCTAGCTTATAACAACACTTAACCTAAATGAGTAACACATAAACGCGATGCTCTTAACACGTGTTTATATTAATTTCTAAGTGTATTTTAATGATTTTATTATTTAATTAATAAACTTTATATTTTAAGATAAACCTTTTAATAATTATTAAGTTTCCTCTTGTAGCTCTAAATAATCTTATACTATATCCTCTTATTAAATACACAAAAGCTCCCGAGTTAATACGAGATCAACGATGAGATATTTAACTTCTCTATTTAATAAGCTGGTCTTATAGTGAAATTAATAAACACCTTACCTGTTACGGCTGGCCAAAGGTTGATACGGCGAGTTGACTCAAGCTTTGTATTTAGACCTAAGGCTACGCTCAGAATCGAGAAGAAAAGACAAGGAGACAAGGAGAGCTCTCTGTAGGAGGGAGCTCGAGTATAAATACATGAAGGACCCTCCTAATGGGGCCTAGCGTAGTCGAACGCCATTTACATCAACATGTCGCAGGCTCGCCACTTAGTCTTCCCTATTAGGCCTAGCGCCGTCGCATAGCCAGCGATGCTACGAGCCCGTGTCGGTTAGAATACGAGGCGCATCGTAGGTCGTAACATTACCTTTGGACCTACGATTTAGCAAATTCAATAAGCTTGTACTTCTCAACCTACTCTTATAAAGAAATCTCGTCGTCTTCTAGTACTTGAATAAGCTTAAATTAAGGAGTTAATAGAGTTCGTTTACGCATTCGTAAAGAATTATTAAATATCCTTTACTTAACTTACGGTTGTAATAGATTTTAGTATTAAAAGGGATACTATTTATATAGCTCTTCTCTACTCTAGGAAGGTTTTTATTAACGATTAGCTATAAGAAAGCCTCTAATCTCTACGGCGAATTAATGAAAACGATTAAAATAAGCGAGAGAGTATATAAATTAAACAATCGATTAATAGTATTAAATCCTTTAAACAAACGAAACTTAGATTACCGAAGAACGGCATACACGTACTTAGGTTACCCGGCGACTTAGAGAAGAATGGGGTTCTACTTGTATAATAGAGAAACACTAGTAAAAGAAGGGTTAAATGTTTTAGGGTTATTTTTATAAGTATATACAAGGACCTAATATATTTTGGGGAAAAGATTAGGAATCTATTAGGAAAGACTTGTATTAAGCTTATATAATTCTAATTATTTATAGATATATTAAGCTAATAAGACGCGAAGGAATTAATTTTGTTTTAATACAAAATAGAGCTCCTAATTATGCAGTTACTAATACGATAGTAAATTTACGAGAACAAGGAATTGTTATTATCTTTTAGCCACCATTCTCTCCTAATTTAAATCCAATTAAAAGGGTATAATATATCATAAAGAATTACCTTTAAGATAATTACCTTAAAAATATAAATTATAATTAGTTAAGAACTACTATAAAAGACGTATAAGAAAAAGTAAGAGAATATAAGTTTAAGGAGTTAATTGAGAGCATACTAACACGTTATTAAATAGTTATTAAAGTTAATAGTTTGTTTATAAAGTATTAAGCTTAATAAATAGTATTAAAATTATTAATTAAATAGCAAAATCATTAAAATACACTTAGAAATTAATATAAACGCATGTCAAAAGCATTGTATTCATGTATTACTAATTTAGGTTAAGTGCTATCATAACCAGGGGACCCCCTAGCTAGTTGTCGTACAGGTACGGGCACCTTGGCACATGGGGGCTCTGCTGACTAATTAGCCCCTATTCTTGTATGTAGTCGCTCATTACGAGCCTCCTTTACAGAATCAGACACCACTTTGAGAGCGCCTCTGCGAAGCTCCACTTCTGTACCACACTAGTGCTATTACCACACTTCACTGTACCTCCGTAGGTACCATATGGCCGTCTTTCGTATGTACGCCACTGGCGGATACTGGTAGCTTCGGCCCGCCCGGCCCGCCCGACCCGCAAGGCTGTATTTAGCCTAAACCAAACGTACCTCGTAATGCCCTCAAGGGACCGGGGTTGAACCCTTTGTAGACCACCGAAAGAAGCGAGTGCTAGCGAGTTTTAGTTCCAACGGTCGCACGTTGTCCGCGCTCGTTTTTGTATGAGATTCCTCACCAAAAATCGCGATTGAAAATCTGAGCTGATTTTACCCGCAAAATCGCAAGCGAACAAGTCTTAATAACACACGTTTTTACGAATAACTTTTGCGCCACTTCTAAAATAAAAATAAAAAATTGATGCATTAATAATTCCCGAACCTGGCTAACTAGAGGCCATAAATGTACCCCTTTCATCCTCCCAGCCCTTCCTGCTCGACTCTCGACCTGCTCTGTTCGGACGAGCTAACCTATTTTATCGCGCATACCCTGGAACGCGGGAAGGCTGCTTAGGCGCTCCAATGAACCGATTATTCCTTGATACAGTGCGACCGTTAAGGCCTACTATTATTCCACAGCATATAATAAGCTCCCAACCGGTAGCTTCCCATCCAATGCTAAAGAACCCGGCGGATGCTTTTACTAAGTTGTTATCAGTAATCGGTTCAAGGAGCAAGACGGCCCGGTCCGTACCCGTGATCTGGAAACAAGATGGTTGTTGCGTCTAAGAAGGAAGTAAGTAGCCTCCTTCCATACTACAGGAAGGCCTTGCTGAAGGCATGTGGAGCTATCATTCGTTAACTTGAATGTTCTACCTTTAGCAGTGGGCGACCCACGATGCTGCGTGTACTATCTGCCGTACACGCAAGATCCGATGTGGGAGAGAAAAGCCAATGTGCGGCTGTTGTATTCGAGATCAAGTTGAATGCGTGTATTCGCCGGTGGTCAAAAGAGTGAACCACGTGAAAGTGCTGTGAGTACGACTTCCCCTCTTGGCTCAACATACATCTAATGGGTCGGTGGAACTCAGGTCGCAGAATCTCGGTGATATACAGGACCGCGTGGTTAAGATGCAAGGGGAGCTGTCTTGGCTGACGACTGCGCTTAAGAGGTCGAATATCGCTGGACAGCCCGAGCTTACTCTGCCGAGAGACCTCTCAATAACCCATGACAGCGAAGATGAGGTCGCTCCCATCCAGGCCGGTCACGTAGATCGCAATAGTGTGACGCAGATTGAGAGGTATTATGGCCCGAGGACGCTAGTCTCTTTATGCCGCGACTTTGCGGCAGACCTGGCTTCGTGTTATGGCAATACCAACAACGAGGTTGTCACTGGTCTTGTCAATCACTTGCTGTTTGATTCTACCCGGGTTAACGAGGACTGCCTGGATCTTCTTGAGCTTGGATCAGGACGAACAGAGCTTAATACCTGCAATCTGCCCCCCAAACATCTGCTCTCTGTCATGCTGGACAGTTTCATCAAGCAAGCAGACTATAGCACCAATATCTTCTGTCGTCGGAGCATACAAGAGGCCATCGAGCGCGTCTATGAGGAGCCGTCGACTCCAGCATCGGAGCCATGGGCATTGTGCTTCAATCTCATCATACTGCTCACCCTGGGGTCCGACGACCCCGTTCGCAGTGACGACCCTTTTGTACGACCCATGCTTCAAGCAGCGCAGGCCATGGCAGAAAAACCAAGCCGCTTCATGTCAACGCGCTTCGCCAACGTCCAGGCCTTAGCACTTTTTGTGAGTAATGGATATTTCCCTTGGCCTCAGACAGATCTTGCTTCCTGGCTCATGGCTGTCAAGAAAGGTAGTCTGCCCTGCTAATATTATACGTCACTGGACAGAGCCATTTCGTACAGCAATACCATACTGATAATCAGACGCTGGGTGATTCCTTCTTTGCTCGCGCTTGCGTTCTGGCTACGGAATCGGGCTTACACCAGGCCGACAGCGACCTCAGCCCAGCCTCGGACCTCTCTGTCGTCGAGGCAGAAGAGCGGCAAAAGGTTTTCAGGTCCTTGTACATTCGTGATCGATTCTCCATGATCGCATATGGAGCATTGGCTTGGCTTCCAAGCGCGGATCAAAGAGGTTCACAAACACCTGACAAGTCGTCTGAGCCAGGGGGTATCGTATCAAACCAGCTTTATCCACAAGATACCCCCCACTGGAAGCTGGCCGGAATCCAAGATGAGCTTCGTTGCCTGCTATACTCTACGGATACACCACCGGTGTCTAAATCGGGGAGGCGTGTTACACTTGCACGGCTGCAACAGAAGCTCAAGACATGGGCAGAGACATATAAGATCCCGTCGCCGAATCGGCCCACCACCGTGCATGAAATATCGCTCCATCTCGCTTTTCTTGGTACACGCATTCGGATGTTGGAGAGTGAAAGTGATACAGGCGACGCTGCTTGCCTCGCCTTGGTGCAAGTGATAGACGACGCCCGTCTGAGCTGTCTTCTGATCGCCATTTCATGCAACCAGAATCTAGATCAGGCGTTGACGAGCCAAGTAGATAGTTTGCTCAGCAAGGCCCACTTTACTTCTCCCAAAGGCTTCGGCACACATTTGTGTCCCAGTGCGGCACTGCCAACATCAGTTTCGTCACCCTCTTCCTCTACTTTCTCCGCCACGTTGGACGCACCACCGGGAATCAGGCCTCCGATACCAGGAGGCTCAAATTTCAGTAGTGTCCAAGATCCAATCCCGACACCGCTGCCGCTGCATCGCATTATGAATGTATTCCCTATTGCGGCCATCTTTGTGCTCGCAAGACACATTCTCGGTATAGACAGACGTGTCCCACCTTCTCAATCTGCTCCGGCCGCAGTCCAGAGTGATAAGAAAAGGACAACCGAGATCACTCGCGATATCTTATTGCTTGAGGCGCTGCTCTTCTGCTTCCGCAGCAAAAAGTCGCCCTCTTCTATAGCAGATCGTGGGAACGTAAGTAGTGACACCCTGGGCTCTAAACTTGGCCGTACCATACAGAACTTAGTAAACATCATTCATGCCAGCATGAATCCGACTTGCCGCGTTGGCGCAGATGATGATAACGATGGCGATGGTGAGCATGAAGATGGTGACGAGGACGACGAGGAGGAGGAGGATATGTATTCTTTCGAGCCTGTGCTTACACTGGAGTCCTCTCTACCTCCAGACGCCTTCTCCAACTGCATGGGCATGCCCGGTCCCAGTTCCTACAGCAGCAATGGCATATCCCCATCCCAACTGAACGTGCCAAGGCAGTCCCCGTGGGATACGCCGCAAGATTCCATGTCAAATTCGTCTACTACGACGCCCATGTGGTCGGCGCAGGATTGGATTTCTCTGGCACCTCTCAACCCTCTATCGACTATGATGCCTGAAAGGCAGTTCGACATCTCGACTTTCTTGGATCAGGTTGAGAAGTCGAATGTGGGTGTAAAGGATGGAGGTCAGGATCAAGGATTGCCGATGCAGCAACAGCAACAGCAACAGCAGGTACAGTGCGTATCTGAGCCGGCGAGGAAACGGCCAAGGAAGAGGCCACGGGCGAAAGATCATCAGGTTCATGGAGAGCACAGCTAGACAAGTCGTTCGTTTAGAACTGTCAGATTATTAGACTTTAGACTTAGTGACGTGCAGAATTGCCATTTCATATCCGTCACGTTTCACCAGTCAGCTATGCTGTGGTTCGAGAGCGCAAAAACTGCTTGATTTCTCCTACTACCTACCGTGAAGGCTGTTTTATCCAAATCTTCTGCTACTGAATAGTCTTAGCTCAAGCGAGTCAAGCTGAGAGAGGGCGCTTGAAGCCTTTTCAATAACAACGCTATTGGGATGGGTGGGCGTTGAAATCCTGGCTTACCCTAGTCAAAGCTGGAGTCTGGAGTGTGTGACACCTCTGATGCGTGTCATCGGAGCGGGTGTATACAAGGGTTCCGGAGATTTAACACACAAAGGTACCATATTCAATCTGAATATACATGTCCACTTTAGTTCACATCCTACCCTCTCTTTTATGTGCTGCGAAAAGTATATTTGATTGAATTCACATACAAATTTGGAAGGACACGGCTGGTTGAATGTTTTATGCTCCGCCAAGGAACTTAGACTAAAGCGAGGAACGGAAGTACAACGCAAAAGCCAATATGTGAGAGAAAAAGCCCCTAAGGAATGGGAGAGCTAGTCGATCCTGCCACCAAACTTTTGATCGACTTTTAGAATCATAGAATATAAGAGCTGGTGGTGTGCAAAGCTGGATATCATCCCGTACTCCGACTGGCCTCGTCTACGCTGCAGCGACATGTTCGTCAATTCCCAACCTCCGACTGGCTCTCGAGCTCCTCCAACAACATTCGATCACGATTCCTTAGCCCACTGTTTCCCACTCCATAAACCGCCCGTTGTCCACAGCCAGTAGTCCCGGCCCTTGATCAGCCACACCATGAAGCTGGGCAGCTGGAACCCCATGGCCGCGCCTACTCCCTTGTTCTTGCCAATTGGCACCATTTGCGTCTCCCGAAGGTCTGGCTTGAAAACTCTATCCTCTCCAACAGAGCTCTCCTCTCTCCCCGTGGCCAACAATAGGTCTCGCTTAATGTTTGCACACAAGATAGGAATCGCATCAAGGATAAGATGGATAGCAGGCCTGCTATACGATCCTACATCGCCAACGGCGTAAATGCGCGGGCCGGCTTTATTGACACGCAAAGTAGAGGCGTTGGTATCGACACGTCCATCTGCTGTTAAGAACTCTTTGTTAATGAAGCTGGTATTTGGTATAGTCCCTGTCGCTGGAATGTAAAGGTCGGCTTCTAACGTTGATCCATTATCGAGAATTAATTTTGCCTTGGTCGCAATGCTGTCTGTGCCTGCACCTTCTGGGACTACGGTCTCGACTCGCGCGTTCTTAACCACAGTCACGCCGACCATGGCGAGGAATCCCTCGGCTTTCCTCGCAATGCTAGGTCGGAGGGCGGGCAGAATCTCTGAACCAGCAGTCACAACCGTGATAGAGACCTTGGGGTTCGCTAAGTTGGCACCAGATCGGCCGTTCAGGTACTCTCCGAGTTCGCCCGCTGTCTCGATACCCGCAGGACCTCCTCCAGCAATAACGATGCTCTTAGCAATCGGCAGTGCGCTCCGAAATACGGCCCAGCTTGTTCGAAGGAAATCGTCGTCCCGGTTTAGACCGAGCAGTGGAGAAGGTGTGGAAGCGCCGGTTGCGATGATGAGGGCGTGAAAGGCTATCTTCTCAGTATTACTGCCGACTGTGAGGCTGACTGAGACAGTTCGCTCGACGTGGTCAAGCTCTACGGCTGCACCATTGACAAAGCGGAAATTGTTCTTGGGGTACTGCTCAAAGGCGTTTGGGATGCTGACGAAGAGTTTCTTCTGGTCGAACATGGTATCCGAAATCAACGCACGAGGGCAAGCGGGTCGACATATGACTTGTGGTGAAGGGCTGACCAAGACAATTTGATACGATGATCCCTTTCCGGGAAGCTGAGGAATAGCGTGCTTGAGGAGATAGTGGGCAGTAGAAATACCACTATAAGAACCACCGAGGATGACAATGTTCTTCTGCGATGCTAAAACTAGGGCGGGAGTGTCTGATGACATGTTGACAGCGGGGAAGGAAGTCGTGTCGTGTCGTGTCGTGTCTGAGTGCTTGGCCGGGTAACTGTGAATGTGGAAGCGTAGAATTGATAATTGAAGCTGGTGGACGAACGGCGAGTGGGTATGTGTGTGTGTGTGTGTGTGTGTGGTGCGATGAGGCGGAGGTAGATACAGGCAGGTGAGATTGAGGTGAATGGATTTGGAATTGAAAATGTAATGGAATGCCAGCCCCGGCCCCGTCACGAGATTAATGAGCCGAAGACAACATGGGTTGGTAAGCTGGCGATCTGTTGCAGTCTGGTGATAGTGATATGGCTAGGTACAACAATGCAATGCAATGCAATGTAGTGCAGTTCAATGCATGAAATTGCTGACAGGACAGGGAAGGGAGGGAGTCTAACCCGATTTGGCTGTTATTACCGTTGCATGACACACCTGCACCTGTCACCTCATTCTGAGCTTCGCCGCTGCGGCGCAGTGACAGAGCATCTCAGTGACAGACCGGGCCGCTCTGTTATCTTCTGTTGTGTTCTGTTCTCTCCTCTTTTCTACTCAGTGGTCCCTCGCTCTTCGCTGCCTGCTTGTCCGAATGAAGCTCGCTCGCTCGGCCTCCGAATTCCATCGGCCGTCGGGCACCGGGTACCGGGCACCGGCCGGGATGTGAGCGCAGCCGCTGCACCTACCCCTGGATAGGGCCGGCGAAGATACCTGCGTGGATATGATATGATATCTACCTCTACATGAGGCAGATCCAACAAACAATGCAATTGCCAGAACCATGCACCCCCGGCTGCACGTCAAAACCAAAGCCGCAAGAAACAGATATCTCTTCATCACCCCGCCAATAAACTAGGTTCGCTTTCAACCACCTTAGACACCTGAGGATTTGCGATCAATCATGGCGAGCACTACTTCGTCCGCAGTGTTTCAGTCTCTGGATGGAGAGGCTGCAACCTGCAATGGAAAGGTGGATATGGTAGGAGTCACTCCATACTGGTGGAACACTAGTGGCCGTGACCTATCCAACATGTTGCATGAGGCCAATTATCCAGAAGAAGTCCAACGCCAATTCCTGAGCTATTATCGAGACAACATCTGCCCATTGCTGGGAGCACGACCTGACAATAGCTCCGCGAAGAGCGGGGTCGGCTGGGACGGCAACCCCTTGGAGTATAGTTTCGAGTTGAGGGGTTCAACCAAGAAGAAGTCCGTTCGTTTTGTCGTCGACCTCAGTGAGCTCCGCCCGGCGGACAAGAACAACACTCTGAGCATGGCAACTACGCAGAAGGTGGTGGATGCTTTGGCCGAGAAGACCCCTGGCTTTGACGACACCTGGTACCGCGTGCTGAAGGAGTGGTTTGTCTACTCGCATCTCTCCCCGAGCGAGCAAGAGACCTTGATTGCCAAGGCAGGACAGCAGACTTCGGTGATTTTGGGCTTCGACATCTATCCCCATGTCACCAAAACCGACCGGCTTCCCGTCATGGGCAAGGTTTACTTCCCCCCCTGCTACGTGGCAGCGGACAAGGGAATGACCCGCTGGCAGGCGGTCCGCTCAGCTCTTCAGCAGCTCCCAAGCATCGAATCGTTTCCAAACATCCTCAAGTCGGCCAATATGATCAACGACTTCCTGTCCGACAAGCCGGAGGCGTGGCAAATGGGCACGCGGTACTTGGCCACCGATCTGGTAGCCCCGAGCAAGGCGCGCTTCAAGGTATACATGCGCTGCTTTGGAACGACCTTTGACGAGATCTGGGACTACTACACGCTCGGCGGGCGGATCCCTGATCTTGACGATGACAAGGAAAAGTTCCGAGACCTGATGGACTTCGTGAGCGGTACTACCTACGCCGAGACCAGGAGCAAGAATCAGATGGAACTGCTGCGGTTTACATCAGCCAGCCAGAAACTGACGGCCATTTACTTCTCCCTTTCGGCAGACAATCCGTATCCTGCCCCAAAACTCTGTGTGTACCCTGCCAACTTTGCGCCCAATGACGAAGTCATCGCGCGGGGACTGGACAAATGGCTGAGTAAGTACGGATGGTTCGATGGTGGGAAATCGATGGAGGAGCAGGTCAAAACTGTCTTGTAAGTGCTTCTTCATCCACCGACTCGATATCATCGCGGTTGCTAACACGAGGAAACAAACAGCACGCATCGCAAGCTGGAGCAGAAGACTGGAATCTTCACATTCATTGGTATCGGGAGGAAAGACGATCCCACCAAGAAAGATTTGAGCATCCAGGTGTATCTGACCCCGGAGCTGTACGAAACCCCGCGATATTGAATTTGTAGGCGGGAAAGGGGTTCTATTTGATTGCACTCTGAATAACAATAAATGTATTGGCAGAAAGACTTCGAAGGAGAAGAGGGGCAATGAGCCAGAAAACACACTTGGTAACCGTCTTTCTCGATGAGAATTTCTCAACTGTGTTCTGTCAGTCCAGCATGTCTGGATTCACGTAGTTCAGTGACCTTATGTAGCTAACACTTTCTGATTTTCTTCTCGATGATATTAAAACAGTTGTAATCCTCATTGTCCCTTTGTCAATTTCAGTGCTGTGTCCTGAAATATTCTTCACTAGTATAATTTACTTGGGTGGCTATCTGCCATATGCTAAAGTTGTATGTTCAGTAGTTTTATTTATATCGGTCAAATCTCTGTATATGATCTCGCAGGAGATTGCTCTTTACTACCAGTAGTCGCCCCACCAGCTGTTGTACGCGATAATTTGGTTATCGGTCAAGATCCCCTTCCTCAGAACCTCAATTTTAGCACCATGGCCTAATATATCCACAGCCTTCACGTGTCGCTCGTGCCACTTGACGTCAACATTATAGGCAAGACTCTGCGTTATTTTTGTCTATTTGGGGATTCGTAGCATCTATTTTGCTCCAAGTTGGGTTCTGGTGCCCCCTATGTCGACTCGTCGAGCGTCTGTGTTCTAACCTTAGTGGTATGGAGGATTTTGTTGGCTCCTACAATAACCTAGCAGTAGTGGCTGACCTTTCGTGTTTTCATTACGTGTCAACGCGCTACAAAGACTCATGAGTATTTAAAACCACGGCGAAAGTTGGCCCTTGAAACTACAAATCAAACGATGCTGCTGGAAGGAATTAAATGGTGCGGAAAGTGCTCTGGAGCCCACAGCGTCCACGAAGGAATAAGAGTCAATGATCATGGGGTATTCATGCAAGTGCCATTTGTTGCTCCGACTTTTTGCAGCCAATACTGTGCAATCACGTAATCACATACAATGGGCCGCAACACTGTTTGCCATGTCGTTGGAGTAAATTACACGGGATAACAAGTGGACGCCCAAAAATGGATATGGTGGCCCTCGCCCACAATTGTTTAACGGCGAAAAGGGACGAAGCCGATTTTGCAAGAGAGTGGGTTAGATTAACGAGATTTATGAATGTCCAAGGAAGTGTTGTGTCCCCAATTATTTCGTGTCCCCGGCCAGGCCCCCAGATTCTAAATAACCAAGAGTAATAGTCAGATGTCGGCCCGTTCCGGTATAAGCCAAAAATAGCGGATATAATCCATACTCATATCATTTTTAAGCGAAACGGCGCGAAGCCGATTTTACAAGCTGTTGTACAACCCCCATACTACTATTTATTCGCGCGTTGTTGTAAAACTCACTACAGTTCGCTTGACTTGAGTTCGCCTTATTCTTATATCATTATACTTACCACTATTAGTGTTACTGTCATATGTCTCGAACGCTACCGTGAAGAGCCCAAAGACCTCAAGTCTAACACACTGTGCACCCACGCCCTCAGTGTCTGGCAGTTCCTTCGCTTTAGCGTTAGGTCGGACAAGATTACCGCAGCAGTCTGCGTGAGATACCCAAACTGTATAGCAAAACCATCTATCAAAAATGAAGAAAAATCATGCATATACGCCAACGCTAACGACGAATTTTGTGAAGTCGAAAGACTAGTACGTCGAATATGAAGATAATAAAGAATATTAGTTATACCTAGCTTAGGGCTAGGGATAGGGGAGGCGAGGCGTGGGACTTCGAAGGAAAAAAAAAGTTAAAAGATTAAAAAGATGCGCCGCGAGCTGAAACCTTAATAACTGGCGATCCCTCCCCTCGAACCGGGGGGGTTTTAGGGAGTATAGCGTTTTGCAAGATTGCGTAGGTTGCGTTAGTTATAATTAAGAAAGGGTATTACCGTAGGATATATACTTTGGTATTAAGATGGCTTGTATTATTGTATTATATTATTATAAACTTACTACTTTACTAGTAATGCTAAGGCTTATAATAAGATTCTTAAACTTTTTCTTATTATTAACCTTAACTCTAGTATAAATTAATTTGCAACGTAGGAATCGAACTAAAGCTTGCGTTATTATATAATCAATATATTAAGCGCTTTTTGCTTATACTAGTTAAATAAGTTAGGAGTAATAGTAGTTTATCCTTTACAAGTTAATTCAAAGGCTAAGCGCTTATTACTAGACTAAAAGATTACTTCTTATATTTGACCCTAGCTAAATACGCTTAATATTAGATATATATATTACTAGTTAAAACTACGTGTCCTTATATAAGAGATTATATTATTTAATTAATATTAGAGCTCTTAGCTTAAAGATCCTAATGAGAATCTTTTCGTTTATTTAAAGTAAATAATTCGATTAGTCTTTTGCCCTTATACGCGTTAATATTATTGTAAGCCTTTACTTACAGCGTGTCAAATGAATAGACTAGAATAGAATAACACGTGATTATTCTATTCTATTCAACAAAATTAGCTCTTATTCTATTCTACTTAATTAATATTAGGTTATTATTCTATTCTAGTTAAATAACGCTGAATAGTTGCTGAGTGAGGGGCTAGCTAGCTAATTAGAGCCTCTCGCTTAATTTAAGGTTCAGGAGGTACGGTAGCTTTACTTAATTTAAAAAGGTTTCTGCACCTAACGCTTATTAAGCGGGGCTAGCGATAAGGAACCTTTAAGAATTAACTTGTAAAATCTCACTTATTTTAGCTTTATTAATTACAAATTAAACTATTAGTAATTATAATTGATTAATTATTAATACTTTCGATTGTAATTAATATTATAAATTACTAGAATTTACTAGATTGTTATAGAATTATTTGATTCTTTATATAAACACTTGATTTCTTATCTAAAGTTGACTTTTTCTTTACTTCAAAATTATTACCTTTATAATAACTACTTGTTATTACAACTACTACTTATTATTACAACAATAACTTATATATATTATATATATCTTAAATATGTCTCAATCTACCTTAAATATCAAGCAAAATT
>MU270430.1:154763-198418 GCA_021432625.1 Leptodontidium sp. 2 PMI_412
ATATCGAGTATAATATAATAAGGTAAGTTCTGTTTTATCCTATTATTAATAATAATTAACTAATTATATTTTAGTATAACTCGAGATAACGCTTCTTTAAACAATACCTTAATTACGGCTTTTATTAAGTATTATGCTAAAGAGGCTATTAAATTTCAAGGAGATACGCCGTATATTACTCACGTGCTTAACTTAGTCGTTTAAGATATATTAAAAGGTCTTATTAAAAAAAAACTACGATACTTTTTATTTAAACGATATATATAACGTTGAAAATAACGAAGAAGACCACGAAACAAGTAAGTAATTATACTCTTTAACTTATTAATTAAAATATACTAACTTTATAAAGACTTTTTAATTTAGAAAAAGATTTGAAAGATTATAATCGGTCTTAAATATAAGTAAGAAAATAAGCGAATATTACAAGCTTAAATACAAGCACATAATATTAAGAAGCCTAGGCTTCCTGAACTTAGTAAGTCCTTTATCTTTTATTATATATATATATTAATTATAATTAGATTAAAAAACAAGGTAGTCTTCGACATATTATATGTTAAAGAACTTTTTATACCTTTACGAGCTAATTAAAGCTACTATAAATAGCTCTACTTCGACTATAAATAATTCCTTATTATTCACGGATATCGAAATCACGTGGCTAGAAAATGTCTTAGCTATATTAGCTATCTTCGTTAAAGCTACTACGAAATTACAAGCTAAGAAATACCCGACAATTTATTATATTATACTAGAGGTATTTCTTTATATATACGAAATTAGAGAATTTTAGGGCAAATTTTCAAGTAAGTTTATTATCTTATTATTTATAAATTAATTATTTACTAACTTTTAATAAGATAAGCTATTTATTAATACTATTAATAGCAGTATAGCAAAGCTTCGGAAATATTACCCTCGATTAGGAATTTTAGATAATAAAAGTAAAAACTTTTATATATCTTTAATCCTTGATCCTAGACTTAAAGAGGAAGGTCTTAAAGCTTTAGGCCTTTCTACTGGTTTTATTAGCGATATTAAAGCTCGCTTAAAGACTGATTTCGACGTGTAAGTAAATCCTCTCTTTTTATATAAAAAATTAACTTACTAATATTATATAATTATAAAGCAGACTATTTACGAGATAATCCTATAATCGATAACGACGGAGATATTAATATATACGACGCCGAAGATATAGACGAGCTAGGTATATACGCTAGCGGCGACGACGACTTAGAAGAAGACGAATTAACCGCTTACTTAAGCGAAAAAAGGCCTAATAAAAATGTAAGTAAACTTACCTTTTTAAATTATAATTAATATTAAATCTAACTTATATATAGTCAAAAATAAGGCCATTAGATTATTGGCGACTTAATAAAGAGAAGTATAAAATATTATCTCAAGTTGCTAGGAAATATTTACAAATTCCGGTTAGCTCGGCTGCTAATAAACGGTTTTTTAGTCAAGGGGCTCTTATTATATCTAAGCTAAGAAATAGGCTTAATAAAGAGACTTTTGAGAAGATAATTTGCCTTAAAAGTTGGGGAATATTAGACGACGAAGAAGGAAAAGAATATAAAGCAGTAATAAAAGGCTTAGATATAGAAGATAATCCCTTTTATATTAAAGAAAAAAGTTATTTATTTATTTATTTAGTTATTTACTTAGTTATTAGTTAATTATAATTTTACCTAGTAAAAGTCTTTTATCTTTTATTCTTTCTAAAAATAGAGCTGAATAGTTGAATATTAGTTAACTAACTAAAAATAACTATTCTATTCAAGTCAAATATATGTTATTCATATTCTATTCTATTCTAGTTAACTAGAATAGAATATTAGTTAACTAGTTTGAATAATCTTTTGACACGCTGTTTACTTAAGTACTTAGGTAGTGTTTCTTTTGGCTATGATTAGAAATTGCATGTGACGTGGAAAAAAAAGCTAATAATAACGTCGTGAGTTTTTCCTCTCGATTCCTTACTCACAAATACGGGGTGTAAATCCTGCCCGCTAATACATTCCTTTGCGTAAACTCTCGTAGGACCTTAGCCTTCCCTTACTAGTATTTATAATTAATTACCTCGAGATCGTATGCCTTATATTTTTAGTTAAAGTAATAATAATAAGTTAATAAGAGATAAAAATACAAGTCATAATTATATAAATGTCGGTCGAACTCGGGTGGTACCACTAATTCCGGTGTAGAATCGACACACAATAGGGGTAAAATCCTGTGGTGGTATGTGTGTGTGTTCAAGGAAAGGGGAGCTCTGTACGAGAGCTCCCCTCAAATACTCGTTAAGCTAGCATGTGACTAAAAACGTGACTATTAAACTAACAATAAAAGAATCTTAAAGAAAATATAATAAATTAAATATATTTTTTATAAGGCGTTTTATTTTACTTACCTTTTATATAAGGCGGTTTTTTTAGTGAAAATATAAAATTCGCGTAAGATTACTAGTTTTAGTGTGAAGGGGACAAAGCCCAATCGTATCGACAAAAGAGCCAAAAGTAGTATTCGTTGTATATGTTCTATGGATGCAACTTTACAGTTGGCAGCCGGCTATATAAAGGGGTAGTCAAGTCAGCTGACAAGCTCTCACGTGCCATCCCCACCACATTAGTAACTAATATTATAAGTTATTGTGGTGGGTGTGACGACTAGGGGCGCCAAGAGCCTCATTTCTCGGCATCCAGCCAACCGAGCGATGCCGAGATTAATCGGGTTTATGGCGCTCTCCCTTTGTATATAAAGCTCTTTTCTCCTTACCTTCTTTCTTACGTAATTGTAAATTCTAAGAGAATGCTTAATTACCTTTATGTAACTTAGTATATAAGTCGCTAGTTACACGTAACCGTCGTTTTTATAAGGCAAGCGTTATATTATTTATAACTCTTTTTATCCCGTTTAGGAAAATAATAAATATCCTCCGCCCCAAATTCCCATATAAGCAATTACTACGAAATTAGCTTTTTATCCGAAAGGCTTATACTAAGCATCGCCTTAACGAATAGTATTAAACTCCCCGTTTTTAAAACCAAAGTTAGTAAAGACTTTTCCTTTCTTCGCCTCCCCTACTACCGCTTTTACGGCATAATAAACTCGTAAAAACTAATAACCTCTTTTTTCCGAACCCCTATCTCCTAATCGTTAAGTTAAACCGAAAGTTATTCCTCTAGTAAAGTAATCTCTTACCAAAGACGCTAATATATCATCTACCTCTTTCTCCGTACTTCCTATTAGCAATGCCAATGCCAATACCCCTGCTAATATACTTAGTATTAGTCCTAGTACTACAACGACTTAGGATACGCTTAAAAGTAGCGCTAACCCTACGAGGATATATAAAAAAGAAATACTAATTAAGAGTCGACTTCGTATATTAAAAGGGTTACTTACGAAGACCCGTATAAAAAACTAGCGGGTGAAGTTAAAGCTTTAATAATAGTGGCTTACTACTAGCGAGTCGCCGTACATAAACCCGTCCCTAGATTTGTGTGTTTTTAAGTTAAGGGATCATTTCTTTAACCTTTAATTAAGGAAACTCCTGCCCCTAAGTTAAACAAAGGCAAAGGTAAGGTATAAAGCGCACTTGTACTTAAACTTAGTGATTCCTTAGATAATAATAATAATAATAATAAGGGTAAAAACGATTTCTAATCTTACCGCCCCCCTTATTAACTTAATCCCTTATATCCTCGTTTTCCTTTCTTTTCTTATATATTTATTATATTTATGACTACTCGCATCGAGAAGATCTTTAACCTTAAAAAGAAACTTACTAATAATTATAATTACTAACTTAAATTATAAGAAATTTAAGTTTATAATATTTTCAAAAGGTATAACGCTTACATTATAAATAATAAGTATTAAAAGGATTGGATTTTCGCATAAACTAATAAAATAGCTTGTATTTTCTTAAAGCTAGTATTTCTTAAGCTAAAGTTTAGCAAAGATAATATCTTTATCGATGCCTTCGATTTGGTTAACTAGATAATAAAGTTCTTAACTAACCCTTATAATTAATAAATCACACGGAATAAGTACCTTAAGTTAATAATAAGACCTAAAAAATCGATTTATGACTTTTACTAAAAGTTTTGCATATTAGCACGCGAAGCGGGCATAAACGATAAAGGTACCCTTAAAATAAATCTTAAAAACAAAATCGTGTTACGTCTACATAAGAACCTCTTTAACGAATACTAAACCTTAAGTACTCTTAAAGAATATGTAAAGTTTGTCTAAATTAAAGACCAAGGCTAAGAAATAAAAAGCAAGTATTATTATATTTCCAAACCTTTAGTTTAAAAGTCGAGCTCCTCCTTTCGAAGTTATACTAAGGACTTACCCCAAGAAAGAAATACTACTATATATACCTTTATTCCCGCATATTATACTTAGCAAGCCTCGGAAAAGCTACTATAAAACTATTAAATAAGAAAATTAACTTAATCTCTTAGTCTTTAATACTTTACATAAGCCGATATACCTTATAATTAAACTTTAGCGAATACTGAAAAGAAGAGATTTGGTGTGAATGATGATTTTATTGTACGGGGGATTTCTAGGTCTATATAACTACTCTAGCTTATCACGTGTATATTCGCTTAGATAACCTAATTAGGCAAATGCAAGCTCAAACGAGTCTTTACTAAATGCAGTTGCCCGGTAGTTTGAGACGCAAAGCCCGGAGCTTTGTACAACTATTGTTTTAGCCTAGGAAAGCCGTGTATCAAAAGCCTTGGATTATATGGCTGTAACCTGTAGAAGTTAGAGCTTTGTATTAGACGTATGTGGCTTGTTTTAAGCTATTTCCGGCTAATTTGGGCCTAGAATAGGCTTTACTAAGTATGTAAGCGAGGTAGTTGAGTTATAATCTTATACATTTAAACTACTTTGTATCTTTAAGATAAAGCGATGATATGGGTCGAGCCTTTTCTTCGAGACTACTTCGATAGCAAAGATACTTGCGGAATTATATTAACAACTTAGTTTATGTTTAAGAAATAAACAGGATTTAAGCGCGAGATACGTCAAATATTTGGTAACATTGACGTAGTAAAACTACGGAAATCCACTTATATAGTCTTAAGCAAATTAGTAGTGTAATTGCTTACGCTACGAAATTTTAAAGATACGCTAATAAAACTGGTTAAAACTCTTAATTCTTTCTTAGCTACTATCGACGAGGACTTAAGGATAATATCCGATTAGAATTGACTCGAATCGAGCCATAGGCTTACGATATCGTTACCCTAATTAAACAAACCGTTCGTATTAAGAATCGGACCCACGAGTTTAAGCGAGAATAAAGATCCTTCAGAGGAAGTAATTATTAGCTAAGGGCTAGTAATCGATAATAATATGATAAGGTAAAAAAAAACTGGTAGTTAAACCCTATGGAACTCGATGCAACCTCTTGCAAGAGCAAGGGGAAGCCTCGTTAAGGGGGACCGTTTAAGGAAGTTATGAACGAACGACGCGAGAAGAAGCTGTGCTTCGAATGTGGTTTACCGGGCCACATAGTTAGCTCTTATTAGTAAAAAAAGTTAAGAATTAGTAAGAAATAAGTTAACGTTATGAAATGGGGCGGGTACAACGGATTAACTAAGCAGCTTAACGCCACCTATTACCGTATAACGACCGATAAGCTTGAGAAACATCACATCCATACGCAATTGAATAAGGTAGGTAATAGTAATAGCGAGTAAAGCTTTACTAATAATAACTATATTAGGCAGCATATGAACGAGCTAGTAGGCATTGCTGCCTTGCTTAAAGCCGTTGTACTTGAAGGCGAGAAAGCAATAGGCTACGATGATGGCATGGCGCCTTACGATAGCGACGACGACGTCGAGTAGATGAGCGCGGAGGAAGAAGCTAAAGGCCTGGTATAGACGCCTAAACTACGGCCTCCTTAGCCTTCCTTCTCCAGATTATTATTAGGCGAAATTTGGGAAGTTACCTAAAGAAAAGAAAACTTATATTAAGAAGCTTATAATAGCCGCTATTAAACGAATATTAAGACTTAGGTTACCAATAAAAAACCAGGAAATATTATTCTTAGGGGATTAAAATGGGGCGAATGATACGAGGTAGTGTTTCGAGATTGTAAATGCTTTGGGTGAAAGTTAGTCGAATATACAAGTGCACTAAAAATATATATATAATTTATACCGCAATACATTGCACTAGTACTTAACCTATAGGAGCCGCCTTGGAAGAACAAAGGTGAGAGGTTTTCGCCAAGTTTAGAAGAAATGACATATAGGTTAACTTAAATAATAAGCTATACGCTTATTATAAATAATACAACTCAGTCACATACTAAAAGCTTAGGCTAAATTAAGTATTTAATATATTATGCACTACGAAAAAAAAACGATTGTGAAAAAACGTTCTTACGAGTCGAGTTTACTACGAGTACTTCGTTACAAGGCAGTTGGCCGCCATAGGCGATCATTACCTCACGGTAAAAGCGATTATTAAAGGAGCGAAGTTAAGGGTAATAGTAAATTTAGGAGCATAAGGGAACTTCATATCTTTTACTATTATAGTTTAGTACCTATTGCCTACCAAAGTTAAAAAGAACGGGTATTATTTAATATTCGCCGATGGAAGACTTGCCGCGAACGGCTTGATTAACGTGTAGGCGGAATACTTGCGTATACGAATCGGCGGATAAGTTAAGAAAATCTAGTTTAATGTAACAAAGATTAGAAACTATAATATTATTCTCGGGCTTTTATAAATAGAAAAGCATAATTTAAACATTAATTAGGAAATAAAATAGTTGCAGTTTGGGAAGCAAGGGCTAATTCTAGGCTTCTAAGGGAGTAATAAGCTTCAGAGAGGTTAGCGCTACTTCTAAGAAAGAGCTCGGATACTTAGAAACGGATCTAATAATAAAAAGCATATTATTAGTATATAACAAGTTTGCGATATTATTTAAAGAAAAACAGGGCATAAAGGACCTGCCCAAATATCAGAACTACGATCATCGGATCAAGTTAGCAAAGGGTACTAAACTGATATTCTAACTACTTAGGGAGTATTTGGCGAACGACTTAATAACGATTAAGTAATAACGTCCCACCCTACCCTTCCGACTACCCCTACCTTCCGACCACCCTCGCTTAACACACCGCTACTCTTACTTACTAACTTAAATAATTATTAACTCTCTTAATTCTTTATTAATTTCTTTGAAATTTAGTATATACGTTATTCTTATTATAAAGTCCGAATATACAGAGTACGACGTTGTGTGTACACTTATAGAAGTCAAAAATAGTAAGTCTTTACGAAAGGTAGCGCTTGAGTGGAGTGTTTTAAGGTCTATTTTGTATGATCGGAATATAACTACTTTACTACGCTAGGAGGGTACTAGTCACTTACAAAGGCTACTTATAGTAGTAGAGAATCGATTAGCTAATTAAGTGCTTACTTAAGAGTCTCTTGGCCGTGGAGTTACGTATATATAAATCAGGGTTTTTGGCTAGAGGCTTCTAGTTCTATAAGGGGATCACTTACTACTCGGAAAACACTAGATATCACGATTTCTAGCCTGTAACCTTATTTTGAAGACTAAGAAGTAAATCTACGTCGATTTTATACGTGTCAATAACACTTGTTCCGAAGTTATTAGGCCCTAGTTCTAAAAATTAGAAGTTCCGGCTATTAAAGCTATTCTAGCTAGCCAATAATAGAATATAAACAAGACTAGTATTATAGAAGGGTACGGCCTTAATAGATTTGTTATAAGGTATACTAAAAAGCGCAAGGTTTAAGGAAAACAACTAAGTTCACGTGCTTAGACATTAATTATTAAGTATATCTTTGTAACTAGCCTTTCTATAGACTCGGCGGTAATTTACAAGGGAAAATCGGTCTAATAGTAGTGGTTTCTGTCTTAATTAGACGTATTTAATAACTGACACTTTACTGCCACCGAAAATAGGTAGACGACTAATGAGACGGCTCTTAAGTGGCTAGAGAAGGTGTTTATTCCTTAAACGGAACCACGTGATTATTTAATAAGACTCCTTATTCTAGACGGCCATAAGAGCCACGAGACTACGGAATTCCTTTAGAAGTGCCTTAAGCACAATATATATCTTTTGTTTTTGCCTTTACATACGTCACACGTCTTATAACCTTTAGATTTAACGGTTTTCTCTCCCCTTAAGTGTGCCTACCAGAAAGAGCTATAATAATTAAGTTCTTTACTCGATTCTACACCTATTAGTAAACGCAATTTCCTCATTTACTACTAGAAGGCACGTTAAGAGAGTTTTACTCCTTTTAATATTAAAGTTAGGTGGAGAACTAGTGGATTATGGCCGGTATTTATGGCGAAGCCTCTAATGAGCCTATTACTATTAGAAAATAGTAATCGATCGACAAGTCTACCTCTCTAGGAGTCTCAGGACTTACTAACACTACCTCCGGAGGTTTCTAGTACTTTAATTGAGTTATATACTCCAAAGACCAAGAAAGATATACACTTCTAAATACGTACCTTAGCTAGCGGGTTATATAATTAACTTCTAACGTAACGTTTACTTTTTAAGAAGATTGTGATGGGAATTAACGAAAAGGATTACGAATTAGGGAAGGCAAATATGAAGATTAAAGAGCTAGAGGAGAGGTTAGAGTAGTTAAAGCCAAAGAAAAGGAGGAAAGTCTAAACTAGTCTAAATTCTAAGTTTGTAATAATACGTGTTATTCGGGAGGCTCAAATCGTAGCTAGAGATCGTCAAGTTGTACTTATAGAATCAGAATCAGAAGGAGATTTAGATTCTACAGTTTCATATATAGAAGTTGAGGCAATATAGAGTTATTAAGTCTTCAATAGGAAGTGCTAAAATTAAGCGAGGTAGTCGGAAGGTAGGGGTGGTCGGAAGGGTGGGGTGGGACGTTATATCGATGAAAACTTAGCGAAAGGATTTATTAAGAAATCTAAATCCTTAATACTCAGCGTTTTGACTGACTAGACTAGACTAGAATAACACGTCTTATTCTAGTCTAGTCAAGCGATTTTCACTATTATTCTAGTCTAATCAACTAATTAGTTAAATAACTTGATTAGTAATTGAATAGTTATGAATAACAGTTACATAATTAACTCTTAGTAATACTCGGTTAAATTTTAAGCTTAAATTCGGAATCTATACTTATTCAAGTAAAGCTCCCGCGATTTTGCTTATCAAGCGAGCGAGAGCATGATAAGAAACCTTCGAGAATTAGTATAATACTTTTAGACTTTTTTAAAGTATTAATAATTAATTATTAACGTATTACAAACACTAAAAAGTGTATTTATAATGCTTTGAAATACAAAGAATCTTTTAAATTAGATAATTTATCACCTAGTATTTTTATCGTTTTAATTATTATAAAAAAAGCTAATATCTCTTCTTTAATCAGATTTCTTTTTTCAAAGAATACTTCAAATCCTTATAACAACTTAACTTATTTACTATATTAAATCAATTAACCTTTATATACTTATTATATACTTCGAAATGTCTCAATTAACTTCAATTACTAAGAATATTAAGCAAAACGTTGAAGACTTTAAATTAGACCCTCTCGAATTACAAGCTCCTATTTTTAGACTCAAATATCTTAAAAAAGAGCTAGAAAAGCCAAAAAGTAACCCCGAATTACTCGAAAATTATCGAACTGTTACAGTTATATGCTTAATGCCTAGTTGCAAGTAAGTTACTCTATTAAACCCTAAATTATATATATAATAATAAATATAATACGAAATAGACTAATCAAGCTATTAATAAACCTGCTATCTTGACAATAAGAGTGGACTTATTTTTGTATTTCGCCCCATGAGTGGCAGTAATTGTTAATGTGTTCACAACTCTGACTATGTCCCTCAGCCCGTAACATGACTCCCTCGGTCTTTGAAAATTCGCATTACTTCCAACCAAATATACTTTCACACAGTCTTCTTCTTGTCACTTCTAAAGTCGACAAAATACTTAACGACAAAACACGCAACATCTACCCTCGTATTCTGTCACCCCTCCTCCTTAACATCACCATCATCACTGCTGCTGCTTGCATCTGTGGAGTCTTTAGTCTCCCAGCTGATACCCAGCCAAGACCTTCTTAGACGCAGATCGGGGTGAACAGCCTCAGCCCTATCTACTCCTAAGTCTCCCCTCAGAAGCGTGACATCTCCCCTTGGTTTAAGATCGGAAGAAACGAGCAGAACGAGCCCGTCTTTTCCAACGTGTAGTCCAATGTTAAGGCCCAGGAAATTGCTGCCCCTCCAGCAGCTATAGTAGAGGAGTACAAAGACTAGCTGACGGACGTGTAAGTGTTATGTAGATCTAGATTTGATAAGAGAATATTCGGGCTAATAGCTACAGTCCGACCGTTGAGCTTAATACACGCGAAGATTCTACAATAGAGAAGCGCTAGAGCCTAGCAGGCCTTGTGAGTGTTAATGATTATTTTTACTCTGTCTTTATAGATATTAATAGCTATACAAGACTACTTGTATTATTAGTTGCGGGGAAGCATTAGGTCCTGCCAATGGTAGGATAGATAACAAAGTAAACCACATTAGATTGTGAGTCTTACTCGCACTTCCTACTAGATGACAGCTAACCCTATCGTTCTTAGCTACCTCGCTCGCTGTTTAACCTCGGTCGGCTTTTCGAACGCACTCAGAGATGCTTACCTTCGTCGATATAGGGATACTAAGTGGCCGACGTGGTAAGCATGCTTTAGAAAGTCTTAGCTAGGCGAAGGAATACCTCGGGAGAGTAGGATGTAGGAACCACGAGGAGCAGAGTACTTGTTTTAAGCCAATTTCAAATTCGAATGGATTTTAGACCGAGAATACTTCAGTAAGAGTACAATGGTAATTTGATCGCGTAGACATATAGCTGGTTATACACTTCTACAACTAACTACTGACTTCTGTAATATAAACAATGTACACTTGTTACACTTGCCCTAATGCGAGGAATTAATCAACAACGCCCCTACGTACATTGCCACAAAATCAGAAACTTGTGAGCTATGTTGTACGCCCTTGATACTATGACCAAAGAAAACGAAGATCGGCCTTATGTGACAGAGAGGCTGTGATCTTGACACATATATGTACCCCAAAATAGCACTAACGTTGGTTGCCTCTGAGCGTCTGAAACAGGTGGGCAGCGAAACGGCCCGCATATAACGTTCTAAGGCACTGCTGGGAAGAATTCTCTGAAAAAATAGTAGAGTATAAAGATTTGACTCCGGCTCGACTTGGTTTCGATTTTTGAGAAACCAGCGGTTTGCTAAATATTACTATCAAGGTTATCAAATTCACTACAGACCAGACAACGGGAGCCATAAATAGTCTTGTAACCTCATATATCTCTCGGAATAGATCGATTCTACCTAGTTAGAAAGTTTCTAGGCAGGAATTTGCGTTATAGTCCCTTCGTGGGTGGAGGCTCGCCATGCTTTTGATATTCTGTCTGCTGTCGCTTCTGGCTTTGTATGTCACTTATTATCTTTTTATAGCCCCTCTATTCTTCAACATTATCTAATTATGTTCAATAGTCTCTAGATAATCCTGATTCTTACTGTCGTCAATCGACTTCGCATACCTTCACATCGAAATGGGCTTCAAAGAATTCTACATATGTACTCATCACCGCGTAGCGGCCAGCCAATGATACCAACCTGGATAGAGGACTTCAGCGTCGGCGTAGAACCTGTTCCATGCCACTCACATAACGACTACTGGCGCCGTGTGCCACTCTACGAGGCTATTTATGCCGGCTGTATCAGTATCGAGGCGGACGTATGGTTCCGAGAAGGTAACGGAAGCGATCAAGGAGATGTCCTTGTTGGCTATAGTGCTGGATCCCTGAGCACTTCGCATTCCCTCTCTAGCTTATATCTTAATCTACTATTTGATATCCTCACCTAGTAAAACCGTATGGCGTTAGCATCAAGTGTCTCTGTGTCTGATGGGAAGCCAGGCTTGAGAGGCAGGCCAGTTGGAATCTTCGATACGGCTCCGGATGAATCGCTGGTTCTTCTCTTGGATTTCAAGACTATCGGCAGTCGAAGTTGGGATGCCGTGTTCAGCCAACTGAGACGTCTTCGGGAAAGTCGCTGGCTTATATATTGGACACCGAATGAGGGATTGGTGCAGCGTCCTCTGACTATAGTGGCAAGCGGTGATGCTTCGTTTGAAGCTGTTATTCGCAACGAGACATACCGAGATATCTTCTATGATGCACCTCTTCGGGGCTTAGCAGACATCAACGTACCATACAACCAGAACAACTCGTATTATTCCAGCGATTCGCTATCTCGTGCTGTCGGAAAGGTGACGTTTGGAAAGTTTAGTGCGAAGCAGAAGGCCACTGTAGCTTCTCAGACACAACGGGCCGCAGAACTTGGGTTAAAGAGTAGGTATTGGGACACCCCGAGTTGGCCGGTGGGGTGGAGAAATCGCATATGGGACACTCTGTTGGCGGAAGGCGTGAGTGTGTTAAACGTGGATGAGGTTGCAGCAGCTGCAAGATGGGACTGGCAAATGTGTGTCATTCTTGGTATGAATGTCTGTTCGTCCTAAGGAATTAAGTACTAGTCTCCACGTTGTTTCGCTTACTTAATGGCTGGAGGTGATTGCGTAGTCTAGTGTGGTACGATCGAGAAGGAAGTGATGGATCATTTGATCAAGGTCTGCGGGGAATCTTAGGGAGTCTTAGGTCAAGACATGAATTACACGAGGTCGCAGTCTTGGTTACTGAATAGAACAATTTACTATTATTTAGTTTGTATCTTGAGAATTTAGTATTATTAAAATTATTCAGTTTAAGATGAAAGGTTGAAGACCTCGCAATGATCGCGCATATGCTATAAGTATCAGATATAACCTTTCTTATGGCGAAGTCCATTTCGAAACAGTCACCGAGAAATTCTTTAACAGTTGATTTTGATTTAGGTAGTAGCACCGATATCTACGGCATGACGGTTTTACTCTAAGAGTATAAAAATGCTATTTCGCTACCTTTAGAAATGGGCGGATTTGCGGCGTAAATCCAAATCCATAAGCGAAATGCCCCTCCAGAGAAAGTGTCATAAACTTTGCCTTTACTGTTCGTAATTATAAATAATTAACAATTAATTAATAAAAATAAAAGATTTAATAATTCATTATATAAATTAATAAAAAAAAGAACCGTTCTTCTTTTTAATAAGAATAATCTCTTCGAATTAAATAATAAACTAGAAATCGTTTATATAAACTATAAAATAATATATAAAGAATGATATAAATTAGGGACCCTAAGAAGAAATTGAATAAAAGAAGTAAAAAAGCTTATGTTTTTCTTATAAGAAAATAAACATTATATTATATAATATTATACAAAATTATAATATTTTTTTCAAAATAAAAAGAAAATTATATTAGTACGAGAAAAGAAACCTCAGGATAAAAATATAATATCGATTTATAACTAAGAATATAACTAATTAATTAAAGAAGAATCACTTAATATTTAAGAAATTATTACTCAAATCAAGAAGTTTATAAAAGAAATTCATTTTCCTAAACAGTAACTTCTAAAGAAACTAATTAATAATAATCAATAAACGAAAATAAATCTAGAATATAATTTCTTTTAAGAATATAACTTTACGATTATAATTAAAAATAATATTAATCGATACTTTGATAGTCCTTTAATTTAGTATATAAAATGATTTGATTTAATTTGATTTAATTAATAGCTATTAATCAAAATCAAATCAAGTCAAATTTAGATTAATCAAATTCAAATCAAATCAAATCAGATTAATTGAATATTAATTGATTAATTTAATTAATATAAGAGCCGCATCCTAATTAGGTATAGAGTGCTAAGACCTATCCTTGTTAAGGTTAGCGTAACCCTAAAAATAGGGGTTGCGAGTCCTAACTGAGCTTTACGTAGCTTAGCTAAGTAATTTTAAAGCCTTTTCTATAATACTTAATTATATTAGCTAATAATAAACAAAAAGTATATATTAGTAAGCATTTAATAATATATTAATAAGTTAAAAAATATATTGGAAATAAAAAGTAGTTTATATTATTAAGTACTTTAAGAAAACTAATAATAGCTAACGTATTTTAATATAAGCTTAAGGACTAAGACAATTACGAAATAGTCGTCGCTAATTTTAAATAATCCGTGCGCTTATTCGCTATATATAGTTACTTAAGCTTTATTTATAATCACGTATACTTAGTCGCTATATCTACGAAAGTAGACTGCCTGTTAATCGCTGAAGTGGTATTGTGTGGCCAGGTAGTCTATCCCACTCGACTTGACAATAGTCGAACTTCGACTGCTCGAACTAATTTGGCTCGCCTAGTTGTACTTTCTTGCTTAGATCTGAGTCAAAAGTTAGAACAGTAGTAAGAGTTGACACGTCTGATAACGTCGAAGATACATCTGAGACAATTACGGAGGCGCCGCCGATGTCTAATAGTGATGACGGTTCCGGCGATGACGTTGATGGATATTTGGCGCGATATCCAGCGCGTGTTGCCTTCATATTTGGATACTAACGTGATTATTAAGGCTCAAAGTTCATCGTAGATGGGAGAAACAGTGAGTTTGAAGCTTCATCTTTATTAGGGGCTCGCTAGCTGGTGGTATTGGGGGCGGTGGCTGAAGCCACACTACCGCATATGGATGGATCGCCAAATCCACTATGCATCTGGACTCAGCCATCCAAAGCCATGATTGGATGGATCATCCAAATCGGCGCCATCCATTCAATACACTGATTGTGAACAAGGATTGGTTGGTTGGTCCTTGAATTTGAAGAGACTCGCGATGTCAGCCAATGAGGTGCCCGATATCTGTCAAGGGCTCGAATCAGGTGACTTTCATACTTTTATAAAGCTATTCACAACTTTGTATCAGCCGCACGAGCTAACTCGTAAACGAACATAAAGGACAGTTTTCCTTAAGAATATCTTCTCTCCTTGTAATCAATTAATTTAACCAAGTCGCAATTGTCCATGTACTTGCACTTGTTCCGTGACAATATCAGGCCAGCCGAATTCAGCCTTCGTCGTGCAGTTCAGCGGAGCCGCCGCGCCATCGTTTATCCGGCCTCCGTCCTAGTGGACTTCACGTCCTTCTGTGTTTCCTCACCGCTCTTCATCCTTTCCTTCTTTCTCCAATCTCCTCGCCAACTTAGGCTTGCCGGCTTCTCGCAATTCTAGGATCTTGTTACCGTTATGTAACACAGTACTTGGTCAGGAGGCAAACTCGGTACTGTAAGTCTCTACATGGCACGATGCTTCTAGCTTTCGGTCTTTGTTCCAAAGTTGTTTAATGGCCCAAGTTAGCTGCCTGATATCGCCATTTTGTTCAGATTGGACTACGCCTCTAGCCATGGCGGTGGACCCTTGGGATAGAACCAGAGTGGACTGGGGTCACATCTTCGATCCAAAGCAAGTCGACCCGCTTGAGCGCCTGAAGACCTTCCTGGAAACGGATGGCGACCTGCATGCACTCTCTGGAAAATCAGAAGAAGGCGATGTATTCCACCTACCATGTCTCCCCGCCGCAACGCAAATGAGGAATGCGGCCGCAGTGTCTTTCCTCTTGGCCCGCGGCGTAGATGTGAATCAAAAGCTATGTCGACATGGTTACTTCGTGTCATTCGTGCCAGCGATCATGGTCGCCGCGAAACACGCAGACTGCGAGATTGCAGAGATTATCCTGAGCCAGCAGAATGTGGATTTGGACGGCTATGATTACTTTGATTCGAGCGGAGTCCTGCTCAAGGCTGCCACGAGTGGCAGAAGGCGGATCACTGAAATTCTGTTTGACGCAGCTGCTCCACTAATTCCGGTAAGGGAAACCCCCAAAAGAACGCCATATCAAGTTGCTTGTGATCTTCGTTTCCCCGATCCATTCTGGTTCTATGTCATGCATGGTCTAGCTCAATTCGGGAAAAAGTATGGTGACCCACCACAGCCCGAAAGCCCTCCAGTTTGGGTCCTTGACTCATTGTCTAGAATCCAACCCGGGAACGAAGTCATAGCCAAGCTGGAAGCGTCCTTGCTAAGGCTCGTCTTCCCAGGAACACAACAGAAGCCTCTCCATGTCAGGGAACTTTGTCAGAAATGTGAAGCTCTTCCCCCAGAAATACGCAGGATGCGCGAAGAGAGACTTGCGAAGTGGAAAGGCGATACCCTTTCATTCAACTATGGCTTCATCAAACGATGCGAGATGTGCAGAGTCGAACTTATGGATCACATCCTTTTACCTGGAGAATTCAAAAGAGCAAGAGTAATTAAAGATCGTAACGAAGCGCAACGGTACATGTATGAAGGTAGCTTCGCCCCTATCCAAAGCCTGTTTGCCGAAACTGATGAAGGCAGACGATCTTACATGCCTGCAAAAGGTAGTCACGGACGAGACGCTGATCACTACGGGCTCCCGTGGAGTGTACTCTTTGGCATCTTATTGGCTCCTCCGATGCTTGAAGAGCCATCGTGAGTGCACAGAACACGACCGAGTCCCCAAACTACCTAAACGTGTGATCGATGTTGGTTCTAGCGATAGCAACGATGCCATACGTGTCCACGAAACGTTCCCTGAACAAAAGGACTATTATGTAGCCTTGAGCTACCGCTGGGACAAGGATCCAATCAAGTTGCTGGCAGAAAATCTGCAGTCTTATAAAATTGCCCTTCCTGTTCAGGATCTGTCTCAAACCATCCAGGATGCCATCGAGGTCACTCGGAAACTTGGGATCAAGTACCTTTGGGTTGATGCATTATGTATTTTGCAGGACTCTAAAGCTGAGTGGGAATCAGAGATCCAGTGGATGGATCAAGTGTATCGTCAAGCCCTTCTCACCATCGCCGCGAACGTTGAGCCGCGTGGTGGACAGCCAGGAATGTTCAGATCCCGAGAAACCCGTAACAATTCTGGGGATGCGGGTCTCCGGGGCACGGGCATCCTGGAAACGCGCGGGTGGACACTTCAGGAGCAAGTTCTATCTAGACGGATGCTCATATTCACAGAAGACGAGGTTTATTGGACGTGCATTGGTACCGATGCCTCTATCTCACAGCCAGCGAGTACTATAGCCACCTCGAGGGGACCCACGCGCGAAGGTCAAGTACGGCTCCTTCAACGGTATCTCAACGGCTCCTGGCGGGATGAACGGTTTTTCCTGAGAAACACCTACAACATCTGGCTCACACTCGTCACCGAATATTCCCGCCGTGATCTGACGAATGGTTCCGATCGACTAGCGGCACTGGCAGGAATCCAGTCAGCCATTAGGACGATGCTAGGAGACGAGTGTGTTGCTGGCATTTGGCGCAGTCAGTTGGGAGCCCACATGCTGTGGTGGATTGACGATGGGATGGAGCCGACGTATTGGGAACATGGAGACAGGACAGCATACCCTTTCTATCGCGATATAGAGCCAACATTTCGGCGGGCTACAGAGTTTCAAGCTCCAAGCTGGTCATGGGCCTGCATCAGCGGCCCCATATGGTATTGCAACCCGGGGGATTTAACGAAAACTCCACCAGCGACGAACGATGAGCTGGCAATCATCGTGGACGTTCGCTCTGTCGATGTAGAGGTCAAGGCGCCATCGAAGATTGAAGGCTCCGTGACATTGACCGGCTCAGTGCTCAAGGCCACGGCCACTATCAATGATCAGAACAAACGGCCGTGCCTGCAAGCTGAGGCTTACTGCGCGCCATGTTCCGAACATAAAACCCCTACGCAGCACGGGTCTGTAGTCAGAACCTGGCTGCCAGACACAAAACCTGCGCCCGAAGGTGAGATACTCTGCTTGCATTTGAAGAACGAGTTCGAGCAGTGGTCCGTCTGCCTCGTTCCTACCGACAACAACCCGAGAGTCTACAGACGCGTTGGTGCGGTCAAGTGGCGGGGTAGTTCAGATGCCGAGAGGCGGACTGCAGGTAATAAGTTCGATAGCATTGCGGCAGCTGAACGCGGAAGTGAATCCTGGCGGTGGAACGATAGCCCGCGATTGTACCCGAACTCGTGGGTTGAAACTATAACGATAGTCTGACAGAATCAAATCCAGCTATTGACTTCTCAACTGTTCGTTCGACCCTTCCAACAAGAGGCTTTCGAAGCCCAACTTATCAACTAGCAATTATCATCAAGCTATCTTTCCGGATGACGGAGCGACAAGTGATTCTTTTTGTATGGCCGTGTTCACTCTAATGCTCTGTCATTAGAACTACAGTCCGACGATGACTCAGATGCTGTCGACGCCTCGGCAGAACTATGATCAAAATCATAATACCTCAGGCTGCTCATGGCTCATGCTCGAATCTCATTTGGTTCTTTGTCCTGATTCCAGTCCTGACTCAGGGTCCCCCAACTCCTTGCTCTTCTTTCCCAACATCAGCAACATTATACGGGTACAGGATATTTCTGTTTGGAAAGTTTTAGCCCCACGAACCTCCACTCTCACTTTTGCCTTTCACGGTGTCGTCGTGCGACTCGAAATAAGGACCGAGAGTTCTACTAGGATCGGATTACGAGATCTGGTCTAACCATTAGTTACCTCATCTCTCGTTTACTTCCTCTCAGAAAAGGCTAGTGAGATTTGTCCCGCGCACTTGTAATAATGGAAATTAATAGCTAAACTGGGCCTAGCGTACATTTTCTCAATGTCCGCAGACGCGTCGCGACGCGTCGCACCATCTTCTTCAACTATAGTCTATTACCGGAGTTCCCACTGTGACTAAATAGCCCCGGGTCGGGTGAGAAGCATGGATGGTATTCCTGCACCTCCGGACTGTCTTTACACTTCATACGAAGAAGCCTACAATGCTCTCAAGGGCCATGGCATGCAGAATGGCTATGGCTTCGTACTCAAGGAGAGCAAACCTTACCACTCCGATATCAAGACTCGATATTACTGTCGCTGTGATCGATTCAAAGAGTACATGATACAGAACCTCTTTTGCGTTGAAACGGAATTTTCGGATTCATGATTTGACGATTGGACGCCGGGTGGGATTGATAATCTATCTACTAGAAAGTCATAGGTCAGCAAATAATGGAAGACGTGGAGGCGGGACTTGACGATTACGAGCAATTCTCGCCCGAGTCGCCATAAAACAGGGAATACTAACTATCGCCAAAGATTGGAGATATTTGGTTCGCAGAGCGCTGTCCGCGAGACAAGGATGCCAATCTATCCACTGGGAATCCCTATGTCAGCAATTGCGAACTCGTAAATGCGATCTGTACGGAAAACAAGAGTAAAGGTGAAGCGCTGATACGGCAACGCCAGCGAACATCGCCAGGATCACCGCAAAAGCATAAAGGACTCACCGTCGTTGAAACTCGCTTCACAAAGGTGTTGAATGTTACAAGTATACTATGCTTGCTAGCAAGTGTAATCTGAGTTGGCAAGAAGAAGGAAAGAGGCAGAAGTTTAAAGTTTGGAGATGTGTGCGGTTTTAGAAGGTGGTAGATACAATTTAGCGAGGAAGTTCGGCGCGAAGCTGTCAGTTTCGCTAACAGCCATATAGTCCCTTGACCAGCCCAAAAAACTTGGAAAGAAAATATTGAGCCCAACTCCCACTACAATGTAAACTTCGCGTAACTTAAGTATTCGCTACTAGAATTAAGACTCGGCTGGCGGTGGTTAACTCAAGGTACCGGCTAACGCAGTCTTAATTCGGATCGCCGTAATGCCGTCTCATTAAGAGTCCTAATTTATTATGCAGAATTTAGATTGTCTAGATGCCTGATCTATTCTCACACCGTAATTTAGCACCATAGACACATCGAAGATCCCAATCAAGTAGTACGTTTCATCTTCTTCAATATGTTAGTCCTTACTATGTAAGTTAACCCTAGAACCTAGCTCTATAGATAACGCAACTCTAAAGTTTCATCTCCTCACATTCTTGCTGCAATATAAAATTCCTACCGTGCTGAAATGACTTTTATCACCTGATTTCTCGACTGTCTCATAATCGACGCTTCGTAGAATTTTCTCCTCTCTTTCATATGGCATACTTTCGTGTCCATTCTCGGGCCGTCGCTTCGTAGCGTGCTCGATCGTGTTTGTAGACGTGTGCAATTTCTGGCACTAGAGGAGGGTCGTCCTTGTCGTCGATATTGTTTGGGGAGCACAAAATAGAGCAAATCGAAAGTAAAACTAGGATATTTAGCTTTAAACACAAAATTGAATAATTCAACCTCTACCTTTCCCAATTGTGAGACCCGGAGACCATTGATCGCTTAGAATGTCCAAGCAAATTGACCCGTTGCTGTTGATGTTGG
Organism: Leptodontidium sp. 2 PMI_412; assembly: GCA_021432625.1. Lineage (NCBI taxonomy): Eukaryota > Fungi > Ascomycota > Leotiomycetes > Helotiales > Leptodontidiaceae > Leptodontidium > Leptodontidium sp. 2 PMI_412. The sequence goes on from MU270430.1 coordinate 175,133, forward strand.
GGTGGTAGATTCTTGTCGTGAAATTGATTTTGGGAGGTTTGAATGGGTAGTCAGTTGGAAAGTAGACCACCAGGAAGAACACTCCTCCTGAGTACGGACTGTCTCTCTATACAAATGTCAGATTCATTCACAGGTGGAAAGAGGCATACTCACAGGACCCATCATGGTTGCCTGCCAATGAAACTGTGATGAAGTCAGTTGCAAAACAAACAAGTTATCAGATTGAATAAATACCAAATTAGTGTCACTGATTGGACCTGCAGCAACACTACTCGGGGGGTCGCGCTCCAGGTCTTTCCATTCCTTGTGTATTCTCTTTAAAGATCCGCAGAGGAGAGTCGTTTCGGCTACTTTTAATGGCTGCACTTCTCCCAAGGACGAAGCTTGATCCCTTTCTTCGTCAAACCCCACAAGTGTTGAGAATGATGCTGACGTAAGTCGGTGAAATCGGATCAACTCAGGCTCGTACAACGGTAAGTTAAGAACTGAAATGGTAGAAATTTGAGTAAGGCTAAGTCCAGACAGGACTGACCAAGCACGAGACCTCGTGGTCGACACTGACGAGATCGCATCGACCTCTCCATGCTGCACTCTGCTGTACACTCTTGAAGTCTGCAGGACCACGTTGAATGCATGTTCAACCACGACATATTGACTTGTCACTGGCGAGATTTTGTCATTGTCGTCCACGGCGATGTTCGGCATATGCGACTCATTACCACGCTGTCTATCAAGATTTTGGTCTGGACATTGCTGGAGAGCGTCATCGGTGTCGGCATTGAGGTTCAAGTTGCTAAGATCCTCAAGTTCAATCGCACCTTCCGGCATGTCGAGGCTATCTAGCCGCTTTCCCATGTCTGCGTCCAGCTCGACTTCTTCCTCGATGTGCTGCTGCAAGTCATGAGCAGCTTCTCGTGCCTCAACATCTGAGCGACTACCACGATCCGAATTAGATTCGACCAAGCGGGGAAGCTTCACACTCACCACTGTATAATTTGCAGCAGGAGTGTCAACGATGTCTTCTGCCTTTGCAATTGATTCACAAGACGTACAACACCAGGCTCCGCCCTTGTCCACGTCACTCGATTTAAATATGAGTTATTGCTCCTGCTTGATAACGGGGTAACCAATGTATCCAGCTCTGAAAACACCAGCACAGTTCGCGTCAACATAACCACTATATCGTCAAGCTGAATCATTGCCGAACGACCTCCACGTATTCTTGTCGCTTTCTCAATGAACACTTGAAATGCACTGAAAATAAGTTTGATATCTTCCACCTCCGTTAGGACATCCGAGATCGACTTGGGCGCATCTTTGATCTTCCCGAGGAGATTCGCGACCTGAGTTGCGGCGGTGAGGATTCCGACAATTGAAGCGGTGACGCTGAGAGGATCCATGATTGGAAAGACGGACTCATTAGGGCGGGTGACTCTGGTCAGGCTATAGGAGGCTTCATTCCGACAGTGCGCGAAAAGGGGATGTCGAAGTTTAAACGCTGTTGAAGATCGGGCTGTGCAATTGTTTCGGCCTTGGAGCCTGGGCATTGCCAGGGAGCCTGACCTGCCACCAAATGGGGATGCTTGTGGCTTCAAGGTTTGCCAGGATCTTGCAGCACGCTTTCCCCAAATTGATTCAAAAGCAAAAGCAATTCAGACAGGGCGGACGAATCATAGTCTTCAAGATCTCCGTCGCATCTAAGGTGCATGGCCATTTCGCCTTCTAGATAGGTTGTGATGCTTATTGCGTGTAGAGCCGATCGATGATGGGGAAATCCACAAGCCGGTCGTCGATCGTTCAATACAGACTATTTAGCCAATGTCTTCAATTCGTGGGTCAGAGAAGTCGACATCAGCCCCCAGCCGCTCTGTCCATTGCACCTTGGGAATAGGCTGCAACCCTGACGGGCGAGAGGGTACTGCTTGCGTATGTCGGCACTAGGTCTTCCCCGCAACGAATGGCGGCCATTCCCGAGACCTCGATCTCCAGGTGCTCAGCTGAGGCGCCACGGGCGTTAAGTCCCCACCCCCCCATTCCGCGCAACCCGCAATTTTACCACCACCTATAAATAACACTTAATAACTCTACAACGCTTTAATTTCTATACAATCTTTTGTAGTATTAGAATCTCCTTCTAAATCTAAATTAATAGGTACAATTTCTTGATGTTTAGCTACAATTTGAGCTTTTTAAATAGCTTAAATATTTGCAAACTTAGAATTTAGGCTAGTTTGTACCTTCCGCTTTTTCCGTGGTTATAATTAATTTAATTTAGCCTCCAATTACTGTATCTTTATCTTTGCATAGCTAAGAGCGAAGTCCTTTTAATTAAAAGCCTTAATAGCCTTTTTAAAGAGTAGTCGATATATTAAAGGGTTATTATATAATAATTTAGACAAAGTGTTAAGTTACAACCTAAATTTTTTGCCAGCAGCGTGTCAAAGAATTATTCAAATTAGTTAACTAAAATTCTATTTAGTTAATTAGAATAGAATAGAATATGAATAACAGAAATTTAACTTGAATAGAATAGTTATTTTTAGTTAGTTAACTAATTATTCAACTATCCAGCTCTATTTTTAGAAAGAATAAAGGAGTATAAAACCTAAAATTCTAATAAAAGACTTCTATTAAATAAAGTTATAACTAACTAATTCTTTTCTTTAATATAAAAGGGATTATCTTCTATATGTAAGCTTTTTATTACCGCTTTATATTCTTTTCCTTCTTCGTCTTCTAATATTCCCCAACTTTTAAGACAAATTATTTTCTCAAAGGTTTCTGTTACGGCTGGCAAGAGGTTGATACGGCGAGTAGACTCTAGCTTTGTATTTAGGCCTAATACTACGCTTAGAATCGAGAAGAAAAGACAAGGAGGAAAGGAGAGCTCTCTGTAAGGGAGGGCTCGAGTATAAATACATGAAGGACCTTCTTAATAGGGCCTAGCGTAGTCGAGTACTATTCGTATTAATATGTCGCAGGCTCGCCACCTAGTCTTCCCTATTAGGCTTAGCGCCGTCGTATAGCTAGCGATATTATGAGCCCGTGTTAGTTAGAATACGAGGCGTATCGTAAGTTGTAATATTACCTCCCCCTCCTAAAAAACTGTGTCTGTGTAGTTGTAGCTATAATCGTATCGTCTTCTAAGTCATTATAATCGTTAATACTAGCGTTATAAGCCTCTAGCTATTTAGGGAGAGCTCTCGGCGGGCCCTTAGTATTAGGATGCTTTAAGTGGAACCGTTTAATTATATGTGGAGCTGTTATAGTATCCGAGTATAAGTATTACTCTAGGTCTTCGTCGGCGCCTAGCTACTTGATACGGTAGAATAACTTATTCCGTATGACTCTAGAGCCAAGGATGCCCTCAATTTCCTACTTATCCTACTTAAGTAATAGCTAGATAGGTGCCGGCGTAGCTCTGGCTTGTCCCGGCAAGGGGTTGTCGACGTACTTACGGAGCGAGTGCGAGTAAAAGACAGGGTGAATTGACTAGTCCTCTGGGAGCTCTACTCTCTAACTCTCTCCTTCTTTAGCGAGTACTTTAATTAGGCTATATTACTTGTCAGAGAGCTTCCTCGAAGGTCGGTCGACATTCTAGTTCCGAGTGTCGACTAATACTAAATCGCTAACGTCCCAGTCGTTAGTACGTCGACTGCGATTGGCCAGCCGTTCCATTTTCTCTTGTTAAGCCTTTAGTGACGACTGTGCTACCTCTGTAACTTCCTTTATACACGAGGCTACTTATAAGGCCTCTTCGCGGTTAAGTTTCTCTATTACTATAGTCGGTGGTTCTAGGTTTACTAAGTCCTAAGAGGTTCTTGGCTCCACTCCGTTAAGTAGCTAGAAAGGAGTCAGGTTATTAAGAGAGTCGTAAGGCAAGGTGAGCTGTGTAATGTCTATAATAGGCAGGAAGTCACTTTAATTGTCTTAGTAGTAATAGCAGAAGGGGCGAAGTCGTTACTTAATATATTAGTTCGTTACCTCTGTCTAGCCGTCTACGTTTAAGTTGTATACTGTCGTTAACTTAACTTTAGTGCCTAAGATCTAGTAATACTCTTTCTAGAAAGTAGAGACGAATTAAGGGCCTTAGTCCGAGACAATAGACTCCGGCATGCCGAAATAGCGAGTCTAATAGACAAGGAAGAGAGTAATTATACTTTTAGTAGTGATTGTGTCGTTATAAGGTATCGAGACTAGTTTCTTAGACAAGGGGTCTACAATAACTATAACAAAGTTGTACCTGTGTTAGTCTAGTAGTAGCTTCGTGAAATCTATCGTGAGGTGCTAGTACGGCCGAGCGGGGATTAGTAGGGGATATAAGAAGCCAGGGGTCTTATCTCTACGGGCCTTTTATTAAGAGTAATTACAGTTCGTAATATAACGAGCTACGTCTATAATAAAGCCATTCTAATAGTATTTACGACTTAGTAATGCCTTTATCTTTCTAATCCCCGCGTGTGTCACTAAAAGTTAGGAATATATATAACGAATAAGTGTCGTGTGAAGCTCCGGCGGTTTTAAAGGCACTTCTAGGCGGCCTTAGAAAAGTAACTTATTGTTTACTAGCTCGTAGTCAAGCGACTATTCCCTGGCTTTTTGTTAGAGAGGCTCTAGCGAAGGCGAAGACTTATTAACTAAGAGCACTTGATTAATAACGTTATATTCCGCGATATTATAGGCTATTATAGAGTTAAGGTCTAGCTCCTCCGTGGCAGGTGCCTCCAGGTCGATTAGCACAGTATCTTACTCTAGAACTTGCTCCGCTTCGAGAGGTGTTAGGGATACCGTTGGAGCTACAGTCACACACGAGTCTAGCCATGCTAAATCGGGGGTTTCCCTACCGAGCACTCTAGAAGAGTCCTAGTAAGTCTGTTGCCGCTATTACAGAAGTACTCCCGGAGAGAAAGTACGTGTATTTATAGACCTTAGTAAGGGAGGCTCGGGTAGGGGGCGTGGGCGCCTTAGAAGTGTTACGTCTTACGCCTTTATTATTAAATAAGGAAGTCGCGAGGGCCATAGCGAGTCGACAGTAGTTAGTTAGAGGTTAGTAGCGACTAGAGGGTCGATTTTGTTAGTCGGGATTAACTGTTAACTACGAATAGCCCGCTTACGTGCCTCTATAGCCGTGAGGTCCTGATCCCGTCGAGACAGGGTATCCGCTAATATATTAGTCGTCTTAGTATAATATATAATCGTGAAATAAAAGTCTATAAAGAACTCAGCCTATCGAGCCTACTTAGCCGTAAGGTCCTTAGTAGTTATAAAGTACTCTAAAGCTTAGTAGTCTGTGTAAACAAAGACATTTTTCTAGGCACTTAAGAGCTCCGGGCGATATTACTTAAAGGACCAGAAAATCGCTAGTATCTCTTTGTCGTGGATTAAGTAGTTAAGCTCGGGGTCTGTTATAGTCTTAGAAAAGTATTTTATAAGGTAAAAGGTGTCGTCCTCTTAAAGTTAGGATAAAATCCTAGTAACGACTCTATTAGAAGAGTTAGTTTTTAATCGTGTCTATTTAGTAGGGTCGTAATAACGAAGAACCGGCGTAGACTAGAGGGCTTCTTAGAGAGTTTCCCACGCATTCTTATAGGCGTTGTCGAAGACGAAGGGAACGTCCTTTCCGGTGAGTATTATAAGAGGTCGTGTGATGCGACTATAGTCCTTAATAAACCGGCGGTAGAAGTTATAAAAGCTAAAATAGCTTTATATACCCCTAATATTATCGGCGTATCGTTAGTCTTTAATCACACTAATTTTCTCCGGGTTAACTTTTACGCTATTAACTCTAATAATAAATCCTAGGAACCTTGTCTTTTATATACTAAACTCGGACTTCTTAATGTCGGCCTAGAGTCCGTGTACTTATAATATTACTATTACTTTCTTAATATAGACCTTGTGCTCCTCGGGAGTTAACAAATATATAAGGATGTCGTCTATATAAGCCGCGTAAAAGTCGTCGAGGTACTTTATAAGGATATTATTAATAAATCGCTAGAAAGTCGCTAGATTATTTATAAGGCTAAAGGGAAGGACTTTATACTTATACGTGTTATATTAAGTATAAAAGATTGTATAGTCTTCGCTCTTAAGGGACATATAAATGCGGTAGAAAGCTTATTAAATATCGAGCTTTATAAAAACCTTTGCCTTATAAATACGTGCTATTATCTTATTAATTAAGGGGATTAAGTACAAGTCCTTCTTTAATAAGGCATTTAACTTCTAGTAGTCAACGTATAGCCGGAGACTGTTATTAGCTTTCTTGGCGAAGAGAATAGGGGCTATATATAGTGCGCTAGAGGGCTTAATAAAACTTTTATATAAGTTGTTAATAATATACTGCTTAGTCTTTAATAGCTATTCTTTAGTTATACGCTAGAGAGGTTCAAAGGACAAGTCGTTCTCCCTAGTAAGCTCGATCTAGTAGTCTACGCCTTGGTAATACGTTAATAGCTCGTTAAAGGCTCGCCGAGAGAAGAGAAGAGTATATTCTTAATACTCCGCCGGGAGCTTCTTACTTACTAGTTCGTCGTCTTACGCGTACTTCGCCTTTAGGGCCTCCTTTAGGGTCAAGTTTCCGTTTATTAATGCGAGCTCGACGCTTAATTAGTCTAAGGCCTCTCGCCGGCGACGAATCAGCTCTTAGTTAATCTTATATACTAATGTCACAAAGGTTTCTACCTTATTCCTCTTAACTCTCTTAAGTCAGAGGTACGTCGTAGACATCGCCGCTGCCGATATAAGGAAGATCTCCGTCGTAAGCGCCTTTAATTAGTGATTTGTTAGAGGGACTCTATAGGCTTTTGGTAGTGATCCCGGATCACGGGATGTCGACGAGTTTAATTAATCCTCTATAACTCGGAGGCGCTCCTTAACTTCTCTAGTAAAGCTTGAGGGTCGAGTCAGTGAGACGCTAGCGGTAAGTCGTGGAGGGACCTTTGACCCAGAGGAGTTATTAAGTGCTGTAATCTTGGCTTACCTCCGGCGATAGTCATTTACGTCTATAAGGGCATCCCTTCGTTTTGTATTAAGCTACTGAGACTTGACGATTAGCTTATTAAAACAGTTAACGTTAACGAAGACTCGCTAGTCAAAGTACGGCTAGACTAATATATTTAATAGCTATTCTAGTCGATTGCGGTTCTTTATATACGACTACTTTAGGTCGTAATACTCAAGGAACTTCCGACTAATTAAGACGTCAGTGTTTCTTAAGTCAGTCACTAAAAAGGGGAAGTTAATTCGCCGGCGATCGATTGTTAAAGTAAGTAAGACGGCCGTGTCGATTGGCTTGCCTTTCTTGTTATTATAGCTAGTTAGGACGATTAGCTGAGGGAGGGATACAAAAGAAATATCAAATTACTTAACGAGTCGGTATACGAGAGAGGTTTTAATAGCACCGAAAATATTAACTCCGCTATTAATATATATAAGCGTTTTAATAAAGAATCTAATCCTTCTTAGTTTAATATTAATTAAGAATTGTCGTCTTCTAATAAGAATACGGAAATTAAATATTAAGTCTATAAGTTATAGCTTATACTAAGGTGTGAGTCTTTACCACGGCCTAAGAGTTTTTTAATAGCTCGTTAGTCTCTAAGTCCTCGCTAATAACTAGCTCAGAAATTAACTTGTCGAGAGCCTAGTTTCTACGGCGCTTAAGACAGTTACTAACTTAATAGCCGGTCTTACTATAGTAAAGACATGTATTAGAAGAGACGTCTTTAAGTGCAAGGGGAGGTACAGGGGACTCAGGTCGACGCAGGATAGGCGAAGGAGAGGGCGTACGCTAGCAGACATCCGACAACTGTCTTAGAGTCGGGGTCGGGGGTCTTTATGTTATAATAGCTGGCGTAAGGGAGGTCGTACGCTAGCTTTCTTTCTTTAAGATACTGCGTAAGTCATTAGTGTTATTAAAGGAGACTCAGGGACCCTCGCAAGTAGTAATAATAGTTCGTCTATTAACTCGTCTAGTAGTGATGTTTCGTAACTCGCGGTCTAAGACGGCTAAGAACTCGTTAAGAGCTATATAGTCTCTAGTGAATTTATACTTCTTAGTTTGGATGTCGTACTTGAGCTTATCTGAGACTTTCTCGTAAACGTCATTAAACTAGCGGGCAAGTGAGATCTTTTTAGTAGCCGTATATATTATAAACTTCGTATAAAACTCATTATATATTATACTACTTATTTATAGTTAATTATACTTGAGTTTAACTGCCTGTACTCGGTTATAATTAAAGAAACGCTAGTTTAGGGCCTTTAAAACATCGGCGGCTCCGTTAAAGTCTCCGGTAAAGTCAGGATCTATTTATTAAAGGATAATAGTCTTGGCCTCTCCCTTTATATACTTAAAGTAGGCATAGACTTACGATTCACTAGTAAAGAAGTTACTTAAGTACTTCTAAATAAAAAGCTTTATATTTATCTTTTAGGCGTTATATTTAATTTCGCCCTTATAGTCGCTAAAGGGGGTACGAGGGTACTTAACCTTATTAGGCTCGACGGCAGGGGTAGTAGGGTTTAGCTTAGGAAAGTAATAGTCGGCGGTTAGCTGGAGGTCCGCCGTAAGAGCACGTGTTAATCGATCGTAAGGAGGGGAAGGAGTACGAGTCTCCTGGCGGGGGTTATTAATAGTATATTAAGTAAAGGCTTGTGTAACAGCGGCGGCGACCACAAAGCTGACGGAGTCCCTAATTAGCTAATCTACTCTAGCTTATTAAGCGGGGGTAAGGCCCTCTATATCAGTAGGCTCTAGCGATGCGTCGAAGAAGTTCTGGGGTTTATCCTCCGAGTCTAAATCGAATCCTTTAAAGCTATCTAGTTCTTCTAAAAAGGTCTTGACTAAAAAGATAGGGGTATTAGTAAAGCCTAGTCGCAAAGGGGCGCTTCTTTCTCTGGAGCTTCGCCGACGAGGAGGAGAAGTCGGCAGTAATAGTAACACGGGGTAAAGAGGTATTTAAGGTTATTAATCGATTTGTTAATTAGACATACGTTCCGAAACAGCGACGCGCGTTAAGTTATAGTAAGGCAAGTTAATCGCGAGAGAATATTTAGCTTTCTTTAGGACAGTCTACTATTAGGGCAGAGAAGTACTTATTTGTCAAATAAGCTAAGGTGTTAAGGCTCGTTATTAACTTACTACGAGGGTAGGTCGACAAGGCGTAAGACTAAGTGAGATATAACGCTTTATAGCGAAGGGGTATTAGTCTTTTCTTATATTACGGCTAATAAGAGGTTAATACGGCAAGTAGACTCTAGCTTTATATTTAGGCCTAATACTACGCTTAGAATTAAGAAGAAAAGACAAGGAGGAAAGGAGAGCTCTCCGTAAGGGAGGGCTCGAGTATAAATACATAAAGGACCCTCCTAATAGGGCCTAACGTAGTCGAGTACTATTCGCATTAATATGTCGCAGGCTCGCCACTTAGTCTTCCCTATTGGGCCTAGCGCCGTCGCATAGCCAGCGATGCTACGAGCCCGTGTCGGTTAGAATACGAGGCGCATCGTAGGTCGTAACAGTTTCTTTACTAAGTCTATTTCTTAGCTTAGATATAATAAGAGCCCCTTGACTAAAAAATCGTTCACTAGCGGCCGAGCCAGCCGGAATTTGTAAATATTTCCTAGCAACTTTATTTTATACTTCTCTTTATTAAGTCGCCAGTAATCTAATGGCCTTATTTTTGACTCCATATAAGTTAGCTTTAATACTAATTATAACTTAAAAAGTAAGTTTACTCACGTTTTTATTAGGCCTTTTCTCGCTTAAGTAAGCAGTTAACTCGTCTTCTTCTAAGTCGTCGTCGCTAGCGTATATACCTGGCTCATTTATATCTTCGGCGTTATATATATCAATATCTCCGTCGTTATCGACTAAAGGATTATCTCGTAAATAGTCTGCTTTATAACTATATAATATTAATAAGTTTATTCTTTATATAAGAAGAGGGATTTTACTTACACGTCGAAATCAGTCTTTAAGCGAGCTTTAATATCGCTAATAAAACTAGTAGAAAGGCCTAAAGCTTTAAGACCTTCTTCTTTTGTGACGACTGTCGCTGCCCAGAGCCTCATTTCCACCGGCTCCACTTAGTACTGCCCGATCAGGACGTACCGAGATTACTATAGTGCTAGGTATATTAACCCCTTGTATATAGACTTCTTCTTTCCTTACCTTCTTTCCTCTATAGTTATAGATTCTAAGTTAATACTTAGTATCGTTATATGTCTCTTGTGTTAATATATGAGGCGTTAGTTACACGTGACTGCCGTCTTTCTAGGGCAAGCGTCACATTATTTATAACTCTTCTTTTTACGTCTAAGAAGACAGTAAATATCCCTCGCCCCCTAATTCTCCTGTGAGCGGTTACGGCCTAGAAGCTCAAATATAAGAAAGGCCTATACTAAGCTTTATAGCTTAATAAATAATAGTATTAAAACCCTTACTAATAGCGAAGTCAATATCTACTTCGCTACTATTATCTTTATTCTCCTCCCTGACCTCCGCCTTTACACGACGAAGTCGAAACCCTCTCTTCGCTAGACTTCTCCCTCTAACTCGCCAAGTTAAGCCGAAAGTTGTCCCTCCTCTAGTAAAGTAACCCGCTATAAACGACGCCGATATGTCGTCTGCCTCTTCTTCCGTCCCCTTACTTGACTCTCCTGATACTAACACTCTTAGAGTTAATACTTCCACTAATACGCCAGGGAGTAATGTAAAGCTTACAAGGACACATATAGGAGAGACGCTATAAGAAAGCCGACTTCGCATTTTGGAAGAGTAACTTACGGAGAGTCGCCTAAAGAACTAGCGGTTAAAGCTGTCGCTTTAATAATAGCGACTTACGACCGACGAGCCTTTACTACGTAGACCCGCCTTAAGATTTATAACTTTCTAAGAAGAGGACACACTCTTTTATCCCTTAATTAAGAAAACTCCTGCCCCCGAGCTAGATAAAGGCAAAGGTAAGGCATAGAGTGCTCTTGACCTTAGTAGACTACTAGACGACAATAGTGATAATAGTTATCGACCTCCTCGCATCTTAAGTCGTCATTCCCCCTCTTTCTCTAGGATGTCTTAGATGTCTACAGCCTCACGAATTGAGAAGATCCTTAACTTAAATAATAAGCTTTTAGATAGTATCAGCTATAGTCCACGTTTATGGGAAGTCTAGGTCTAGAACGCCCTACGCCAGTACGACGAATACTTCGTCGACAACGACTACCGGAAGGACTGGCTACTAATATAAACAGAAGGAACAGCTCGCACGTTCTTAGAACCCTCCTTTTTGTCCTCGACACTTAACGACGACGGAAATATTATAGATGCGCTCGACTTAATTAACTAGGTAATTAAATTCCTAACTAACCCTTATAAGTAATAGACAGCGCGTAACTTTTACTTTATATTAAAAATAAAAGCCGCAAGATAAACCTTTTAGGACTTTTACTAATAGTTCAGAATTCTTACTAGCCAAGGCGGCGTAATTAATAAGTTAATCCTTAAAATAGACTTATAAGACAAGCTCCCATCCCGCCTACGTAAGTAATTATTCTATAAGTATTAGAGAGCTAAAACTTTAGAAAAGTATATAAAAGTAGTCTAAGCTAAAGACTAAGGACAAATCGTAGAGAACACTATTTACGCTAGTCGCTTTAGCCCCTTAGTGACAGGTATAAAATCCCACCCCCGGTCCTAAGTTAATATCTCCTCAGGGATTACGGGAAAGTCACTCTAAGCTTCTACTACTTCTTCGTCTTAGAGACGAGAGACTAGTTAGCCCCTAAGTTAATAAATCTTTATACGAGCCGACACGCCTTGTGCCTAAATACTAACGAATACCCCACGGCATTTCGCCTAACGGCCCCTTAGTCGTGGTTATGCCTCTTGTGTTAACGAGATGGAGGTAGGCGCCGACAATAGCGGTCTTATGTCTAACAATTAAGTTATAAACGACGATAACTTATTAATAGAAGAACTTACTTCACAAGTAAAAGACTTAGCCTAAGAAAAGGCTCCTTTCTAGGTATAGTACGAGATATGTGACATCTTGACCTTACGAAGCTTCTTAGCGGACTAGTACTTATTACTTATATCGCTCTCTCTAAAAACGGACTTACGTATAAGCTGCCCGTACTTCTTAATTCCAGAGCTAATAGTTATTGTTTTATTAATTACTCTCTTTTAAAGTCTCTTTTTTTCTTCTTAAAACCTTTAATTCACTTATTGCCTTCACTTGTCTTTATTAAAGGATTTAATAGTCGAACTAGCTAAATTATTAGCCACTATACTACGTTAAATTTAATAGTTAATAAGCGTCTATAATCATTTACTCCTTTCTTAATTACTTACTTAGGAAACTATAGAGTAATTATTAAAAGGTTATAGCTAGAGTATCACGAAGTACTCTTAAATACTACTAAACGACGGCTTATTTAGCCATCGGACTGCCCCCTAATAGTAAGTTATAATAAACTAATTAAGGTCTAAGACTTACGTGTATATAAGATTCACTAACGCCATTAACGCGACGCCGAGCGTAAAGACGCTAAGTTACGTGAATTTTAGAGCCACTATAATACTTAATTTACAGAGTCGACTTTAATAGTCAACTCGCACTTACCTCCCGCGCCAAGTATAAATACCTTAGACTTAGCTTCTTTCTTAAGCTAACCACAGTTAATAAAGTTCACTAGAAAGTTTATAAGAAGAAGTCAAGTAATTACCCCTTCTTTAAATCTTAGGTTACGCTCCGATTCTATAGTTAATTCTAGCCGGCGCGCTAAGTTAAATTTCGACATAATTGCTAATTACTCCCTTACTTTCTTAATAACCTCGGAACTTATTACTATTAATCCCTCGACTATTATTAAGTCTAGAAAACTAGCGATTATATTAATAGAAAATCAAACCCGGTATCCCGCGCAATATAGTCGAATTATATCGGATACTAAAGATACTAATTTTACGAATACACAGTTGTCGAGCTTACACTTATAACTAATCTCTAACCACGGAACTACTGTAAGTCGTAAAAAGAAAGATCAAGGAAACCTACTATAGTCGTGCTAGAAGTGTAAAGTCGAGAATTTATATCCCCCTAGAATCGAGTCCACGGCGCTAGTGGAGGAAATTCACCCCCTTGTCTCTTTAATACTTAATACTTCGTCTACTTCTTCTTTCCTTTTTATTTTAAGTATAAAACCCCTTACACATTCCTTACTTTCTTCTCTTACTATACCTTCTAATAGATATTTCGTTTCGAAACATATAGTAGCCTCTAGAAGTGGCCGCGCCGCTATGTTAATTAGAGAAGCTACGTTAATAATAAATTCTATATTAATCTCCGAGAGTTAAAAATACTTAGATCCGCGCCTTTTAAGTATATAGTATTACCTTTAGCTAATCCCTAATACTAATACTACTATTAAACCTACCTTTATTGTTAATACTCTGTGTACTATAGAGCTCTCGTATTAATAAGTGCGACTTGTAATAAAGCCTAAAGAGCGCGCGCACTCCGCTACTAACGGTTCCTTACCTCAGCTAAGAAGTGTGTTAAATAACTAGCCTAGTTAATATATATAACCGTCCCTACAACTAGCTAATATATATATCCTAACTAAACTGGCCTAAATAAAAGTTACTAAGCCGGAGAAGAGAACCGCTAAGCTATTATACCCCTGAGACTAGACTGACTCCCCTTAATTCGCTCCTTCCACGCGTAGAACATATACTAAGGACTACGTTAATTTACTTCAGAAGATGTAAATGTAACTCTCTCCCGTACACGATTCGACTATAAAAGCTCCTCTTTCCTTAACTTATTTTCTTTAACCACGAGATGAGTTATTAATTACAAAGCGACGTAGGAAAGCTCGTCGACGTCTAATCGTTAAGATCTTCTCGATTAGCGCCGTAGCGTTTTATATATTAATTAAACAGAAGTCTAAAGATGAGATATTTGTAGTAACTCTTTAAGAGATTAACGCTCTAATTAACTAAAAAAGCCAAGAGCGAGAGAAAGCCGCTACTATATTAGCCCTGACTATCGAACTCACTCACCGTCGCCAGTCAGCCATATAGTTTATACTCTTTATTCAAGAGTTAGACGCTAAGCTAATAATTCCCCTAGAATACGTTAATTAGACTCACGTATTTTCTAAGGTAGAAAGTAATATTCTCCCCCTCTACCGCTTGTACGATTACAAAATTAAGCTAAAAGGAGAGGGTAAGAAAGTACTTAAATATTCGCTATTATATAAGATGTTAACTAAAGAACTTAAGGCTATTAAAGAATATATTATAGATAACTTGGACAAAGGATTTATTAAGCCGTCTCAAGCACTATTCGCTGCCCCTATTCTCTTTGTCAAGAAGCCGAATAGCTCCCTACGGTTATATATTAATTTCCGAGTACTGAATTCCCTTACTCGGAAGGACTAATACCCTTTACCTCTAATTAATAAGACCTTAGCTTATATAGTTAATACTCGCCTCTTCACTAAATTAGACATTCGTTAAGCCTTTTACTAAATCCGAATAGACCTAGTATTAGAGGAGTACACTACTTTCTACACGAGGTACGGCGTATATAAGTGTAAAGTTCTTCCCTTTGGCCTGACTAATAGCCTTACTACTTACTAACGCTACATAAACGATATTCTCTTTAATTACCTTGATAATTTCTGTATAGTGTACTTGGACGACATTCTCATATACTCTAAGGATCCCTTATAATACTAGCTCCACGTTAAAAAAGTACTTTAACGCCTTAACGACGCTAGGCTATAGGCCGACTTAAAGAAGTGTGAGTTTAGAGTAATATAAACTAAGTACTTAAGATTTATTATATTAACTTCTGGCTTAGAAGTTAATCTCAAGAAGGTCTCTGTCGTTCGTGAATAGACTTACCCTAACTCTATTAAAGGTGTGTAGTCCTTTCTTAGTTTTTGTAACTTTTACTAGAGATTTATCCGCGACTACAATATTATAATAAAACCTTTTATTTAATTAACTAAAAATAACGTTCCCTTCCACTTTATTATAGAGTGCGAAGACGCCTTCGACCTCTTAAAACACACTCTTACGTCTATACCTCTCTTAAGACACTACTGACAGGATTTACCTTGCCTCCTAGAGACGGATGCTAGTGACAGTGTTATAGCCGGAGTCCTTTCTTAATAACACGGCGACGACTAATTCCCTGTTACTTTTTTTTTTAAAGACTATACTACTTACTAAGCTTAATTACGTAGTATACAATAAAGAGATACTAGCTATTATTAGATCCTTTGGGCACTAGCGTGTTAAGTTAATAGGAGCCCCTCACTAAGTTTATGTTATAATAGACTATAAGGCCTTAGAATACTTTATAACCTCTAAGTAATTAAATACTAGACAAGCACGATAGGCAGAGCTCTTAGCAGACTATAATTTTATAATTACGTACCGCCTTAGAATTTATAACCCCTTAGTAGACGTACTTTCTTGTAAACTAAACAAGTTAAATTAATAAAACTTTGCGAAAAAGACTTAACGCTTTTAATAATTTTTACGTTAAGACTAAGTTAACCTTAGCCTACTGTCTATAGAGTTGCGGCCGCCTGACGACGCTGACGCGCTAGTAGCCGACATTAAGCTCGCTGCCTTTACACTAATATTCTCTGTCGTATAGTAAATCCTAAAGGCTAATCGCACTACTCTTTCCTTATAGGCTCTACGTAAGCAAGTTATATTAAGCTCTCTAGGTAAACTCAGCCTAGAGGGTGACCTCTTGCTCCACGACGGCCGCCTCTTAGTCCTCGATGTCGATTACTTCCGAACCCTCTTTATACGAGAGGTCTATAATCGAGTCACTACAGCGCACCCTAGTGCTAAGAAGACGATCTAAATGCTCTCTTCTTAGTACTAGTGGCATAAAATCACGTCTATAGTTTAGTAATACTGCCGTAACTATTATATATACTAACGAATTTAAGTTCCCCGGGATAAAAAGCCTAGATTCCTTTATCCTTTCCCTATTCTATTTAGACTATAAGAATATATTACCGTGGACTACTACTCCTTTACTAAAGACAAGTATAGATTCGATAACGTCCTCGTCTTTATTAATAGATTTAATAAACAAGCGATTAGTATCCCTTATTAGAAGACGATAGATACTCGGAAGCTAGCTATTATATATATATATTATATATATTGTTACTTTAGCGCTCCCTTAACTATTACTTTTAATAGAGGCCCCTAGTTTGTCTCTAGGTTTTAGACTGCCTTTAATAAGATCCTCAGAACTAAGAGACAACTGTCCGCTACTGACTACCTATAGATAGACGGCTAGACCGAAGTGTATAACTAATACTTATAGAAACGACTCTGACCTTTCGTTACATATTACTAAGACGACTAGTTAAAGTACCTCCTTATTATAGACTACGCCTAGATATCCTTCCCACACGATTCCCTAGGGAGACTCTCTTTATTTGAGGTAGTCTATAGATACGTATTACACACGAATTAAGACTAAAAAATTGACTTGCTAGACTTAACTACCCCCGCTAATAAGTTAAACACTTAATAAGCCATTAACTATGCCTAACACTATAAGAAAGCTTAAGACATAGCTTAATCGAACCTCACTGTGGCCTAAGCCAAGATAACCAGGTCTTATAACGCCTCTCGCTGCGATGTCGACTTTAATAAAGACAGCTTAGTCTAACTTAATATACGCTACTTCAAGACACTCCGTCTATCTAAGAAGTTAAATATACTAACTAATAGACTATTTAAAGTACTCGAGAAGGTAGGACACTCGTACCGCCTAGAATTACTAGCGAGTATAAAGGTTTATAACGTCTTTCCGGCTAGCAAGCTACGCCGAGACCTTAACGACCCCTTATTAGGCCAAGTGTAAGATGCCCCCCCGCCGATTAATATTATAGGCGACGACGAGTGAGAACTAGAAGAAGTGCTTACTTGCCGTAAAAAGGGTAAGACTCTGTCTTACCGTGTCACTTAGCTTAATTAAGACGTTAACTTAAACTAGTATAATGCCTCTAACCTTAAGTACGCTCTACATAAAGTCAGGGATTTTCACCTTAGTCACCTTAAGTAAGTAGGACCCCTTATTAAACTACTTAAATAAATTAAAGTATAGGAAGATAGTATTAACGACTACGACGACCTTGATAGTAACAAGGAGATAAACTAACGCTCGAGGACGAGCTTTTTCCGGAGGGGGGGGTAGTGTGACGACTGTCGCTGCCTAGAGCCTTATTTCCACCGGCTCTACTTAGTACTGCCTAATCGGGACGTACCGAGATTACTATAGTGCTAGGTATACTAACCCCTTATATATAGACTTCTTCTTTCCTTACCTTCTTTCCTCTATAGTTATAGATTCTAAGTCGATACTTAGTATCGTCATATGTCTCTTATGTTAATATGTGAGGCGTCAGTTACACGTGACTGCCGTCTTTCTAGGGCAAGCGTCACATCTTTAAGTCTAAGGTTAAGAATTAAAGATATATAAAAGTTTTTACTCTTATTATCTAAAACTCCTATACGAGGGTAATATTTCCGAAGCTTTGTTATACTGCTATTAATAGCATCGATAAATAGCTTATCCTATTAAAAGTTAGTAAATAATTAATTTATAAATAATAAAATAATAAACTTACTTGAAAATTTGCCCTAAAATTCTCTAATTTCGTATATATAAAGAAATACCTCTGGTATAATATAATAAATTGTCGGGTATTTCTCAGCTTGTAATTTCGTAGTAGCTTCAACGAAGATAGCTAATATAGCTAAGACATTTTCTAGCCACGTGATTTCGATATCCGTGAGTAATAGGGAATTATTTATAGTCGAAGTAGAGCTATTTATAGTAGCTTTAATTGGTTCGTAAAAGTATAAAAAGTTCTTTAACATATAATATGTCGAAGACTACCTTGTTTTTTGATCTAATTATAATTAATATATATATATAATAAAAGATAAAGGACTTACCAAGTTCAGGAAGCCTAGGCTTCTCAATATTATGTGCTTTTATTTAAGCTTGTAATATTCGCTTATTTTCTTGCCTGTATTTAAGACTAATTATAATCTTTCGAATCTTTTTCCAAATCGAAAGGTCTTTATAAAATTAGTATATTTTAATAAATAAGTTAAAAGGTATTATTACTTACTTGTTTCCTGATCTTCTTCATTATTTTCAACGTTATATATATTGTTTAAATAAGAAGTATTATAGTCTCTTTTAATAAGACTTTTTAATATATCTTGAACAAGTTAAGCACGTGAGTAATACACGGCGTATCTCCTTAAAATTTAATAGCCTCTGTAGCATAATGCTTAATAAAGGCCGTAATCAAGGTATTGTTTAAAGAAGCGTTATCTCGAGTTATACTAAAATATAATTAGTTATTAATTATTAGTAATAGGATAAAGGAGAACTTACCTTATAATATTGTACTTGATATCGAAGTCTTTTAAAGCCTCTAATAAGACTTTATTTATATAAACCCCTGAGTGTTTCTTAGCTAAATCTCGCATAGCTAATAGCTTAGAGTTTATATTAAACTCAGCGTCTATCCAATGGCTATAAAACTAATTAGTTATTAATAAAAGAAATATAAAAAATAAAAGACTTACAATGTAATTCTGTCGTAAAGAAATCACGTGCTCGCTTAGGGATAAAGGTTATATGTTGGAAATCATGTGATCCAAGAGTCACGTGAATATCGAATGTTCTAGAAGCATTGATTTGTAAAGGCATGGAAGGCTCTAGAGCCTTTACTTCATGTATATAAACCTACTCTCACTCTGCCTTTAGAAGAGTGAGGCATATAAATAGTCATAATCTGACATAGTAGCAATTCGAGTAAGATCTCCTCTTCTTTTGTTACATGTCCTTCCGGTAGAGCTCCCTATCGTCAACTAAAGCCGTGGTTCCCTACGATAACAGGAGCCGTAGATGTCGACTTACGTTATTAAAGGACGGACCTATTTAGTCGCAAGAGGACTGCCCTCTCTAAACTAGTAGGAGTCGGTCTCCTAGAGAAATAAGAACCGGAGGAATAGCTACCTCGTTAAATATAAAGCAAAGACGAATAAATAGAAGAGCCAGAGCCACAGAGCCCGTGCTAGAGCCACAGTTAGAGCCAAAGAGCCAGAACCAGAGCTAGAGCCAAGGGACAGATACTTCGTAGTAGGGGTAATAGTTGTCACTGCAGGGGGTGCTGCTCTAACTTAAGTAGGGAATAATGCTCGGAATTTGGAAACCCTATTGGACAATTTTCCCCTGTTCTCGAAGAACTCTCTAGAAGTCTTGGCTACAACTATTCCCCCGACTACCAAAGTAGGTCAGAACCAGAGCCTTGAGCCAGAGTCAGAACTATAGGTCAGAGCCAGAGCCATTGAGCCAGAGCCAGAACTAAAGGCCAGAGCTAAAGCCCAAGCCAAGGGATAGAGCTAGAGCCGCGTTTTGTCGTCTTGATATCGAGTTAGAGGATACTTAGATTAAGGGGGCGTGTTAGAAATCATGTGATCCAAGAATCGCGTGGATACCGAAGGCTCTAGAAGCCTTGATTTGTAAACACATAGAAAGCTCTCGAAGCTCTCCCTTATATATATAAACCTACTCTCACTCTACCTTTAGACGAGTGAGGCATGCAAATAGTTAAAATGTAACAACTAAACTAGTATATGTAACTTTTTATATTTACCTTTATTTTTTATTTTATTTTTATTATTTAAAGAGTCTTCTTTTTTTTAACTAAAATATACTAAGAAAAGAATTATTATTTAAAATCTCAGAAGTTACTTAAGGTACTAAAGGTATAATCTAGACTATTACTTACTTTTTTAGTCTTAAATTTGCACTTCCTTGTCCTTTATTATTAATATATATAAATTTCTCTTTAGTAATTAATTTACTAAAATCTTCTTACCCTTCAGTCGTTCCTCTCGAGTATATCTGTTAAGAGTTGCTTTTTATATTAAGATTAATAGTCGTAGTGCCGCTATTGACTTAATTATAATATAACACGTAGGGTATTATAGTCTTATTATTAAATGTCGTCTTTTTAGTCGGGCGATCTTTATGTTAATCTTGTATTACTCCTCTCTTTTACAGGAAATACTCCACGGTTGTTTTTATATAAGTGTGATTTCTTACTCTTTTGTATTTTTAAACTATTCTTTTATTATTAGGCTTCTTTTTACTTGATCCTTATTTAGAAGCTCCTTTTTTACTAGAGCGTCTTTAAGACTTAATCGGCGCTATATTAAACATTCGTAATTTTTAATAAAATAAACATAATAAAAATAGCCTACCCTAATACGTTTATATTACCTAGCTTAGTGTCCCTCACGAAGTACAAGGTAATAAACTTCGTCGCCAAAGTATTTAACGTAAATAAGAAGACAAAATAGTATTTCGCTATTTAGGGCTGTCGCCTCGCTATTACTTTGTAAATTGTTTATAAATACCCTTACTTTTTAGCTAGCTTATTAAATTATTTAGCCTCTAATCTCTTTAGACTAATACTTAAAAATAATAAACACTATACACTCGCGGACAAAAAGGCTAGCGTTTTTAATAGTACCCGTCAGATTGACTCTTACGAGTTTATATATTATCTCTAGAATTTAAAAATAACTAATAAAACTATTATATTTAATATTATATTCGAGAATTAAATAGTTAACGGTACCTTTAACTAGTCTTAATGCCCACGACTATAAAAGTATAATATAAAGATATTACTAGCCTGTATTAAGTTTGTAAGTCTTCTTATAAAATATTTAAGTTAATTATAACGGCAAGTCTTTTATTTATAATTTAATAATAAAAGTACTAAAACCTTAAGCCTTAAAAGCCTTTATAAGGCCCGAAAAAGAATGTAACCGGTCGCCTTTTATTATTAAATATCTTCTATTATATTACGTAATAATCTTAGCCTAGCTTCTTTACGCTTAATAAAGTTATATAGAATCCCTACAGACTTCTTTAAATTCTTATTTAATCGTTGGACTATATTACCTATCGATCTCCTCTTTAATCCTCCCGAAATAACACTTTAAAGTAATTTAATATTAGAACGTGACCTCTTAAGTATTAAAGTATAAAACTTAAGGGGCAAGAAGCTTTTCTTATAAAGCCTAAGTATAAGAGAATAACGGCCGTTTATTCTTTTATAATATATACTTAAAGCTATACTTATAATAATTAACTAACTTGCAAATAACTATTAAGGAGGCGTAATAGAGTTTCGGGGTACTATACGTTATTACCTTATTCTAGGCGAAGTACCTACTATTTTTATTTTTAGACGTAATAGCGGCAATCGTAATCGTAATACTCTTGTAAATCTAGTAATTATAAAGTTAGTCTAATATATTATAAAGGTAAATCTCCGTGCCAAACACTTAATAAGAAGTGCTTATTAACAGATATATATTATTTATTTATGTTAATTCGACCTTTTAGTTTAATATATTATCTTAAATTATACAAAGCGAGTTAATTTAAATATATTTAAGTTTAAGTTAATAAGTATTTACTATTATATCTTAGAATATCTTAGGCAGTATATTCTATAGTATAATAGACTTTCGATTTGTACGAGTTTTAAAGGTAGTTATAAAGACATGATTTTTTAGGCCCCCTAATATACGTTAGATTTAACTAATTTTCTAATAAGAAATTGTAAGAGAATACTTTTTACTAGAATTGTTATTAGAATTTAAAGTAAACTAATTCTAGTTTCTAAAGAGTTTTAATAATTAAATTCGTATTTTTATATACTTATAATAATAACTTAAAGTAGTATATTCTTTAGGTTTAAAATTAGTCTTATATAACTATAATAAGAAGGTTTAAATAGTTTAGCCTTAAATTAACGCTTTTTATATGTTTTATAACTAATAGACCTTACTAGTCATTTCCTTAGTTTTCATAATATAATACGGGAGTTTTTTATTATCTGCTTTATACCTCGAGTGATTTTTCGAACAGTCTTAAATTTGTCCCTTATAAAATTCGAAAGCTAAAGCGGTCCCCGAATTACGTAACTTAAAGGTTCTTATTAAAAGACTATATATTTTATAAGAGCCCTTATTAGTTTTATTAGCTTTTGTAGCATTAAATAAAGAGGAGCTAATAACTAAAACTGAGGCGGGGAGGTATTCTTTTTAAAGTTTATATTTAAAGTAAAGTATTTATTAAATTAAGGGACTTAAAAAATATTCGTATATTTTTAAGTCCCCTTCTTAAGGTTATAAAGCTCTAAGTAAATCTTAGAATTTTGTGGGAAGATATTTATAAAAGGCGATCTAAACTTAAGCCTTTCTCGATCTTTTATTATCCCCTTAACTGCCATAAACACATTTTTTCAGGGGGTTGCCTTGGACTACAGGGCCGGAGTGCGGGGCATAGCAACAACTAGCGTGTAAACTTTGGTGTTCTCGCTTAAATTTAGGGTCTCGCTATAGGGGCTTACAGGCTACTAAAAAGTTTGTTTCTAGTGGCAGTTAAGGGGATAAGACCAGATTCGAAAGCATTAAAACCACTTGTGCTTAGTCGCAACGTCCTAAAGCTTCTTCCGCTCTCCTTAAAGCTTTTTTAACTTATTACGACTAGCCTCACAGCAAGAGGCTAAGTCGTAATTTTAATGTAATTAATAATAAAGGCAAGGATTTCGAAATATCTCGCTTATAGAGGCGTAATATATAATTCTTAGCCTTAAGTAATACTACTGAAGTAGCTTTATATAATAACTTCTTATAGTAAGCTATAGATTTACGTGTCCAGGGGGAGCTAGACCGGGTAATTATTAACGAGTTATTACTTTACATTCATTATTAATAAATACTAGAGTGACTTAAGACCTTGCCGCCACTTTACTTATAAAATATAAGAATTTAAGGAGGCTATATAATAGCGACAAAAGACAGTTCGCGAGACATTAGTTATAAGTTAATTTACTAACTATACTTTTAGTTAAAAAGTAGTTTAAAGGTGACGTGATATTTATTTAAATTTAAAACGCTTTCCTCTTCTTAGGCCTTATAATTAGATTTTAGAGCCTTCCCCTTAATATAACACAAACTACGTATATAACTAGGCTTTTTTTTTTTTTTTTTTTTTTTTTTTTCCTTTTAACGTGCTGTATTAGTTAAAAACTATGTAGCACGGCTAGTCTACTAGCGTGGCTAATTATTATATACAAATTCAGTTCGAATTAGACTGCGACTATACATTTGGGAACATTCTCCCT
>MU270431.1:0-122440 GCA_021432625.1 Leptodontidium sp. 2 PMI_412
AGAGGCTCGCATCGGTTATTAGCTTTGTATCAAGTTACTAGCTTTGTATCAAAGGCTCGCATCGGTTATTATTCTTATAAATTGGCCGTAAGGGCCGCAACTAAGTCGCTACAGGTCTATTATAGTATATTAAAGTTAATTTCCTCGAGTAGTTAACGCGTAAACTAGAAAAAAGTTAGTATTTAGCTAATAAGAAAGGTTTATAGACGTACGCGATAATAGTTATAGGTCTTATACTGGCGGCTAATATAATTAGTAGTAAAGTCCGTAATAAGTCGATTTTACTTGCAATTCGCATACTATTAAGGAGGGGAAGAATCTATTTAGTCGAATTAGCTAAATCAATAAGTCAAAAGACGTGATCAAACGCGATATAAGTAGAAAACAGTTAGTTATAAGTAGAAACGGACCGTAGACCGAGGATTCTAGTGTTCCCGGCCCGTGCACTACCCGCCACCGCTATAGCTAATCAGAAGTATTCACGTGACCCGTTTTTTTTTTATAAAAAAAAGGGGATCCACAAATAGCTCAATATAATATAGATTTGTATAGGTGAAAATAACTCGCTTCACCGGAGACGAATTTGGCTAGCCTCGCTGGTGGGACTTCCGAACAGCCGCAGCGGCTCGCTTGTTTCACAACGACCTCCTTCACTGTTGACACTGCCTTTTTTTTTGGATATTCTCATCTCAGGGACATCGTCAAGGCACTATACCACGGGAAGAAATTCACTGAAGAGTTCGAGTATGGCATATCTCATTGAGAGGACCAACTACCAACTATGCTAATGTAGTTGGATTGGGCAACGCTCCAATTGTAGGAGCAATCCAACCGCAAAGGTCCGAAGAAAAATCTTTAGAGACCAGCACTCTAGTTGGTCTGCCAACTCACGCTTGCGAAAGGCTACTTCTTCTGACACTTCATAAGGCATCGTGAGCTGAGAATTGATGTGTGAAGAGGGGCTTTCCGAGTCTAGGTGTTACCTAGCGGGTATCTGGCATAATCTACAATGGTGTACATGGACTTCTACACAAGGATGTAACAGGATATACCTGTTTTCGAAACAATCGCTTCCATACCTCGATTCTCTCGTATTCAATCCTGTCATGTCTCAACTGGTAGAGGCGGGAACAGTCCATCCCAAGCATCTCTTCCCACTGGAACCTTCGAAGTTCCATAAGCATCATCAGCTCCGAGCTTGGCATCATCAAATGTCCGTCGAGACTCATCGACACCTATCATATCGAGGAGCTGAGCTGCTTTCTCAGGCATATACGGTTGGAGTAAAATCCCAACAATCCGAATAGCTTCCACGCAGTGATACACTGTGCAGTCAATATGGGCTCGTAGCCTCTTGTCACCCATATCATTCTTGAAATTTTTGGCGAGAGCCCACGGCTGTTGGCCTTGCAGATATCTGTTTGTCTTCTTAAGATTAGCGAGAGTTTCAAGTAAAATCTCAGTCACCACTTACCTCGTACACGGCATTCATGATAATGTGCAACGCAGCTCCAGGATTCAACTCTTCCATTTTAGCATTAGCCATTTCGCTCAGAGTCTCTATCATGTCGATCTGCGTCCTAGTGCTGGGGTCTATATTGACAAATTCTCCACGCTTGGCGGCCTGAACGGCTTCGGGCACACTCCAGATCTTTGGACGGGTAATTCTGCTGACTAGGTTGCCAAGTCCACCTTGGAGACCTTTCTTGTACCTCTCGACGATGAAATCGTTCCCATAATCGGAATCGTTTGTAATACCGCCATCATGAGCAAGGTAGTACCGTATTGCATCGACACCAAAACGATCAATTGCAAAGAATGGATTAACCACATTTCCAGTAGACTTGGCCATTTTCTGATGGTTGAGTGTCCAATGCGCATGGGTAAGCACTTGTTTGGGGGGCTCCAAGTCGAGGGCAAGAAGAAAAGCTGGCCAGTAAATGCAATGAAATCGTACAATATCTTTCCCAACCACTTGCACATCGGCTGGCCAACCTAAGGCATTCTCCTTTCCAGGGGCCCATGGATATCCAGCCTTCGTGATGTAATTAACCAAAGCATCCAACCATACGTAAATGGTCTGACTTTCGTCGTCTGGTACTGGAATCCCCCAAGTCAACCTTTCAACAGGCCTAGAAACGGATAGGTCCACGAGTCCATCCGACACCGATTTCACCACGTCACTCATTCGGGATGCTGGAACAACGAAATTTGGATTCGTTTTGTAAAAGTCGAGGAGGCGATCCTTGAAAGCCGAGAGCCTAAAGTGATAGTTCTTTTCCGAAGTCCATTCCACCTCCTTGCCGGTCTCTTGTGAAGCCATAAATGTACGCCCAGTAAAAGGATCCAGCCTTTTTTCTATGGTTGACTCTGGATAAAAAGTCTCATCACTCACACAATACCATCCTTCATGCTTAGACTCGTATATGTATTCTCTCTCTTTCAGCATTTGCCAGAAGTATTGAACTGCCTCCTTGTGGTCTGGATCTGTCGTCCTGACAAAATGTTCGTTGGCTATTCCTGCTCGTTTCGCTAATGACTTAAACGTCTCAGATGTCAGGTCGCAGAACTCTTTCGGGGGTGTATGGGCTCGTTCAGCTGCTTGTTCGATCTTCATACCATGCTCGTCGGTTCCTGTACATAGAATAGCTTTCTTTCCGCGCAAAACCTGCCATCGTTTCAGGATGTCCGTGAGGACCATTGTATAGAGGTGGCCAACATGGGGAGCTGCAGAAGAGAATTAGCTAATTGATGGTTCCGTACGGGTATTGAATCCTACCAGCATTGACATAGAAGATTGGGGTTGTAATGTAATACGGCTTCTCAAGTGAGGGTCGGGTTGTAGAGAAGCTTGTCTTCAATGGGGCTTTTATCCTGCAAGATTTGCACACCCCTGGGCCTAGACTTTGACCTCCAATCCTCGGTCTCAGCTGCTGCCGAGCTGCAGGAATGATGCGCCGGACATTCATGATTGAAATGTCCTGCTTGTTTCGAGATCTGGATTTGGGAGCTTGCAGCTGGTTTCAGTAGCTTGGTGGCAGAACCTGAAATCGAGGGCGGTGAAAGACTAGCCTTGTCAGCCTTGCAGCCACGAGCTCCAGAGCCAGCTTGCTATTTCGATTTGAACAAACAAGGAAACAAAGAAAACCAGAGACAAGACAAAGCGCATGGGTGTATGGATATCAACATTTGCCTGGGACACAAACCTTCCTTCCTCATCTCCCTAATTTGAGCATCTTGGTATCCTGACGAATTTGGACAAACAATGGCAGAACCAACAGAGGACATAGAAGTGAAGGTCGCTACGAACGGTAACATGTTCTAACTCCAATCCATACCATTCGCTCAGTGCTGACTATTCGTTAGCTGCCGAGGACTTTGTCAATACATATTATGCAGCTTTGAACGGCTCCAAGGGCCATGCCAACCTGGCATCATTTTACCTCAAACCTACCTCAGCCCGCCCTCTCAAATCACAAATCTCTATGAATGGCAAGGTCCTACAGGATCCTGCAGCATTACAGACAGCCATCGATGACCAACCTGAGCGATCCCAATATGACGTACAGTCCTTTGACTGCCAGGTCTTAAATTCGAATTATAATGTTGGAGTAGAAGACACTGCAGTTGGCCCCGAGAAAGACGGAAGGAAAATGAGCATCCTAGTTCTTATCAGTGGAAGCATCAAGAGTATGAAAGATGATGTGGGAGGAGATGTCCGAGGCTTTACAGAGACTATTGTCTTGGTGCCAAACTGGGAGGCGTACAACCCCAAGGCCGGAAAAGGTCTGAAGAAATGGCTGATCGCAAGTCAAACTTTCAGATTCGTGCTTTAATATTTTGAATCTTCGAATCTGCTTGGATACAACATGTTGGATATGGCGCAGGGGAGCCTCAAAAAATTGTTGCCCACAAATCTGACTATTTATTTTGCCACATGTTCTCCTCCCGATTCGCATCTGCTTTGAACTTCCAAAACTCTTCTATGAATACGGCCGGTTTCCGCAGCATGTCCTCCTTCCTCTCTTATCCTGCACTTTTGAGCTTCAAGAGACTAACTCGAGTGGGTCTTTGCAAATTGTCTGGCTCTTTACTACAACGCCGTGGTCAGATACTCACAGGCTTGCTGGCTTGACATTAAGTATCGAACTCGAGCTAGTGGCTGCTTCGATACATCGCTTGGTATCTATTCACCATAGCTATTGCCAGAACGCGCTACGTTTATTATACATCAAGCCGGCCTTTCTACTTCCTTCCAGCTTCGTTCCATCTTTGTTCCTCAGCTTATCCCCCCCCCCCCCTCTTCAACTTTTCAACAACACACCTTCCGAGCCTCTTCCTTCCAAGACCAGTCAAGGAATCGCTCGAGTCTCCACCAATCTCATATCTACACCGATTCGGATGATTATTCTACAGTGGGATAGGACAACCAAAAACCTACGACATTAACCTACAACACACGACCTACGAGCCTCATTAAAGCCACATCTAATAATCGAGAGATTGATGACCTCACAACCTACAACATAAACCCGACAAGCCATAACCATGAATCCACAATCGCAAGCGTGACCCAAGCTCAAACTCGAAACTCGTCAACACATTTAGCTAGGCTAAACTCAAGACAATCAAAACCCTCATCGAAGAGAGCCAAAATGAAGATACCACCTGGCTTCCTAGATGTCAATGGCAAGGTTGCCAAAGGTGAAATTATCCTGGCTAAAAGCGAGGACCCGAAGACATCTCTTCAAGAGTTCGGCATAACTGTTAAGGACAACATGATAAGCTCTTACGTCCTCACATCACCTGGAGACATCCTTGTATTGAGCTTCGCTGTGAATGCCAACATTGCCGATCACGCAGACTTCGTTGTCGATGGAGTGTTGCGCAATTGCCATTCCGATACCCTCTCCGAGCTCTTCCAGGGAGCTTTCAAGAAAGTGATCTACCAAGTACCGAAGTCCAATGGGAGACGGGCTGCAGTAAAATACTCCAAGATGAAAGTCAAGGAGCGTGGCACGGTCAAAGGTAAGCGTACCTCTTCTTGTACAATTGAGGAAACTAACCATTTAGACACGGTCGCAAGTAATAACAACACCCCTTCAGCTGTTGGTACTTTAGAATTACGATTGTATCGAACAGATCATGCAAGCAGCGAAGAGGCCATGCCCAGTGATTCTGAAGCTCCAATCACAGAGCGTGCCCGTAGAACTCCTGCGTTCGACAATTGTGCTGAGTGGTATGACTGCAACTCCAATGTCAACTTTGAGGGAACGCCTCCACCTTTCCAAATAGAGTAAGAGACCTCTCCACAGTGTTGTGTTTAGTCTAATCGATAGCGACAGGTTTTTTGACCACACAAGCGCTAGCAGGTTAATCAAAGACAAAGTCCTAAAAGATCTGCCTGCAAACTGTAAGCTCTGGGCTACGTTTGTCTTCCATCTACGGTCAGCCGCAGACTTGCGACACATGGGTTTTGACTGTCCAACCTATTACTCAACTCCGTCGCCTCCACCACCAACCCCCAGTTCGCTAACTGAATCAAACCCATCCAAGACAAGAAACGTTGAACAGGACTTAGAAGACACATCAATTGGAAACACGCTGGTTCAAGAGTTCACGGAACGTACTCCAAAAAAGATACACAAGGATACAGAGGTCCAGAAGATCAAGGCTGCCCCAAGACCCACCTGTGTGATGGCACCTTCAACTACCCTAACAGGCCTCTTGAGCGGTATGCCAAACGCGAATAGAGACGAGCCTCTCGGTGCGGGTGAGAACTCAGATGTTGGATCTTCCTGGGGAAGTACGAATCCAAGCAAAGATAGACCAAGTCACGTAGGAAATCCAGATGCCGCTCCTCGGTATTACTTAAGCCAAGGTATCGGTTTCTCCAACAATAGTGCAGGTCTCCAGGGAGTGCCAGTCGTTCAACCCCCCGAGTCTGCAACAGCAACCATGGCATTCAAGAACTCCAAGGAAGTTGTTGAACCAAAGGAAGAGCCCATCGGTGAATACGACACCCCTCGAAAATCTTTGGAAAGGCATCCCATCTTTCTTTCTGGAGTTGGTGGACCAGGTACATCACCGGCGCATCAAGCATTCCTCCAGAGAGCTGCTACTCAAGAAAGCGAGACTTGTCCGGCAACAGCTATGCATGATGACCTCTTTTGTGTTGGTGGGGATAACATAGCAAATGTGAGACTGTCAAGCCAACAGACTACACCTGACGTATTCTTCCCAAGTCGACGAGGTCTTTCCCAGCCACCAGAAGCATTGGTATCAATGGAGGGTGAAAAGTTCGGTTATTCGGGCAGTCAAGGCGAGGCACTCGGCTCGACCTGGAAGCCTCTAACTCCACCTGTGGCATCCTCAAAGCGTCAGATTCTATCAGTCCAACGTGGGTCGGTCCGTCTGGATGATTTCTGGCGTCCCGCAACCATCAAGCCCAGTGGTTTGGCTGCGGAAGAGCCAGCGCTACCAGCCAATTCCCAAGACCGCATGAGCACTCTGAGTTCAACATATCTCGAGAGGCTCCAAGAAACTCCATCATATTCCGTTCTGGAAAACAGCACGTTTTCCTTCGCTAACCCAGCAGTGCCCGGCCTAAAAACTCTACAAGAGGTGTCAGACAACCAATTTGCCTTTAGCAGGGCTCCTTCCCAGGCTCCATCTGACAGTGATACTGAAGTCGCTGATCCCGAAGATATTGACAGAGCGGTCAGAGCTAGTCAGAGAAGCACACAGACGACTAATGCTAGCCAGATTCCACTACCCCAAGTATTGGATGTGGATCTCTCTGGAGGCTCATCCTTCAAATCCGAGTTAGCTGAGGATGATCAGCGTAATCACACTTATCCCAATCCAGTTCTAGGATGTCGAAGATATTCAACTGAAAGATCCAACATCGGTAGCCCACTATCTAAGTCCTTCACAGCCCGCACGGAAAGTGGCCCTCGAATCGGCAGTCCAGCTAAAGAGATCATAGAGCACTGGGAACCCCAGCCACGTGCCCCACACCATGCCCCTTCAAACTCGCCAAAACCTCAACAAGTGAGCTCGAAAGGCTTTCCTTCCACGCAATCCATCAAGGAGATCGACACCAAACTTGGAACTCCTGTAAAGCGAAAGTCCGACGGCATAACCGGGAACACCACTCCGGAGTCACCGCGAAAGACCACCACTGCTCCAGCTGACAGAAATGAAAAGTTCGAAAATGACAAGGCGGTGGCGGAAGCTCGAATTGCAACCGCGGAGAGAAAGCGAGAGGAGTTGCAGAAGAGACTCGAAGCAGCCCGGGAGCTGAGTCGGGAGATGGACAAGGTAGGTGATGAGACCAGAGAATTGCGTAGTTCAGAACTAACCTTCAACATAGATTCGAGAATTGAACCAAAAGGCAGCTGATGTTGAAAGAGAGAATGCTGAGATGGAGGTGGGTTCCAATCTCCCTCGAGTAGTACAGAACTAATCATTGGGCAGGCAGAGATTTCATTGATTTATGGTGGGAAGAACGACCGGTGAAGCGTGGATGGTCACGAGTTGTAGAATTACATGGGGTTGGGAGAAGCTCTTTTGTTATGGTAGCGGCGTGCTATGAGCGAACGGCTCAGCCTTCGTGATTTAAGAGACGATTGAGATTCTTCCTGATGCCTTCTCTTCCTAAGAAGTCTTAGCCCTGATGGGTGCTGGAGCATATCCAGACGCGGACAGACTGAGGCTACCGTTGCAATATTGGACTCTACCTATAGATCCAGTCCGCAAGCACAGAACTGCAAAGTCGGAACTGCATTCGGGAGATGGAAGTGGACCTGGTGGGAAATATCGATTTGGTATCTCTTCTGCTTGTAACAGGCCCAACTTGGCACATCTTTAGCAGATCAAGTGCAAGCAGAGTAGACCGCCTGACACACTTTAACAAAAAGCAATTCCACAAATAGAATAGCATAGACTTGATGGAATTGAAAGGTTTATTTCACATGAAGCGACCATGACAATGAGATGTGAGACTTGCCAGTTCTAGAAACCCTAGTCAATTGTGTCATTGAGACACAGAAATTTCTGCGAGTTCAATAAAACGATGGGCATACTCCTGCTTGATTTGCAAGGGCTCATAGGCTACAGAACAGGCTCGATGCAGGCTCTGCAATTTCCAGCTGAGCGAACACCTTTGCGCCGAAAAACATTATCATCTCAACATCTCCTATGCCCTCGGAGTTCGCAAATTTGCCTTAACCCGCTCAAGGAGCTGCTCTATCGTATCCTTCGAGTTCGGATGGAGATTTCTCTGATAAGAATCGTGTGTTAGTCTAGATACCAAAACATACATCCCAATTTAAGCGAAAAGTGCCCCAGACAAGGTAAGCCAGCCACGCAGATAAGCAAAATTTCCGAAGACATGCAAAAGTATAAGCACGGAGAGCTTACAGCTGCCAGCCATCTCCGCATTTCTTCATATGTCCAAGTCTCGGGATCTATGTTGAAGTCAATGATAATTCTCATCTGTTGGGGCGGACAATTACCACCAGTCGGATCTGCTTCCTTGGGAAACATATCCTGGCCCCAAATTGACCATGCTGCTACTGCGGTAACTATTCCAGTAAATGCTGCAAGTGTTAGCTGTGCGTATTGCAGGCGTGTAGCGTCTGGGTATTCACCGAGGAAGGTGTTCTAAGCAGGATGAATGGTCAGTAGGTATCTTTCTTGGGAAATTTCGAATTCGTAAACATCAAGCGATAGTCTGTGAATAGATATGCTTCTGGCTCATTTAGACAGGCAATGCTTAAGACCTGAAGTCCGAAAGTGTGATGGCAGTAGTGAATGATGGGAATAGAAGTCCGATAGACTAAACAAAATACACCTTGAGACTTCCGAAAGAGAATGTCTCTTGGTGCTCTAATGTGCACCTCCGGATACTCGACACCTTTGGATTGTAAGTAACTAGACTGACCTTTGAGTTCAAGGCTTTGTCGAGAGGAGTTGGCATCTTTGTTGATATCCGTGAAAAGGAGGTGGCGTGTGGCTGAAGCGATGTTTGAGTGAGACCGAATGGCTGTTGCTTCTTCGTAGCTTTGTAGTTAAAATTCAAGTCTAGAACATAAAGTCTTGAGGCGTAGCTAGATATAAATACGAAGACTGAATAGAGGCCAAGTATTCATTCACAGCCCTGCCTTTGAACACAACGTCATTGCCTTCGAACACTCCCCGCAGCCACGCGGCAAGCCACAGCCAAGCCAAGTAAGTAAGTACTGTACGGAACGTACTATAAAACATGTGATCTCGAAGCTTATCTTATCAGCCAACCGAACCTGCTGACTAACCATTCCACACACTGATTTCCAGATTGCGCAGAATCAACGAACATCTCGACCCCCGCAAAAAATACACCTTCCTTTCTCCAAGACACCGTCTAGAAAACCGCCAAAATGCCTCGCGAAATTTCAGACATCAAGAACGTAAGTTTGAGCGCGGAGTGCGCCAATGCGCCGGAATTGTTGCTATTGGTAGGGGAAGCTAATTTTGGTTCCAGTTCATCGAAATTTGCAGACGCAAGGATGCTTCATGTACGTTAAACACAATATCACCTGCGAGAGCTTGTCGGGAAGAGATGGAATTGGGATTTTGAGATTGGGCGTGGGGAGTGCGATGCAGATTTTGGACTGGGAGGGAATGATTGAGAGGACTGAAACTGATGAAATACAGCTGCCCGCATAAAGCGCAACAAGAAGTCCTCGCAGATCAAGTTCAAGGTCCGCTGCCAAAGACACCTCTACACTCTCGTCTTGAAGGATTCCGAGAAGGCCGAGAAGTTGAAGCAATCGCTGCCACCTAGTACGTTGCCCCGTTGAGATGGAGAAGGTGAAAGAGAGGTGCTGTGTGTGGGAGGACTCGACTTGAAGCTGCAGCGCGTCAACAGGACGAAGAGATGGCGAACTAGGACTCAGCTCCAAACTAACGTGCCCAAAATCTTGATCTGACTTTCTATCTTCACAGACCTCACCATCGCCGATACCCCAAAGAAGAACGCCAAGGGAAAGCGAAGCGCATAAATGACGATGGACTGGGGCATTTGAATTGAAGGGAGAGGATGGGTTATGCATTGAACGTCATTTGCAAGGGGCGCCTGGCATACATGGCACGAACTTGGAACTGCTGAGCTGTTATGAAGTAGCAAAGCGGAAATGAAAAGCCTCCCAAACCAACACTGTCCATTTTCGCCGAATACTATACTGTACATCTTGAGTGCTGCAACAAGAGAGATTTTTGACGTACCTACCTAGGTAGGTCATTTTTGCTTTGGCAACTGCCGGGATTGGGCAGGACATTACTTGCACTTTCCGTTTGTGGTTGTGATTGTTCTTTTGAAATTGTTCTTTTCCTATCGATGTACACTTTAGGTGCAGTTGCGGTCTGCCGAGCCGTCCATTCTCAAAACGAGACCAGGTGGTCTGCTGGAGCGAATCGAACACGGGTCAATACCTAGGTATGCAGTAGCAGACGCTAGATAAGGTGAGAAGTGGGGTTCCTAGTCTATCATAAGGGTCCTGCCTTGGAAATCTGTCTCAACATGAAGAATGCTAGCTTTGAAGTAAACAAACACACACATACAGTACTGCACTTCCGTTGTGAGGCTGTGCTGCCAAGCTACTGTACTGTACTGCAAATTCGGTATCGCTTTCGATGCGATAACAAAGGACTAACTTTGCTGCAAAGTTTACTGCTGACCAACGGCTGATACCTCTATTGGCCACAGAGGAGTTGCCCCGCCTTGTCTTGAATCAGGTTACAAAGGACAAGTACTTCGAAGTATATGAAAAGAACCCTCCCCTCACCTCCCTCCTTCCTGTGGCGACCTTCCGTGTTTCCTGCCCATGTTGATTTTCGTCCCATCTCAACCCAGTCTTCGAAACTTCCGTACGTACCTGCAATTGGATGACGTTGGATCGTGGCGATCGGCTACTGTTCGACCTGCATAGGAGGCGTCCCGGCCTGTTTGCTTGGGACTCAGGGGTCTGACATCGAAAATCAGCGGCCACGCCCAATCAAGTAAGGTTTTACCCCAGGTCCTACAGCGACCAACCAGCAACCCAACCCAACCCAGCCCAACCCAACCGAATCCAACCTTGCCAGGCTCGGCCTCCTCTTTCTCTCCCAGTTTCTCGGTCGACTTCACTGATTGATGCGCCGCAGCACAAAGCCCATTCATTATTCTCTTGTCAAAATCCCTCGTTAGTTAAATCAAGTACTCCCAACACCACAGTTCGCCCGCCTAGAGAGAGAGAGCATGCGCAGTGTGCAATGACCAGCACTCAGACCCGAAGGTCATTTGGTGGAAATCCCCTGAAGACCAGAACCCATTCACGCTCGAGTTCCAGTACAACCTCCATGCCAATCGAGACACCCTCCGATACCAGCCCTTCGCCCTCTCCTGTCTTTGAGATGCCACCCCGCGCACAAATCGTCGAGATGACCGACGCCCTGGCGAAGACCGAGATCAATGGCTCGAAGAAACCCCGCAGGCCACTCAACGGCAGCAAGAGGAAGCAGTCCTCCCCGATGATGCCTTCATTCATGGTCTCTGCGCCAGGAAAGGTCATTGTATTTGGAGAGCACGCAGTGGTCTATGGCAAGGTACATCGATACTTCCTATTACTGCCGCCGCGCAGTTCTAATGTCTGTCTAGTCTGCCATTGCAGCTTCAATCTCCCTTCGATCCTACCTCCTCGTCACAGCGCTCTCCAAATCAAAACGAACTATCACACTTCGATTCCCAGACATCAATCTTGCGCATACATGGAATATTGATGATCTGCCATGGGAAACATTCTCACAGCCTGGCAAAAAGAAGTACTACTATGACCTGGTTACTACACTCGACCCGGATCTTGTCGCAGCCATGAAGCCACACCTGGCAAACGTATCTTTGGATGCGTCTGAAGATGTTCGCAAAGTTCATCAAGCTTCCGCTTCAGCATTTTTATACCTTTTCCTATCTCTGGGATCGCCGTCATTCCCAGGTTCCCTTTACACCCTTCGTTCCACGATTCCAATTGGTGGTGGACTCGGAAGCAGCGCATCGATTTGTGTCTGCCTGGCAGCTTCTCTCCTCTTACAGATCCGCACACTCTCAGGACCACATCCTGATCAACCGTCTGAAGAGGCACGACTTCAAATCGAGCGGATAAATCGGTGGGCATTCGTAGGCGAAATGTGTATACATGGCAACCCGTCAGGTGTGGATAATACAGTCGCGACACAGGGAAAGGCCGTTGTTTACCAGAGATCCGACTATGCAAAACCTCCCAAGGTAACGCCATTGTGGAATTTCCCTGAGCTTCCACTCTTGGTTGTGGATACTAGACAGCCCAAATCAACTGCAGTAGAGGTCGCGAAAGTTGCGACACTGAAGAAGGTACATCCACAAATTACGGATTCGATTATCAATGCGATTGAGAAAGTCGCAGACAGCGCGGTGGATTTGATCGGGCACGAAGATTTTGATAGCGAGGAGCTCTCCAGTTTGGAATCTCTGGGGAAGTTAATGACGATCAACCATGGACTGCTTGTTGCTTTGGGCGTCTCGCATCCTCGTTTGGAGAGGATACGGGAATTGGTCGACCATGAGGGCATTGGTTGGACGAAGCTCACAGGAGCTGGAGGAGGTGGTTGCGCCATCACTTTGCTTAAACCAGACACCCCGCCAGAAATAATGCGACGTTTGGGAACCACCCTGCACGAAGAAGGCTATAAGCAATTCGAGACCACCTTGGGCTGTGATGGTGTTGGAGTTCTGTGGCCTGCAGTACTCAAGAATGGAAGCGAAGATGATATGGGTGGGGAGGAAATCGATCAAGACAAATTCTTGAATGCAGATGGGATTGAGGGTGTTGAGGCACTTGTCGGGGTCCATGGAGAGTCGGGTGAAGATAGAGAGGCTTGGAAATTTTGGAGGGTCGAAGACTAGAATTGAAAGATATTTGGCTGGCAATGACGCCGCTCGGGACTGGATTTTGCGCTGGGAATGGCTGACGGGAAAGATTCAATTCGATGTATCTCTGTACAAGTACCAATAGCGAGCGAAATACCTAATTTAATGCCCTACCCAAGATTTGAAATATCGTTCAATTGCCAATTCCGTCTGCTCATTCCGTCTATGACCGAATGCTCACTCTTGGTGCTTTTGACGTCTGTTGGTATTGTTCTCGAAGCGAGGCTGAAGCCAGCATTCTCAAAGCCTCGAGGTCTGCATTTTCTTATTGCCCCACCATAACTTGACAATGGCACCCAAACCCTCAAAGGCGCCCAAGCAGCAAGCAAAAGATCCAGAGCCGGCAAAAGAGTGTAGGTCTGTTCTCTTAAGTCGTGTTCTCTACAAAGCTCCTTCCCTGGGAAACTTCACACCTAACATCAGCCATCCAGACCCCACCATAGCCGCAAAGCTCGAAGCCGAATACCTTGCTTCCCGACCCTACCAAGTCCTCAAAGACACGAAAGGCTTCTCGAAACTCACTGCTAGCGAGAAGAGTGCATACGCCAATTCGGTATTACTTGAGACAGGTGCCTGGAGAACGTGGGCAACCCCGCAGCAGAAGGAGTTCTGGAAGCTTGTCGAGCAGCAGAGGATACCCATACCCCTCCCAAAACCACAGAGCTTAGGGAAGGATCCTAGAGGAGTTGATCTGGGAGGCTACACGCCCGCGGAACACAAACTTTACGAAAGGAGGGAGAGGGATTTGAGGAGCTTGAGAGAGAAGAGTGCGAGGTTTAGGAGTAAACGAACGGACGGGTGGACTGAGGAGGAAGTCGAAGAGGAGAGGAATAGGAGGAAGCTTCTGGGGAATCTGCAAGGGAGGAAGATGGGTATCTATGAGAGAGATCCGCTATGGGATGATGTGATTCCACTGGCTCAGGATGATGGCGAAGGAGCTTTGGCTGCTATTGCTTATACGGACGAATACGCTGAAGGTTGGTTACTTTGCTTCTGGCTTCGAAAGCCGCTGCTAACGTTCTCCATAGCTATGGGGTATCTCCGTGCCATAATGGCAGCCAAGGAATACTCGCCCAGAGTACTAGCCCTGACGGAACACATCATATCGCTGAACGCATCCCACTACACAGTTTGGCTCTACCGAGCATCGACGCTCTTCGCCCTGGATTCTTCTGTCGTAGCGGAGCTCGAATGGATGAACCAAGTAGCACTCGATAACCAAAAGAACTACCAAATCTGGCATCACCGCCAACTGCTCATTGAGCACGTCTACGCAAAAATCTCCTCCAATCCAGTAGCCGTTCAAGAGCTCGTCGATTCGGAGATTGCTTTCATGACACGCATGTTCGCCGAGGATTCCAAAAACTATCATGTCTGGAGCTATCGCCAGTACTTAGTTCGGAAACTCGACCTCTTCAATCAGAAGGAGATAGAGTCCATCGAGACCCTGCTTCGTACCGATGTAAGAAATAACAGCGCCTGGTCCCATCGCTTCTTTGTTGTTTTCTCCGACCCGTCAATCTCAACCCCAGGATCCAAGGCTACGGAGAGTGATCCTAAGATCCCTGACGATATCATCGACCGCGAGATCGAATTTGCGAAAGCAGCTACATTCGAGACGCCACAAAACCAGAGTCCTTGGAATTATCTACGTGGTGTGCTACGAAAGGGAAGCAGGAAATTGAGCACGCAGGAATGCTTCGCAGGGGAGTTTGTGAAGATCCCTGAAGATGGAGAAGAAGACGTGAAGAGTAGCCATGCGTTGGATTTCCTAGCTGATGTCTGGACTGAGATGGGAGAACTGGAGAAGGCTGATAAGGCGCTGCTCTTGCTGGGAGATAAGTATGATAGAATTCGCAAGAATTTCTGGGATTGGAAGAGGAGTTTGTTGAAGGAGGCAAGCTAGCAGGATCGGATGAGTAATTTGAAGACGGCAACAAGTTGATCAGAGTGAGTAACTGTTTATGTGTGAGAGAGAGAGTTGCAGTATGTTATTGGCATGGATGGTTTTGCTATCTTTTTACAGACAAATTGATACCCATGATGTTAGTCTCTAGCAGGTTTTCTCATGTTTCATCTCTCTTGTTCTGATATCCGGTCTGGTCTTACCACAACTCGTAGCTCTCAAAAGTTGGCGCTTCCACATGCTCGATATGGTACTTAATCCCAACATCCAGCAAGCACCCATCATCCATCTCGCGACCAGGTTCTCAACCGGTTATCACGTTCCACCGAAGCACAGCCTATCGTCCTCTCTCTCAGTAATATTACAAGGATGTATATACCTCCCTCAAACCCAATTCGCTTGCATGCCGATCTCTGACCTCATACTTGCGGTCACGATACCCTCAATCGCCTCCGCAAAACCCCAATCCCAGCCCATCCCAGCCCAGCATATTTTAGTCCCGCTTTTGCGGAAGTGCTTGCTGGGTAGGATAGGGTGGAATGCTTGATTGGGATTTGGTGGGGGGTGATTCGTGAGCGTACTTAGTTAGGTCCCATGAAGTATGATGTCGAACTGGCGATGATCTTTGGGTTGGGTTGGGTTGGGTGGGGTGAGGTGGGTATATTTCCCGGACTTCCTTCTCTCAGTGGAGAATTTGTTTGGAGTCTGGTTCATCTCAGAGATATTTGGATCTTAAGTTGAGATTCCTTTGGAGTTCAGTCGAAGAGAAATATCTGTTTACATCTACACATCTGGTTAACGATCCTCCAAACCATCCTCCATATACCTACATCACCCAGTACAAGTTCCTTATACAATTCCCAAAACCCGTACAGAACAACCAAACATGTTCTACGACCTCCTCACAATCCCCGACCCTCGCCCCTCAAAAGCGCACCCAGAACACCGCGCAGCACGCAAAGCAATCGAAGGAGAATTCCCCCACTTCGACGCCAAAGATCTCGGCTTGAAAGCGGGTGTGTTGGCGCTCATGTTGGGTATCGCTTGTTATCCAAGGATTAAGTCGGAGCAGGATGCGTTGGAGCATGCTGCTAAATTAAAGGGGAAGGAGAAGGAGAAAGAGAGGGAGAGGGAGAGGAGGAGTGACGTGTGGGAACGAAGGGGTGGAGAGAGAGAAAGGAGGATGAGTGAGGCGGGTGGTGATAGGAGGAGGAGTTGTGGGTGGGAAAGGGAAGATTATTCTCATAGAGACTGGGAAGGAAGATCTAGACGTCGTTGAAGAAGTGTAGCAATTTATTGATTTCACGATTTATGACTTAGCGGATATCTTGAGACAGAAGTTTGGAGTTTCGGGTTTGGTCCTGGGAAATATAAGATTTGAGTTGCATGCTTCCAGGAAGATTGACATGATTTCAACTGTATAGGTACTTCAGAATGTACTTGTAATGTAGCTTGAATGTCATACTCATACGTCGCCATCCTTGGTGTACCTTGCATCAAGTTTACTTTAAGATATCTCAAGACGTAGTCCCCTTCGTAGGACAACAGACTTGACTTACCTATCAGTATCAGAGGAGTTTTAAGGTCTCGGGATCTGAATTAAGGATCCATCCCGGATTTCGAATTAAAGAAGCTCTCGGAGCGAAAAGAACCTACCCGAGGGTTTCCGGTCGGCATGGCTCCCCCAAAATATAAATTCGCTTTTCTCATCTGCTCCAGAACTATCTGGATGGCTGCTGCGACTGTTATGTGCTCCTCGTGCTTAGGTCTCCCAAAGAACGGCGCATAGTTTCCGTAACTTCTGGGCTCCTGCGGCTTCGTAGGCATTTACTTGATAGAAAGGGACGACCCGGGTTACTTTCAGACCAACCAGGTGTCGACATTGCATCATATTGGCGTTGACTGGTTAACCGGCAGAAATGATGTAGATACCTTTGCACTCCATTGCATGTCTGATGCTAACGACATGCTTCAAGGGGAGGGGACATTGTTGATGAATCATGGAGATCAAAAATGTTTTACCATCGTGGACACTTCTCAATCAGCCATGTACAGCCAGATGCTTACGACAAGCACTTACCCAAGTCCATGTCGTGATTGCCGGGTACTGAGAATAAAGATTGCCAGGCAGGAATGGACTTTGCCGTGGCACAACAAAGAAGCTTCTTTCGTGTAAGCAGGACAATGCGTTTGGGGAATGCGGAACGTAATAGCACATAATTGAGTGAAATCCATGGTTTGATCATACATTATACTTTAGCAGTAGAGTTAGTTGAAAGTGAAAAGTATTGTAAGCAATTGATGAAGAGACAGCGAAACATTGTTCAGGACAGTTTGTAGTAAGGTCAACAGATCAAGGTTCTGGCAGGCAGGTTACAGACCGTTCTTCAAGAGGAAATTGGTGATCACTTGATACGTGCCAGTTGCATTTGGCTGTACAAATAATATCAGTATATGTTCTGCGGTTTTGGTGTGACTTTGGAGACTCACGGCAGTATTCAATATGTGACCAGTATTTGGCTAAATGTAAGATTCACACGCGACTGATGCCGGGAAGAAGCTGCGGGCAGCTGGCTCGACAATTCCTGGGCAATAACCTCCGCACATAATGTAGTCATACTCGCCACTGAAATGAAGTCAGACAAACTGTGTGGTGGTGTTGTGAACTTTTCTAACTTACTTGATGAAGAGAACTGGAGCCTTGACACCAGGAGAAGCAAAGTTCAAGCCGCCAATAGAGAAGAACTCCATCACCGCAATAGGCCAGCTACGATCGAAAACGTTTTGTACAGCTGCCATGTCGAAGTTTGGAAGCGAGAGAAATACGCCAGATACAGCACCTACTTGGTGAGTACAGCAGAATCCCAAAGATCAAAGAAGGCACGGGCAGGAGCGAAACCGGAGGAGCAGAAGAATCGCAAGTTCAGAATTGGGTGAGCACATCTGCAAGAAAGACCAACAGGAAAAGGAATATGCGAAAGACGATAGCAGGACTCGAAAGACCCCAGATTTCTGATGCGTCAGAAGTCCAACCCCTAAACGTAGCTATGTTCGACAGTATCGCCGAACACCTAACAGTATTTGGAAGCATCGCAACAGCAACTGTCGCCCCTTGCTTCAATCCAATTATCAAAACATTTCCACATGCCCAATTCTCACCAGCCAGATGCGATTGGATAACACCGGGTGCCAACATTGGGTCCCCCCAGCCGTTTATATTCCTGTATTTTGTGCAACGCAAGCTTACTAGGAGTACACGAAAGCAAAAAAGTGACTGGACGCCACTCCTCAGAGGGGTTGCGAGAAGCTGACGAAATGAGAAGCAAATGATCAAAAGTAGCGAGAGGCTCAAGGACCTCGGAATATTATTGAGAGGCAAAGCAGTGTGCAACCGGGCATACTCAAATGCTGTTGACCTGTGCCGTCAAAACAATGCTCAGCAACGATATGGTAAGCTGTTGGACGTGTTGCAGTTCAATGATTCGACGCCACTATCACCAACAGCCACTTTCATGAGCAATATCGAGGTTGCACAACATACCTGGTACGTGGAATTCGTTTCATATGGTCGAAGGGTTGGCTTTCGCAATTCGCACAATACAACATTCATGATGCGAACTTGGGAACCTTCACGTTCACCTGAGCGAGATTCGGACTATCCGATGACTCCCAATCAGTCACGCCAAACACCAACATTTTGCTCCCTGTGCCGTTCTCAGGCCTTTTCGTTGCGAAATTTCAACAGCTGTCATTGGCGAAAAGTGCGGACCACTTGTACATCTAACAAGTGACCCGAAGCAGCGGATTTGATGCAATGCAACCTATTCGCTCAAACCAGCTCTGGACTTCCACAGCATTTATTGGCAATTCTTGTTGTTTCTGTTGCTGCATGCGGATGTGCTGGTTCAGTTCCCTAGCAGAAGGAGAGAAAAGCAACGTGGTGTGATGCGCAGAAGCGGACAAGTCAAGCAAACACCCCTTTAAGTCTCGCTTGCCAAGAAGGTCACCTGATTAGCACGTGCCGCTGTGATAGGTCGGGTGTTTTGTTTCGCCTACGAAGTTCCTTCATCACATCCCGTCTTCTTGAAACGACCAGCCAACTGCACCCTGCACCCTTTCTTGGCCCTTGCATTCCAGCCCTTTTCCTGACGAGACTTGACGAGACTCGACCTGATCTGATATGATCTGATCCCCCAGATTTGCGTTCCCCTGCCTTAGTCCTGCTGCAATCACGCAATTGGGCTGATGGGCTTGGAATCTGGACGCTCGAGATATCCTCCGTGCTGGAAAACTCAGAAGCGCCAGGGCAGACGTGGACAATGCCCCTCAGGCCCACCTGTCATCCCATTCTCAATTATTTCCTGGGATACGGCGGCAACGACTTCGCGATGGTTCGTTGGGGGCACTTGCTGACGCTGACGCTGTACATTTATAGGGGTTGCACCTTGAAGTATTTGGGGTCATCAGCCTGATGTATGGTGGTGGTGATACTTCCCCTGATCTCTGCAGATAAGTAAGTCTTGGCTGGGAGTGAGCAATTTCTTAACAGAAAACAGAGTTCGCGCGCTGATAACCTACAGTAGATCCCTCCCCGCAGTCCGAATCCTAGTCTCTCCCAATGTGGAGTCAAATTTACTCCTTAAAGATTGGATGGGGCTTTTGGGTCCTTTCCACAAGGACTGACCTCTCGCTTTGCCGCTTCCTCCAGTGTTTGAAACAATCTTGGCGAGCGAGTCTGACTGCCTGGGCCTGACGGCAGCGGACATTTTTAGGGCCCACAGTTATAGGTTCTTCAACTCTCCCCTGCATCCGGATGAAAATTTTATATGGCCGTCTTGGTAAGGTAATTTGAAACCCCGCCATGAGCAGGAGGTTGGGAGTTGGCGTTTGGATATAAGATGGGCCCTCCCCGGCTGAGGTTTTTCGTTCGCCAACCTTGAAGTTCTCAGTAACTCGGTCTCCACACATTCCTTTGCTGTACTCAGTTACAGATACAACAACTTACATTCTCTCGCCCATACATTCGTTCTTGATTCTTCATTCTTCATACATTCATCATGATTTCTCTTCTCAAGACCATCTTATTCCTTGGCATATTTCTTGTTCAACTCTCTTCTTCGTCCATCATTCCAAGACATGACAGACGCCCATTTCGCTACCACAAAGGTCAGAACGCAGCATCAACTTCCTTGGATCTTGCTATCCCAACTACTACAAGCGAGGTATCACTTCCCACCTCGGTACCAGATTCAGATTCGGATAACTCTGGCGACTCTTGTGAGGCCGACGATTCTGACGACTCCAATGAGACTGATGGATCTGGTGGATCCGATGGCTCCAATACTTCACCAGTCGACTCCCCATCGTCCACACTAAGTACTATCATTTCAGTTCCGGTACCAACAACAACAACCGCCCAACCCACTATGTCTACCAGCAACCCAGTTGTGGTGACCACTTCGTCTTCAGCTCCAGCATCGGTCTCAGCTTCTGCTAAGCCCACTTCAGCCCAAGTAGCTGGAGAACTGTGGCAGCCGGTTGCTGGGTCCACATGGCAAATCGAGTTGTCTGGTGTTGTTACTGACACCTCTTACCCGGCCGATGTTTTCGACCTTGACCTCTTTGATACTCCTCAATCTACCATCGACGCTCTTCATGCTGCTGGCAAAAAAGTTATCTGTTACTTTTCCGCAGGCAGTTTTGAGAACTGGCGCCCAGATCAGGGAGACTTCCAGGCCGCCGATAAGGGAAGCCGTCTTCAAGGCTGGGAAAACGAGTGGTGGCTCAACACCAAGACCGCAAATGTCCGATCCATTATGGCCGCTCGAATTGACATTGCCGCCAGCAAAGGTTGTGACGCGGTTGATCCCGATAACGTCGATGGGTACAACAACGCGAATGGTGTTGGACTTACTGCTGCCGATGGAACCGATTTTCTCAACTTCCTCGCTGACACAGCTCACGCTAAGGGACTTTCTATCGGTCTGAAGAACGCAGGAGATCTTGTTGGCGAAGTCCTCGACAAGATGCAATTCCACGTCAACGAGCAATGTATCGAATACGACGAGTGCCACCTTTTCAAGCCATTCATCGACGCTGGAAAGCCAGTCTTCCATATCGAGTACCCGGAAAGTGCACCCTCCATCGCCGCTGATGTCAAGAGCGAGAAGTGCGCTGCGGCAGAAAGCATGAGCTTCTCTACGGTCTTGAAGACCGAGGCATTGAATGCCTGGATTGATATCTGTTAAGGGGTTTCACATCGGATTTTCATTGATTGACGATGGTTATGAGTGATGATTTCTTGGAAAGCGTGGCAGCTAGCTGTCCACGTTTTTGTTCTCCTGCTTTTATGGAGAATTTTGTATATACGATTCGATTCTTCTGATCTTGTGACTACAAGAGAACCTTATAGAGAATTTTACGGTGTCTATTTCGACACTTCAGCTGTGTTAGAGG
This sequence comes from Leptodontidium sp. 2 PMI_412, assembly GCA_021432625.1. Taxonomy (NCBI): domain Eukaryota; kingdom Fungi; phylum Ascomycota; class Leotiomycetes; order Helotiales; family Leptodontidiaceae; genus Leptodontidium; species Leptodontidium sp. 2 PMI_412. The sequence goes on from MU270431.1 coordinate 21,348, forward strand.
ACGTTTTTGCCATTTTCTGTGCTTATCAGTGAGACATGGCCGACAATGGTCTTTGAACCACGTTGTGACAAAATGGCTTTGCAAACAATACGAATGTTGAAAAGCTTTTAGTAACTTTGACTTTGGGGGCAGTCCGAGTCAAGACGTACGTAGGGGATAGCAGAGACTAGGTCACTACATTCACAAGAAAAGGAAGGAAAATAACTTGGTTCACCAGGGATTGAATTAAAGTAGGGTTATAATCTTTGGACGGTAACTTTCTGTAGGCATGCGAGATTCAAGTACTCAGATTATTGGAAAGGAAAATAATTATTATATATTTGAGAGATAGAGTGAAGTGGGTTTAGAAAGTTTTGGGGGTTCGAGTGGCACACCGCGCGAGCTTCAGCCTCGCCAATTTTTAGCGTCGTGGCCTTGTCATCAATGGACTCCACATTCACGGACAACATTCCCCCTTCACCACCTGAGCACTCCACGAGCCACTCAATGGACCTGCGATGAGGCCTGTGCTCTTCCACATGCATCAAAAAGAACCGTGATTAGTCGGCATTCACAATTTGGACAACATGTCGAACTTCAAGCGTGCTCCCGTGCACGCTGGAGGGCCAGGCAGGAGCAATATCCTGACCTCCTTGAAGGCAGCGGAGATGGTTGGAAGCAAGCCAGTACTGCCTGCGGAGATCATATCGACGATCCTCGATTATTTGCCAATTCCCGATCTCATGAACTTTGCACGAACTTCGAAACGAATGCTGGAAATGGTATACGAGGACTCAAGATGGGTACAAAGGTTAAAGGTCATGGGCGTTTGGAACGAGGGCGAGGCGAGGAAGAGGTTCGAAGAGGCCTTAAAAATGAAGAGAGAGATTATGCGGGTACGAGCAGAGGAAGAGGGGAAACGTACTGGCATTGGCGTCAACGGGAACGCGGGCATCAGAAAGACGAGCACAACACTTTTTGATGCGGGGGTGGAAGAGGAACGACAGAGGCGTTCTGTGGGGGTGGCTTCCAAAGCTCCCAGGACATCTATAGATGGCTTCGAGACCCTTACCCTATCCTCGACGGCCCAGCCTACGAATACATCAGCTGCTCGAGCAGCGATGCTGGACCCAGAAGCGCTACTGAATGTCTTCTCCGGCGTCAAGTCAATAAGAGGATCTGCGAGGCAGGAATATGCAAAGATTTATGCAGCTTTGGCGCCATTTTATTACGACCTGGCAAGATCAAGAAGTCATATGGATCCCGTTATCTTCAGGGTATATCGAGATCCAGAACAACAGGCTCAGATGCTGGCACATCTACAAATATTTGCTCGGAGTGATTGGGCGCAGGGTTGGAGACAGAGGGAGGAGAAGCTCATTACCATGGTTGGAATATTCGAAAATGCTGTGCTTCGAGAGTTTGAGCAGGGTTATGAGGCAATGGATATTGATGGGAGAATGCGCCGCTATGCCCATGTTCTAGCTGTCTTGAATGGCGGCCATGCAGGCATAGAACTCTTCGTTCAGAAGCACCCTATGTTCTCGGATCGAGATTATCTTGGCAATTCGATGGATTGCATCAACCAAGCTTCATCTGATGGCGTAGCTCTGGAGCCATCACGCCAATTTTTGGAAAAGCTATCCAAGAAGGTCAATGAGCAGTCCGATGTCATCGATCGAGTTTTCCCGCCAGGAGAGGATGTATTTCAATTATTTCTGGACAAAATCGCCGAAGATATCCTCATGGAATATGTCACTCCTTTGTTTGACGAATCTCATGAGCGAAGCATCACTTCTTATTTAAAGGCAGTCTCTGGGCTGTTCGAACAAACCATACGGTTTGGTGCGAGTTTAAGACCAACAAAGAACTCCGGGAACGATTTCTTTGCCAAAGTGAAGGCTGTTCTTGCAAGAGTCTTTGAGCCTCACGTCGATTTGTATTTGCAAGAGGAGCTGGACCATTTCAAAAAGAAAGCTGAAGCTGAAGTTGGTATCTGGGAGAGTAAACTATCTGCCCAAGACGCTACTACGGAATCTTTCTTTATGGCCAATGTCAATCGACAGGCTGATAAGAAGGATTTCTTGAGCTCTTTTAAAAAGGTGGTAATGATGCCCGTCAATGTTCTTCCTAGCTTGCCAATATCTTCGCCTTTTGGGGCTACAAAGGCATTGTCCCCTGGTGTGTCAGCCAATCGATCCAGTCTTCAGGTTTCTCCAGCTCCTTCAAGGCCGCAAACCCCGGGTCTTGGTGTTGCAGGCAATCGGTCTTCCACCCCTATTCCTCTTCCTGCGGACGCTCCGACGGATGAGCTGGCCGCTAAAGCGGCTCTGATGGCTTCGAGGCTGGAAGGCATTAGATCCTTGTTCAGTATTGAGGTTGCACTTGATCTGACTCATTCTGCAAAAGCAAGCATCGAGCGGGCGGCTCTCTTTGTCCGCCTTGGCGGTCAGACAGGGGAAGAAGCACGAGAGCAATGTGAAGCTATTTTTGTCGCACTGCTTCAAATCCTAGGAAACAGGCACGTAAAAATAGGCTTCGACAAGGCTGTAGATCATCTCTCGAAATACAACCCTCGAGAAGTCAGTGAGCATCAGCAGGGGGTGGCACCATTGGTGACTTTCTTGGAGCTTGTCAATGTCGGTGACCTGATCTCGCAGATGATTGATGTCTTCTACGAACAACAGCTCGCTGCTACGAAACTGGCAGATCGCAATGATTTCCTTGATCCTGCTGTCAAAGCTAAGAAGAAATTCGAGCAGATGCTCGATGAGCGTGTTGCAGCTGGACTGAACAAGGGTATTGATGTCCTGATGGACGAAGTTGAATACCTCTGCGCAACACTCCAACAGCCAACAGACTACAATCCCGTACCTGCAACTGACCCTCGAACCCAAACTTTCGAAGTTGGCTCCACCAAAGCCGCTGAGAAAGTCGTCAACCTGGTCGAATCACACACCAAGATGTTAACAGGCAGCACCGACAAGAACATGCTCGATGTTTTCAACCAAGAAGTCGGTCTTCGCCTCTTCACCGCCATTTGCAAGCACCTCAAGCGTCAACGCGTCAGCGTCGACGGCTCCATGCGACTCATCTCCGACATGAACCTCTACTTCGTGTACATTCGCACGCTCAAGAACCAGGACCTTCTAGAGTATTTCAAGGCCCTGCGAGAACTCAGCCAGATTTATCTGATCGATCCGAAGCATGCGAAGGAGATGGCGGAGGTTATCGCGGATGGTGATCGCTTTCATGGTATCTTCAGGGCAGAGGAGGTTTATGAGTTTGCAGAAAGGAGAGCGGATTGGTATTCGGTGAAGAGGGATGTTGAGAGGGCGATGTATGGGATTGGATGTGGGATTATGTGAGTGAGGGGTAGAATGGTGGATAGATAACATACAATTGAGATGTTGATTTGGAAAGGCTGTCTCCCAGTTGTCCCTTGAATTATGACACATCGTGTTGAATAGCAATTAGAGACTTCTAATGGCTAGTTTGCTACATGTCACTTGACAGGAATAGATATCTCAAATCATCTCAGACATGTCTGTCAATCCCACCCTTCCATTCGACAGCTTCTTCTCTGTTCTGTGTTGTTGCACATCGACTCCAGGCCGTCATTCCTAACGACCTCCAAAAAATCCCAATATTAGCGAATTGATTCAGATATGTATGACGTTAGTGACATCCTGTTGGCGAGAGGCAGTGGTAAGAGAGGCTTGTTGCACTTCGCACATATCTGAGATTATCGATTTTGAAGGCATGTGTTTCGATAGGCTGCATGTGGATTATGTGTTGTTGATGTTGTGAAAGTACGAGGAGTTTGTTGCCTATTGTACATTTCTAAGAATTTATTGAATTGCTATTTGGAGATATGCGCCTGGTTTGCATCTGGATCTGGGTATGCACTTCATTGCAGACTGCGCATATTTCTATATATCCAGGGTTTCAACCCATCTCCCTCATCCTCCCCCTCACTCCCCACGAATCAAACACCCGCCCCCAAATTCTTGACCACCTCCCCCTCCATCTCCTCACTAACCCCAATCCCCCTCAAATACTTTCCCAACCCCCCATACCTCTCCCTCAAATGCCTCTCCATACACCCAACCCACTCAGCCGGACACGTCGCAAATTCCTCACTGAGGCCAATACTCCTAATCTCCACCATCCTGGCCTCCTTCTCACTATCCAGCTCCCTCTCACTCATCACGTAATCGTGCCCTATAGCATCCAATGGGATTTTCAGGATGAGGAGGAGCAAGGCGACGATGAGACCTGTGCGGTCTTTACCTTGCGTGCAGTGGATTAGGATCGGTGTTTGAGAGGAGGTGAAGGCGAGTAAACATTCGGCGATCTCTGGCCCGCACGCATCGAGACTGTCGTACCCGAGTCCGATTAGGCCGCGTGGAAGCATGACTTCTCGCCCCAGGATGGAGATGGCGCGCATGCGGTAGCCGAAGAGCATTAGGGTTATGAGTTTGCTGGGTGGTGGTTAGGACAGTACATCAGATGTTAAATGCAAATGAAGACTTGGATATAGAATTGACATATAATTTGAAGATTAGAAGTACAAACAGAGGCCCGTAGGAGATCGGAGTGAAGAGATGGGGAAAGGGGAGACGATGGGATTGCAAAAAAACGAAGAGACATACATAAAACTCCAAAACTTCAACCTCCATAATAAACTCCGCTCGAATCCTTTCCCATTGACGTTTATCTCTAGGTATTTCATACCGGGGACCTTGACGGGTTCTGCGAGCGCCGAGTTGGATTGTAGAAGTGCTGGGATTTTGAGGTCGCTGGAGCGCTTCTTGGCTTGGTTTACATGTTCGGTTCTAGGGGTATTTTTGATTAGGAGGAAAATAAGAAGGGGTCGAAAGGGTTGACGGAAGCTAGAGATTTGCATTTGAAAGAGATGTAGACAGTAGTATATAGTAATAGGGGAAAACATACACAGTACGGAGATCCATGATTGTTTTGATACCGTATTCTTCCTTCAGACGCTTTCGGTCGGAGAGGGTAGCATCATCTGAGCCCAACTCATCAGCTCAAATTATATTATCTCAGATAAGAAAGAGCACTACCTGGTCTAGCTGACCGGAAGATCTTGCCCTCAGCAACAAGTCTGGGTGGCATGACAGTCAGCTCAATTCCGACTATGAGTGTATAGTTATGTATCAAGTGAAATAGTACTTCTCTCCCGTAAACTCATTGATGGTCTTCCCCACATCCCTGAAATTCAGAATATTCTCAAACGGCTTATCCTTCATCTTGCGTCGTTGTACACTCTTAGCATCTGTCTTTGTATCTACCATGGCTAGCTAGGTAGGTTTGGGTCTGTGTATAGGGAGAGGTGAGTGAGGTAAATCGTGTCACGATTCACAACTGACGAGACGGCACGCTACCAACTCAAGAAAACAAGATTTGTTGATTACCGACGGCCAAGAGCAAACAAGGATATTGACTTCAAGGATTCTCCCCGATGTGGAAGAGCTGGGGAAGATTCATAGATGCATTGATGCATCGATCGGGGTCGTCAGCGAAATGAGACGAAACAGGGAAGTGAGACGTGAAGGTCTGAAGCGAAGGGGGTCAAGATCCTGGTGCAGATCATGAACGGATCAATCAGATGGGGATGTGGATGTGGAGTAAACGAACGGGTGGGAGGCAAGTTCAACAAAGATTTATTCAGTTGTTTATTTTGCAGCTTAAGTTTTATATTTATGCAGACATACTTATTGATGATCGATGGTTGATGCAGCTCATAATTACCGCACCCGCACCAAGATGTTTACATGGTCGCTTCCACTCCCTCCATTGTTAGGATTGACCGCGGCAATGCTCCGTTCGGCTGGTCTGGTCTGGTCTGGTCTGGGCAGCATCGGGTGTTGTTAGTATGTATTGCAGTGCGGTGCGGTGCAGCGCTGTTAGTCGATGATGACGTAGGGACGCAGACCGCGCAAAGGGTCCAGTCGAGAGCTGAGTTACTTAGTAGCTGGTGATGTGATGCCATTCCACCACATCCAAACCAAACAAACAACTCCTCTACTTCCTCAATACTCTCTCTACCACCTATTCCCATTACTACGACTTCCTCCCTTACTCTCAACTGCATTCTACCTCATTGCTATATCGGCCTCTTCCTCGAGCTGTCGTGAACACTGGCAATAGTTCCAGTTCCTTATCCAGAGACACTCACTCTCAGACATTGCCCCACAACCACCTAATCAACACACCGGCAGCTTGCAGTTTGGGATTGTTGAACTCCATTCCATATCATATCATCTCCTCTCAGACATTCCGGAAATCACTACGAAGCTTCAATATCTACTCCTCCGTTGAGCTTGAACTTCTAACGTCAACGTCATCTGTACGAAACACCCAAGTCAAGGCTCGTTCGTGGTGATGGCGCAGACATCGGCTGCTGCAGTGCCAACCGGGCCAATCCAGGATGCGAGCAGGTCTCACACAAGCTCCACCAAACTCGAGGATCAAGCCGCCCTGGCCGCTCTCTATGTCACCAAGTACGACAACACCCACAGCAGCCCCAAGAAGAACGGGCAAGAGTTCCTAGACAAAGACAATAAGCTGTCTTCTGCTGGTAAGTATCTTGTCGCAATCTTCGGAATGTACGGGCTGGAGCAATTGCTGACTGTTGCAGGTGCGGCAGCGTCTCTCAAATATGCAAATCCCCAGGACCTTCCCAGTTATCCCTCCACCGGGCTGAAGAAGAACGACTCCTCTGCTGCCGGAGCTGCCGCGAGTTTAGGATGGGCCAACCAGAAGTCATTTGAACATTGGAGGCCAGATCCTTCGGCCTCAGCATCTGCTGCTGCGATGCAGGCCCACGATTACAAGATGGCCCCTCTCTGGCAACCCGAAGCAAGTGCGCATGGCGCAAAGGCAGCTCTTCTGGCACACAGGGATGGAGGGAAGGTTGAAATCTGGAAGCCAGAAGCAAAGTCAGCATGGGGAAACTCTGCTGCGACTCAAGCTATGGCGAGCCATCGTCAGGGTGGGCTGTCGCCTCAACTCGACTATGGCCATACAGACACAGGTCTCAAGGGGTCTCTTCTTGCAGCGACTGGAGCAATGGCTTCAAGCAGAAAGAGGGCGCAATCTATCCCAAATATTTCTCCACAACCTGATACATACCCAGACGAGTCGAATGCGGCTGCCAATGCCTTGAAAGCTGCAACTTCAGCTTCTAGATCCAGCAGACGGAGTGACATCCCCGAGGCTGGAGCTGTTCCATATACCACCATGGCTCGGGAGATGTACACTGCTGCTCCTCCAGTCCAGCCCGAAGTCGACGAGAAGAATAGACAAGATACTCTAAGAGCATCTGCGGTTGCTATGGCTCAGTCAATGTATCAATACCAACAGAAGCAAATTGATGCTGCCACCCATGCGCAAAGTGGAGCTGCTGCTGCTCATCGACGAAATTCCTCTCTTGACTCTACAGACGAAGCAGCGCAACCAATGCGCTTCAACAACTTGCAAGAGGCGGCTCAAAAATTGGCCCAGGAAAGACTTGCCAAGCTTCATGACGAGCACGCCCAAAATCGCGAGTACCGCGACTACTATTCCAGCAACACCTCAGCTCCTCATTCTAGGCTTTCGCTTCGAGGAAGAAATCGAAACCGTGCTTCCAGTTTGGGAACGTTTGATGACGACCAGGAGCAGTCCAACAAAATCCGAGCCCAGATGTCGCAATTCTCATCCAATTTATCTCAAGTCGACGCAAAGAAGAGGCAGCAGGACCGAGAAAATTTGATTGCTGCCGCTCAACGCAATGTCACAAAGAGTTTGCATGGTATGGATGAGAAGGTCTTTGCCGATACGGGTAAAATTGCACCATCTCTTTTGAATGAATGGGAAGTCAAAGCACATGCAGCTGCTCAGGCCAACAGTGATACCCGAATGGAGAACCACGGCAAGGTTCACATTGGTGGTGGAAAGTTCATCAACCAGAGCGAAATTAACCTTGTCGCGGCTCGAAATGTCCAGCCAGTTCTTGATGAGATTAACGAGAAGGCAGAAGCAGAGCGAGAGAGGCAAGCAGCTCTTAAGGCAGAGCAGGAGACACAGCAACGAAAAGCGGCCGAGAAGAAGGCTCGAGAGAAGGAGCAGAAAGAGATTGACAAAAAGCTGAGACGTAAGTTCTTTCATTCGAATGCGAGATGTGTTCTAACTCGAGACAGAGCAAGATAAAGAGGAGAAGAAGATCGAGAGACAAGACGAAAAACTTGCTGCGAAAGAGAAACGGAAGTCTTTGAAGGCCGATGGGGGTGGTATCGGAAGTATTCTACCTAGTTTCAAGAAGGGGCCAGGTGCTGGAAGTGGTGCTGTAGTCGGCGGAACAGCTGCGGTCACTGAGACCACTGAAAAGCCAAGCGTACCAGCTCCTGGAAATAGGGAGGAACCCACGATCGCCGAGCGGCGCGAATCTGCTGTTCCAACACCAATTCGTACTTCGATGGAGGATCAAGCTAGTCTGCGTATGCGCGAGACTGTGGCTGCTGCAAATGGAGATGAGGTTACGCCTATGTCAGCTTCTCCAGGCGGATCTCCCAAGGATAGCAAGGTCAAGAGTTGGCTCAAGACCAAATTCTCTCGCCGCATGAGCAAGGGTCAGAAGTCTCCTGGTTTGGAGAAAGAGAACAGTGCCGGAAGTGGATTCGTTGGTGGTGCCGCCTTAACTGGAGCCAGTGTCAACAATAGCACAACCTCTCTTGGTGCAAAGAGCTCTTCTGTTCGAGATGTTGCAACCGCCGGCACATATTCCACTATTCCAGCATCCACAAGCACTACTGAGCCATCTGTTGACCACTATGGCATGGAGACACTCGCCAAATCCCCTACTACTGCTGAATCCGATCTCGAGCTCGAAGCTGATTCGGATACCGAATCCGATCTCTATTCTGAGCACAGAACTGTCACAGCACCTGAGCCAGTTAAACCCAGTGAGGCAGTAGCATCAACTGAGCCCGTCCAGACAGCCGAGCCGGCCAAGGCTACCGCATCTGGAGCCGAGACCGAAGAGAGAGGCAGGCCCATAAGCAAGATCAGCACAGTCAGTAGCATGGGACACGAAGACGATGATGAGTTCCAGGAGGCGAGAGATAACTTCGACGAGGACCTCGCACCACCGCCTACCTTCCCAGCCGAGAAGAGCACCAGTCCAGCAAGAACTGCAAAATTCACTGAAAACATTTGAGGGGGCCATACATCTGGGATAGTAACAGCGATGCAACAGAAAATGTATTTGCAATGCTTCTTTGGGTTTTCGGCACTTCGATTCTAGCGTTGGGGGTGGGGGGAGTTTTAACTTTCTGGGTCGGTCTGGATGGATGGATGGATGGATGGATGGGGAATGGATAGTAATTTGACAAGCAGCCTACGGGCTTTCTGGTTCGGAGTGGGATGGAATGGAAAGGGGACATGTAATAAATGAGGGGAAGGGATTGGTCTGATTTTTGATTGCAATGCGATTGTCGTTGTACGAGTCAAGTTCTACAATACATGCATGTATATATTGGTACGAAATGTTGACGCACTAATAACCTAATGTATATACGATTCCGAACGCGTGATGGGGGTGTGAAATTGAGTGAACTAACTTTCCAAGTGGTGTTATTAATTATTGGAGGCGGCAAATGAGGCTCATTTGAAGTAGCGGCAGGAACGCTGCAGTGCCTATTCATCACCCTTCTTGCTTATCAAATATTTGATACACTTCAATGTCCAATATTGTCAGAAGTGCCATCGGATAGCAAATGTCAACACGTATATTCAGACATTCGGCAGTCCGTAATGTCTAAAGTCTTCTTGGGACATTGACTAGTCGTCCCTGGGTACCCATATTAACTGACCGCACTGAGCAAGACAGAGTACCGCACAAAGTTGATACACACATGTAAAACTCACGATACGATGGTATTAACGATTTTCGTCTTCTTATCAACAAGAATGCCTGTCTGTACAATCTCCTTCTTCATGCTTCGTAACGACGAAATGCAAAATGCTGTTCCCAAACGCCAAAGCTGACTAAGCCCACCAACCTCGTCGTCGTATGTACAATCGTGTCATCTCATCTACTTCATCTTCTTTTCAGTTCATTACAACTTCCTTCCCAACCGCCTCCCACAAACCAGGCATACCCTTGATTAGAAATTACTCGCAACCGGCACAGCCCCATTCTCATACTTAACCCCATTAACAACCCTAACATCATTCCCGCCGAGCGTCCTTTGACTCTCCGCTGTCACCCTTCCCGCTCCACTCCCATTCGCATTATAATACCCACTCCGGACGCCCTCCTCACGACTAGCCTCATCATTCTGCTCCATCTGCATCTGGGTCTCGTCACCCCCGCCACCAAACTTCCTGCCGACATGCTTCGTCTTCACAGCAGGCAGCAAATCGATGAAGAAAGAGAAGACGTAGAACGTGAAGATGAACGCGATGGTCCACTCGAGTACCGCGGCGGCGTTGTACTTGTCTTTGAAATTGCATGTCCCGAAGGCGATTGCTAACACGACTTCCAGGAGGATAAAGGTGAGTTTGATCCAGAAAGAGGCGCGGAGGACGCGGTGCTCGCGGTATTCTATTCAAGGGTGGAGTATTATCAGCATGAAGTTCCAGATCTAAAGAAAAATACCGTAATCAAAAGGACCAGGAATAAAACTTACTTATCCCCAACCGTTGGTATTCTGTGCAAATAAACACGGCGGATATGACGTAACCAGCGATAAACAACAACAAGAAAACATCATGCAATTTCGGATGCCTCAGAGTATCAAAGATACTCAAAAGAATCAGTCCCGCCGTCCCGATCAGCGCAAACACCATCGACAGCCACGACAGCACCTTCTCCGTCAGCGTCTGGTTCCTCGCCAACCGTCCACGGTGCCGTAGCCACCGCTCAGACAGGAATGACAAATCCAGGAAGACGGTCGTCACGCAGGACCCGGCGATGAAGAGCGGTTTGAGGGATTGTGCCCCGACGTCGGATATGTAGGCTATGGTTTGAGAGGCGTCCATGGATGGGTAGTGTGGTTTTCCGGTTGAGGTCCAGTGGATGAGCAGGCCCATTAACATGCCCAGCCAGCAGAGCCCAGAGATGACGGGGAATACCCAGTATGATACTCCCCACATGGTAATGGTGTTTCGGTGGTGTTGTTGGTGAGTGGTTGTGTGAGGGAGGGAGCAAAGTCGTGTTTGTTGACGTCGCGGGATGGGGAGTGAGGTGAAGCGACACTCAGAGTAAGTATGGTGAGGAGGAAGGAGGATAATAAATGCAAGGAAGGAGAAGAGAGTTCCTTTCCTTGCCTAGAAACACTCACTCGAAAATAATAAATAAATAAAGTGCTGTACCAGGAGCTTCAAATAAAAGATACAAGTTATCAGACAGAGTTATCAGAGAACCAGAGACAGAGAGAGATTCGAGAAACGAGGAAGGAAGGAGGGACGTCTCGGGTGTCACTCTACATAAGGAAAATGAACGAACGAACACGCCCACCCGCTTATTGCGCACCATGCCTTCGAACCTTGTTGACTTTCCCTACCCTGCCCTACCCTACCTTGCATCCTCGACCAAATCAGGTCTTTGAGTCCAAGTCCCGATCTCTTCTCTTCTGCATCAAATCCCGCCCACCCATCAAATCTCCATCCCAAGAATGCATGCCTATCACTGGTCAGGTCAGAACACAGCACAGCGCGAACTGACATCATCGCCAGCCAGAACCCTCGGAAGATTTAAACTTTGACTAACCGAGAGTGAGCTATACTGTATAGGGTTAATCATAAGCGCGAGAAATTCCGGGATGGCTTGATCTAGTGTGTTTTCCTTGGCGAGTGGTCAGTGTTGAGTTTTGCACTATATACGTCATTGTTTGTTTGTTATGCTTCTTGCGAAGTCCTCCGTAGAGTGGATGGGAGAATGAGGGAATAGTCGGAGGATAGATCTGCGGCCTCAGCCACGAAAGCCACATCGACATTGACATATTTCGTACAGTTTACCTGTGGGGTCAAATCTCCCTTCCCTTTGTACAGTAATCAAATCGAGTCAAGGTTCTTACAGTAGCGAGCGCGGGGTCAAGTCGGGAACGGGATTTGGATACCGCCGTGATGAGTGAGTGGGATTAGATAAGGTGTATGTAAGGCGGGCTTGTTTAACGGCGAGAGCGAGAGCGAGGATGAAGATGAAGGGGAAAGGAAAGATCGGAATAGAATTCGATAAATGTCGATTTTTCGGCGATTGTTTACGAACGAGGCGGGCCGAATTCATTTCTGGTGAAGTGAAAACCAGACCTCGACCTTATATGCTACCTCCACTACTTATCTAAGGCCTATTCAAAGTCACGAAAACATTTCAAGACAACCGCCTGGAAAAGGACACGACTGGGAGTGAGAAAGCTCACTTCCTTTTGTGCAATTGATAAATTTATGCATGGGTGTGTATTAGTTGATCCAAACAAACATTCAGGTGCAAGGTCATCATCGATGTGGAGTGGACACTGCAACGAAAGCTTTAACACCGGCGGAGATAACTCCCCCCATTTATGTTCTGGGCTTATCAAGCTCCATCTGTCAGGTCTATGTATTCCTTTTCGTTTAGACATTGGCCTTCTAACTTCTCGTATGATTTTAACCTTTAGAGTTTTGGCTTAGTAGTTCACCTATCATGGATAGACTCTTCGTGTGGCTGGGAAGTTGCCGATTTGTGGCACGCGCTCAGGAGCACCTCCACTGTAATATCTCCGCGACGAAAATTATTTTATTTTCATATAAAGACAGGTCGTTTATCTTATGATTTATATAAGCTTACAATTTTATTATTGAGCAAAAGGTTTTTGTCGTTGTAAAGAATTTGCGATTTTATTATTCTATAAAGGTCGATTTTTTGGCGGTGGCCTGTGCCAAAAATCGGCAGTTTCCCGTCAATAGAAGTCCGGTCTTACACAGGCTGCACGAGGTCTCGCAGAAGTGGTCTACCACATGAACTTTCAAGCTGGGTGGAAAGCATTTATACGGTGCGTATTATCATACATTCTATCGATTAATTGTATACTCCGCCCTCTCGCTGCACCCATTTATCCTAGCCCCGGAATTATTGTGTATCATAGATTCTTGCGTATCATATACAGTCATCCCGTCATCCCGACCCTCCAGCAGTAACCATCCTCTCCTCTGCAGCTTCAGCCCTCAACTCCCTCCCAACCTCCACACCGAACCTCAAATCAGAACCCTGCAACGTCCTCCTAACCTCCCCATCCTTGCTCGCCCGCTTCCCCGCTCCCCCAAATAGACAATCCCACAAATCCTCTTTCATGATCATCTCACCTCCTTTTCCACCCTTCGCTAGTAAGCCCGCAAGCGAAGCCTGTTGGAGTTCCATGGAATTCGCTTCTTCGAGATTACTGTCTAGAAGCTCCGCGAGTGAGGCTTCTTTTTCTTTCCCCTTACCTTTGTCGTTCGCGAGATGCTTACCTATATGTTCCATGCGACGCTTCACGGAAAGTTGGTGGATTGATTCCTCGACCGTACCGGAAATAAGGTATAGCCAAACGCTTGTTTCCTGTAGTTGGCCGATTCGGTCAACCCGTGCCACTGCCTGGAGTTCGAGAGCGGTGTTGAGCAAAGGCTCACAGAGGAAAACATGATTGGCGTTAACGAGATTGAGGCCGGAACTGTGGGCTCTGGCATGTAGGAGGAAACATTCAATGCCCGGATCTTGTTTAAATTTCTCTATACCATTCGGCTTGTCAATGGACGTGAAACCGATTCTGAATTTGGTGAAAGCTTGTGCTAGGACGTCTAGGAAATCCTTAAATTGGGAGTAAATGATAGACTTGGCTCCAGGATCTGATTCGCGAAGCCAGATCAAATGACGGGCTAGTGTGTCAACTTTTGTCGTGAATGATGGGCCATCCAATTCTGTATTCTTGATCTCAGCTAGTTTACTTTTGCTAATTTCTGCATAGATTGCCGACTTTCTATTCGATGATGATGATGATGAGGTTCGCTCTTGGTTCATGTCGTGAGCATCTTCGGTTTCGATGGAAAGCTCTTGTGGCTTGTAAGTTATCTGATGCATGTCGGATTGAGAGAGTTTCCGCTTGCATACAGGACAGTTGTGATGTGCTAGAAGATGGTCAGCTGTGATCTCGCCCAAGGCTGTCTGATTATTGACTTACAATTCCACCACATTCGAATACAGTCCTTGCAGTATTGGTGGCCACAAACTGTAAGTGCTCCAACCTCGAAGGACTCTCTACATATAACACAGATTCTCTGATCGTGTGGATTTGTTGCCTCCATTCTTAGGTGGTCCAAGTATCTCCTTTTAGCCTTGGCCGATGCAATCTTGCGGGTAAGGTTTTCCTCTTCGTGAAGGAACTTAGCGAGCGTTCTTTCGTCATTTGGGCCTTCATATGGAGCAACCATGTCAGAGACCTGCTGAAGCTGCCTGTAGTATTCCAGTCTGGCATTCATCAGCCTGGTGAGAAGCTCAATCTCCTTCTCCAATGCAGTCACAGCTTTTGTTTGCCGAGTGAGTTGCTTTTGGACTTCCTTCAACTGCTTGTCCACGATTGCCAATTCGTTTTGTGCTCTAGTGCTGCCTCTCTCGGCATCTGGCCTCAAGGACGTCGCAAGACCTCGGAGTTCTGAAATAGTTCCTCGGATGGAGCCCATTTCTTTGGTTGGTTTCACCTGCTGACGAATCCCCAAAAGCTCAATAGTCTTCTCAGGGCATGCACCCTCACCGTCCTTGGCAAGTCGGAGGGCAACCTTGACATCGTGTTTCACGAGATCGTTCGTTTGAGCCGTGAGAGCGTCGTGTCGATCACCAATGATCGCTCTCAAAGAAAAGACGTATACCATGACTTCATCCTGCGTTTTAGTCGATTCCTCATACTCATCTCCAGTTATCTCGATGCCCTCATCCTCATCCACAAGAGGCCGAAGGAGAAATTGAATAGTTGTTTCTCTCCACTCGTCCAGTATGTTGGCTTGGGCGTCGAGTGCAGCGGCTAATGCATCTAGCTTCTCTAAAATCCTGCGACTTTCAATGCCACCCATTGCCGGTTCCGTAGGGAATTCTGGAATTTGGACAAAAGATTGTGTCGCCGCTTTTCTGGATACCTTCTTCATAAGTTTGTCTGCCTTTCCGAATATCTAGCGTTATAATTAGCAAAGTCGATTGAGGCATGACTCTTCGAGAATGCATAACCACGGGCGTCTTTTTGGAGAGAGACAAAAGTCACAAAACCACTGGGGACATTCGACACCTCTTAACCTGAAGGGATACGACATACTTCTTGGAGAATTTCCTGTCTTTTCCTCTTGGCATTTTCGTAACCTTCTTCTTCTAGTTTCTCTAAAGCTTGAAATTCATCGCTACTAGGTTCGGTCATCTCTTCGTTAGATTTGATCTGGAAATATGCATTTGTGCGGAAGAATATTGCCATATGCTCGATTTCAAGCGCTGTTCGAAGCCTATTTCGATATGCACTTATGCGGGAAGATGGATCGACTCTATGATCAGATCAGTTATCTGTAAGCTTTACTCGGGCATTGGACGTACTCTTCCTGCTCATCCTCGCTGTCATAATCGCTTTTGGTAGCAGTTGATTTCTCCTCTGGCAGGTTGCCAGTCTCAGCTGTAGCTAACTCTTGTTGGAGCTGCAATCGGCACTCGTCAACGACACCCTTGGCTTCGTCCGCTGCTTCCACCCAAATCGCAAGAGCTTCTTTCACCCGAGGTGAGTTTTCAAAGAGCTGGCCTCGTTTTAGCTTCGTTACAAGGAGCGTTCGATGGTCGGTTCTAATCGCAAGATCCGTATTCTCCATCATTGTGCTTAATACCTGATCGACGGTTCTCAAAGGGCCATCTCTTTGCCCGAGAGCTCTTCTATTCCGTCCCCCAACTTCAGGGTGGAGGGCTGTCTGTCGTAGTCGAACAAGCCACCTTCGCATGACATCTGTAACTTCATCTGGATCCCAGTCGTCTTGTAGCGGCGCTCCCTGGCTATCGAGACCACATTCCCCACACATCTGATTGAAAAGCTCTTGGTAATGCTGCTCCTCGATTGGAGTGAAAGGCATTGTGATCACGTATCGTCTCTGGGCGGGAAGCTTGAGCTCCTCACGGACGCTCTGTTTCGAATGTCGAAGAGCAAGAGCACCAAATAGCTTCCGAAACTCGTTTTTGTGTGTCGAAATCAGAGAGGACCAGACATGCTTTATGGAAGCATATGGCTCATACCTTAAGAACACCAAAAGACCGAGAAGATCGCTGACATCCTTACGCACTGGAGTTCCAGTAACACACCAAGCGTTGACTCTGGGAATCATTCTTGCAACTACAGCTGCATTGCTGACCCCACTCTCAATCATCTGCGCCTCATCTATCAGACATCGCCACCTACTCAAAGAATTAGTATGTTTCTCACCAGAGTCTCGGGTACGTTTGGAACCATGCAGAGCAATCATGAACTTACCACGAAAGCATCATCAAAGGCGACTTTGGCCTAGGATACTTCGACTCTCGACGCAAGGTTTTCTCTGGGTTCAACTGAGTAAAATGAATCTCGGCAGCAAGAACTGAATAAGTTGATATGACAACATCGGATGCCGCAAGATCTTCTACGAGATCCGAAAAATCCCTCTTGCTATGTGCCTTGATACCCTCATAGTGCATAACTCTCAGGCTTGGGGCATGCCTGTTGATTTCAGAAATCCACTGCCGAAGTATAGATGGTGGTGCAATAATCAGTGTGGCTCCTGTTGGCCGGACATTCTGGGCTGTGAATATGTCATAGATTTGTGGTGGTTCTTGTGGACGTTTGTGGAGTGAAATCAGAGATATCATCTCAACTGTCTTTCCAAGGCCCATTTCTTCAGCCAAGATTCCTCCTTTCAGCTGCCTCTCCGATTCGATGAATGGAGTAAGATCTAGAGTAGCGAGGCCAAACAAATGGCTCACGTAGCACGTACGACCAAGATCGTCGGTAGCTTGTAGGAAGGAAAGTGGTAGTCCTAAATCGGTACCGGGTGTCACAGGTTTGACGCCCGCAGCACACCATTCAACACCTTCCCTCTTCAACAGCCACTGAACAGCCCGCTTTTGAAATGGATACAGACCTGTCTCCAAATCATCCACTTTCATCGCCGAGACCTCGCCGTTTGGAACCGGTGCATGAACACTCTGGTAGAAATCCTGGGGTGACCATTTTTCTGCTTTTGGTGCACTTGGATCTGGGAAATACCTGGCTAGAACCTGACGAAGGGCCTCCGATTTGGCAGGAGCCTGCACAACATGATACGGAGAAGAGGTAGTGTTCCATTTGATGGTGAAGGCGATCTGAAGCATATCGTGACCTTCCTTTTCTAATAGGACTAGTCCAAATTCGGTCCACAGTCTGCCTGGTGCTTTGGAAGTAGAGTCATGGTCTACAAAAAGAGCGAGGTACACGTCCTCTAAGCCACCTCTGGGTGGCAAAGGCACGTGAAATACACACTGCTTTCTCTCGTCCATGATCTCGATATACTCAGGGCCCCAGTGGCGTGTCCAATTGACGTATGGCCGAATATTCGTCTTTTCCAGCGGAGCTTCGACTTGGCCAGACAGCTTTGCCCCCGCGAACTCAATGTCCCAGGTAGTCGTCTTCACAATGACATGTTCATAGACATTCTCCGCGATATCTAGTGACACGAGCTTCTGTCGTTTTTGAGGAGGCTCTGATGCAGAGGGCGATCCCAGCATGAAGTCAATGAGCGCGTCTGGTAGATCTCTCGAGGGGAGGGAATCCATAGGGGAGCCAGTCTCAGAAGTTGAACATGAATCTCGTCTGTTACGAGGAGTTGTAATGTTTGACGACGAGGAAGATCCAACTCTGTCGTTGAGACGTCCATCACCGATGCGTCTAGGACCACTAGCAGTTACTTTCGACCGACCCATCCTGAGTATAACTGAAGTGATAGTGTTTGCGCTTCAGCATCAAACAAATACCTCAGATCACCATACTATTCCTGGGATGATATCAAGAGAGCTTGTTGCCACCTTTAGCAAGAGCCGTAGGTGGGCTGGCAAAAGGTGTGTAAGAAGAACGAAGATTCGAAGGCAACGAAGATCACTTGCCTCTCCTCGCTTACGCCTCATCACATGATAATGCCAAGACTCGGTAGAGACCCTCACGGAACTTGCCAGGGGGTTCAAAATAAGGCTTGTCGCCGTCTACATTATTTTAACGACACCAGCCCTCTACGACAGCGTCTTCAACCTCGACGGTATGTTGTATACGTCCTTGACTCTGGTCGGAGCACTAATTGCGTCTACAGGCTCTGCCCATTATGATTGTCAAATACTCCCAATTGCGGCCGATCCCGTCATTTCTCCTACCTTTTGCACAATCAACGAGAGCAACACAGACACGATGCCTTCACCAGCGAGTAAAGGCTAAGCCGATTCCAAAGCCAACGCCCTTCGTTCCAGACGCCCAAACCTTCCTCACTCTCATTGGCCGCAACCTCAGTCAACATGCCTCGAAAATACCTTCCTGGAAAGCTCTGTTCTCCTTGACCTCAGCACAACTCAAAGAACTGGGCGTTGAGCCTCCTCGCAGCAGGCGGTATCTGCTCCGGTGGCGCGAGAAATTCAGGACTGGTCAGCACGGAATTGGAGGAGATCTGAAAACTGTTAAGAATGGTGTCGCGGAAGTTCGTGTGGCAGAAGTTCCAGTGACAATCCAGGATTCTGCAACAGCACCTTTATCCCCGGTGAAGCACAAGGTTGTAGTCAATGTGGCTGCAGGAGGCGGTGCTCTGGACATGTCGGCGGAGCAACTTGTGCCAGTCAAGGGCTTGAAGATCAAGGGTGCGCATACAATTGTTGGACCGCATGTTCAACCTCTGAAAGGGGGTAAGGCAGCCAAGATTGAAGTGAAGGAAGGACTATGGGAGGAGCGCAGAGGACATAAGATTGATGGTGGAGAGAGACGTCAAGCGGAGGTTCGAGCCAAGAAGAGAGGAGAGGAGAGGCGTTCTGCGAGGTAGACTCGACTCGTGTGATATACGTGGTTATGTTAAATGTAAGATTATTTGGGGCTATGCACCGTATGGAATTGGAATACTGCGTGGCTCGAAACTGCACAGCGGTGCAGGGATCATTCATCCAGACTCCAGGGCTTCCTTTTGGACTTCCAGAAATCTTCCTCTGCAAGGCTGCAGATCAGTTGTGCAATGTGCCTGGGCATCGTGACCCAATCCGGCTATTTACGCAAAACAAAGGTTAGTTGCTGGAGCCATTGATCTTTGACAATCCGACCGGTACCGTGCAAGAAGAGCTACGGTAGGGATTCGGGTCAAGAATTAGGGTCATATGCCATGTCTCCACGAAGAACTCACGGCTTCGGGAACGGCGTAGAGTCAATCAATGTCCGTCAATGGCCGACATATCTCAGACCACTCCTGACCCGGGGGATCTGACCAGTCCCAAGCATCAATTCATTGGCTCTAGCGCAAGCTACAAATCTCCACGGTATTTATTCCCGCCTGTCACTGACTACTGGGCAAGGCGGCATCGGGACATCTGATGCCCTCAAAGTTCCCCCGGGGCGGCCTTGTTTTCCTGTGAATCATCCCGCAGACCTTGGTGAGATAATGAACGGATCTGTCCTTAACGAGAAGGGCGAAGCAGAGCGCGAGATAGATAGTCGTATGTGTTTCTGGCGCCGGCCATCATTGGCGAGGAGGGAATTAGTCGGGCTATCTATGCGCCCTCTTACTTTTTGGTTTGGTCAGCTCAGGCAGAGAAATTACAACTCGGTCTGCGCATCAGGCAGTACCTGCGTCTACGTCCTGCTATTCAGAGACTCGCAAGCAGACGCGACTCCTACGAGCCTGAGCAGGACCTCGGTCAGACAGCTAGGCGTTCTTGGAATTCGAAGTTTGGGGGGGGGGGGAGGACAACAAGGACTATTAGTAAAGACCGAGACGGCAAGCGAGAAAAAGGCTGCACGATGATGACCTTGTTGAACCTTGGATCGTGAAAGATCTCGATACGTTTTGGCCAATTCTACGTTTGACATGGGAAAGGCGTCGACGGCCAGACGTTTCCCGTAAAGTCGGGATAGGCAGGTATGCGTCATATCCAACGTGTGACCCAGCCTGCAGTACGCAGTAGAGAATCAGATCAGATAGGTGGGAGAGGGAGGGTGCGAGGTGGTGAGGTGGTGAAGACTCACATCCGCGTGCATCCAGATTACGGCAGCGGCGGGGCTTGAAGTTCGCTTGAGTCGCTTGAAGAGTGCGTTCGTTGATTGAGTGAGTGAGAGTGAGTGGGTGACTGCCTGATTTTCTGCCCTCCCCTCCTCCTACTGTACGCCCCTGTAGACCCAACCCAACCCCTGCCCGATAATCCACACAAATGCAGGTACCTCCACTATAATTCCTACTCCCTCAACTTCCATACTACTGCATTATACCTGGCTGGGTGCTTCTAGTATGCCATGCCATTCATACAATACACCTCACCTCTCTCCCTCTCTCCCTCCCCCGTCACCCATGGACCGCTCCCCTCCTCCCGCCCGTCTCAAGCCCGTCCGTCAGTCTCTTCTAAAGTAGTTCGAATTGACCCGTCCGTTTTATCTTAGTGCTGTCGCCATCCCGGCTTGCTCTTCCCCCCCCTTCTTCAACCTAAAATTGGCGTCCCATCACCCCCCCGACTCAACTACTACTGTACCTATTATTTGACACATCCTTCCCCGATAATCCCCCCCCCAAACCTGAACAAGCCTTTTCCACCGTGGATTTGCCCTGTTCAAGTACTAACCAGGATCGTCGGATTGTTGCCGTATTCTCCTTCAATCCATAGATCCAAGCCATGTGATCGGTGTCCAATCAGGATGCCACCGTCGTTTGGCTGTGGCCGAACCTGCCCTGCCTGCCTACCTATGGAGCATGGCATGGAGAGGAAGGAACTGTGTTGGTTGCCTTATGGCAGAGGCAGGGGTTCTGTCTTCTTTCCCTTCCGAAGATGCACCTCCGTCAGGTTCGTCGCGACTTGTCATCTCGAATCTAAACTCCTTTGGAGGCGGTGCCTGTGTGCTAGCTATTTATTTATTTAGATTCCATCCCACTCATTCTCCACCCACTCACTCCGGCTGTCTGTCTGTGGCTTATATATCTTGCCTTTCTTTCTCCTGTCGGCCAAAACTTTATACTTACTTCGTCACACACCTATCATCACCTTGGCAGAAGTACACTTTCTCCTATCTCTCAATAGATTTCAATCATACATCATACATAGAATCGGATCCTGTGCATTGTGCTTCTTCATACACAGTACATACACTGTTGAGTTAGTACTTTGTCAAGCGAGCTGACTCCTTTTCCGTCGGATGATCGCGTCGCACTTCTGTTTACCGAATCTCCACCCTCATTCCCAATTGCATGAACAAGAACTACACGGCTGTTCCTATCTAAAGGTAGATGTTAGTCACTCTTCAACCTGCAAGTTCCCGTTGACCTTAAACTGATATCAACAAAGGGACTCTCAGACCTATGAGAACGACCCCGCTAAAGATCCCGCTCAAGAACAGTCAACAAACGACATCCCCCTCATCACAATTGACGATCCTGATCAGAATCGAACCGTTCATTACGAATCCTCCTCGACCGAAACAGAGATGTCTTCATCCCACCGCTCCTCCCATCACTCATCATCTTCAAAGTCAAAGCATGCATCCTCGAAGTCCAAATCCAAGAAGGACGACTGGTCAGAGATCACCGATCCTGAAGAGAGAAGACGCGTTCAGAATCGAATCGCCCAGAGGAAGTTCCGTACGTACTTCTTCCAAGTGTACAGAGCCTGACTAACATTAAATAGGAGACAAGGCCAAAGAAACAAAGGAGCGTCAGGAAAGAGATGCCGAGAACCAAGCACACGCTGGACACTCCTACAATACACCCGATCCCGGTGAAATGGGGACAGACGACGAGCTCTCTGGTCTTCCTTGGGGTTCATTGTCCTTGAAGCATGTTGTTTCGAGGGGCAGAGCCAAAGAGGAGGAGTCGAGGAGAGGCTCCAGAACGCATGAAGACCGGAGTCATTACGAAAGTCAAGAGCCAGTGTACGATCAGCAAGACGGATATTACGAAGCAGACTCAACATACTACGAAGAACCAGATAGGGCATATTACGATTACGGCAGCGGCGGAAGCGGTCACGGAGGTAGCTCTCGTTGAGGTTAAAGCTACGGTGAAGGTGTTTGTGAGTCAGAAAACTCGCCAAATCTTTACCCCTATTCGGCTACTAACAAAACATACAGGTGCGCATGTTTCCCGCGTTCTACGAATTGATGATCCCACGAAATCTCTTTCTCCTCTGATATTTCTGTTTTCATTATCCGCTTGGGAATAGATCTCGGTTCAATTTCTTCTCTCCCCCCCTTTTTTTTTGTACACGAATGGGAGTGATAGCCAGCGGCGGAGTTAGGCACCATTCTGCAATAATCCGGGTTTCCCAACCTTTTCCTCCAAACGCTGCATCGATCCGGTTCGGTGTTTTTAATTCCACTTCCTTTTCTTACATTTCCTGTAAGCATTTCGAGGACCATCAGCGTAGACCATGGGAGCGAGCGCGTCATCATTGTAATTCTCAAAGATTTCCTTATTCGCGCTACTGTCCTTCTGGTTATTGGAGGGCTCGTACACCTACGTTCAGCTCACCGTGTACAATTATGCACATTTTACTTTTCTCCTACAACTCCGGAAATAAGAATAGAAAGCCAAAATTCCACCATACATGTAACAGCCTCAACCGAACGCCGTGCCCAACCCCGCGACTGGTGTAAACAACGGCGCACAAGCAGTCGACACTCGTGACTTGTTGAATTTTTGAGCTGTGGGGGGGTTAGATCCAGGATCCTGCTGCTGCATGTAACCCATCATCCATGGATGGATATTCTCCGAGTGGCTAGCAGGGCAGCAAAGCACCCAAAAACAGATCTGACCAGTCATACCCTTCTTTTTGAGTGCCAGCCAAGAGCACTTCAAGTGCCCAATCAGGAAGCATGGGGAATGTCTAGTCGAGGTGACGGTGCCAGACTCAAGTCTAAGCTCAAGTTCCAGCTGTCAATGCCAGGCATCGTTACATCCGTTGCATGCTAGGGACATAAAGCCGGCTCGACTAAACTCCACTCGAGAAGGTGATGGGATTCAGGATTCCAGCCACAAGAAGGTTCTTACTAGGTTAGCTGGATATATCACAGGCACAAGACGGACATGGCTGATTGGGGCTCTTTCTTAATGGTCAACTGGTAAGCCGGCACGGGTTCTTGTGAGAGTGGGTACAGTTACAGCAGGTCGTGGGTGTCCGAGCAAATTAAACGAACGACGATCGATGTCGTCCAAAATAGAACACCTACCCACTACTCCGTCCCCGTCCCCCCTAGCGATCGACACTCCGGGATGCATGCATGCTTCTTCTAGTAGGATTATTGTATTAATCAGTAACCAAGATCTTGGAACATCTAGATCGTTGATTGAGTGGGTGAGCCGCAAAAGTGGGAGACTCATCTTGGCGGAAAGCTGAACGATCCTTATTCTCTGGGGAGGATCTGGTCGGTCCCGGCTCTCAAACGACCCAATACCGTTGGCGGTACTTTTGATGGCTGCTGCCGGCTGGAATGAATAGTATACGGACGTATTGCCAGGGCCCTAGGGAAGGCTTTCTTAGTCCCCATTGAGCCCTTTACTCGTTAAGTCTGGACGATTGGAAGATTCGGAGTAAACCCAGATAGTAGATAGGTGCCTTGTGCTAAAGATACACTGACAGACAGATGAGTTAGTTGAGTTGAGAGGAGATCCATGGGCACGGACCATGGAAAGGGGAGCGAGCGAGCCGAGAAACACACTCATTTAGAAGTATTTTCTACCAGGGCGAGCCCACTCACTACGAAGTAAGTGAACAGGTAGTTAGGTAAGAAATAGCGAAGAAATACGAAGATGACTGACTTACTTGTGTTTGTAACTGAATGTTTCGTGCGTCTGAAATTCTACCATTTCCGGGAGTTTAAAGTGAAAGGTCCTAGGCATGAACCTCCTCCCTACCTACCTTCCTACCTTATGTATCTTCATTTTCATTTCACTCCGGTATTCCACTTCACTTCACTCCACTGCACTCCACTCACTCACTCCCTCCCCATCCCTCCCCGGCCACTTGACGGATCCGGCTCCAGGCTGCCGAACCCCTGTCGAAGCTTAGGTATTTTAAACATCGCGCGACGACAACTTTAGCCTACCCTGGCCAGCCTACCTGCAACGTGCAACCAATCTGCAATCTAATCCTCACGACCACGACCACAACCACCACCACCACCACAACCACAACCATCACCAAGGAGCGGACACCCTGATTGCCATCACCACCATCAATTCAGTATCCAATCGCGTGCGCGTATATTGAGGAGAGGAGAAGAGAGGAGGCAGCAGGCCCAGCAGGAGTCGCATTCGACCGGGCATCGCACGGCAGACTCGGGGCCAGGGAGAGTTGGCGGCAAGGTTGAAGTGAGGAGAGGAGAGGAGTGAGTGAATACAAGTCGAGATGGAAATCGATCGGGCGATGTCACCAGGCTCGACCATTGCGAACTCCGAGATGGACGAGCAGACGACGACACACCCCTCGTCGCCTGCCCGCATCGACCCACGAACTTCTTTGAAGCACGTCCTAGATAACCCTGACTCACGAACCAACACCCCGCCAGTTCAAATATCCAGAGCAATACGAGACATGACGGAGGACGACGAGGTCAGAACCCCCGGTGGACCTGTGGAGGCTCCATCCAAGCCTACCACGTCGCGCAAGCGTAAGGATCCTCCTGGAGCCGGCCAGACCTCGTTCCATTCCGGCAACAAAATCAAACACCTGAAGAAGGATGATGGAGAACCCCTGTGGCGGAAAGACATCCAATATGATTTCCTAAAGGCTGTGTTCGACGACCGTAGGGAGGTGTTCACAAATAGCTACGACCCTAGCAGGCCCCGACAGAACTTTGCGGACATGTACATCGACACCATGGCCAGGAGCAGCAAGACGAGCAAGATCCTCAGGGACAAGCTATTGACGGAGCATGAGCCTGCTAAGAATATGGCGATGGTTTGCTTGCTCGTCAATCTGGGTCGGATGAATACAACCTTGAACTGTAGGTCTACCCTTTTTGTGGCTGAGATGCATAAAGTGCCTGTACTGACACTCTACAGTCTTCCCAGAGATGAGAGCACAACTCCGGACCTACCATGCCATTCCTTCCCTGCAAGCACACCAAGATCCCAATTCGTACAAGCAGTTGCAAGATGCACCACGGCTCAAGTCTATACTCAAAGGGGCCTCGGAGGACCGGTCCGAGCCAAACACGCTGGAGAAGATCAAGGCAGAAGAAATTCCTCGGACAAACCCGGTCAATCTGATCTTCGTCCTCGCTCAGTTTGCCCCGAAGGTTACTGAACTGCATTTTCCACCAGGCAATGACTTCTACGATATGCTTATGGCGGAAGACCTTTCGAGTGAGTCTAGAGCTAGAGCCTTCTTGTGGCTGATGTGGTTCTACTTGGAGTCCGACTTCACCGAAGAAGGCGCAGACGAAAATCCATTTGGACCAGGCGTCGATTACGATGTCGAGGTCAGGAATCAAGGTGTACCGAGATTCGATGGTCTGAGCGGCGAAGAACAGGAAGCGGAGAATGTAGACACACCAGAAGAAGTTGAGTATGGATTCGCCAAGATGAGGGAGAGGAAGCGTATCATTGAAGCCGATCAAGCTGCCTTTCAGGCAGAGCATGGTCCTCCAAAGCGCGGTCCAAAACCAAAACTTCACCTACCTCCCGATGATGGTGGCCCGAGCCCAGCAGCTCATTTGGGGCGAATTCGACCAAAGTACGAAGAAGGCAGCCCTGCTTTGCGAGGCCTCATTCGACCCAAGTATGAGTCTGATCTGGACAGCACGCGCTCTACCCCACCACCTCGAGCTCCGGGGGGTATCCGGATTCTCAATACTGGAAGGGGTCGTGGCTCATTGAAGCACCAAATCATGGAAGGCTCCTCACCCGTCACTCATGCTGGAGAGCCAGCAGTCACGAGACGCTTGCGTCCTCTGACCGCACATCAGCTAGCCGTCGAACGCAATCGAAACCAACGTGTTGACTATATTCTTAGTCGAGGATTGCGCAAGCAACACCATGGCGCCAAGAAGCAACGCAAACAAGCAGGCGCCTTCTGGCGCGCTCGCGAACGGTTGGAGCAGATTGTTGATCCCTTCGATGATAGCGAAGATGAGGAAAGCATCTTGAGGGATCCGGGCATCTTCAAAGAGCGAGGCATGGGTGGACTTATTCCACTTGGTCACGAACAGGATGACTTTGGAGAAGAAATGTCTGCTTATGCTGCTGCTTTTAGACGGGCCACACGGAGACTAGATCGATGGGAAGGTCAGAAGGGCTTGGGTGTTATGGGAACTGGTCGTGTTGCTCCGAAGGACTCTGGCGAAGCTAATGGCCATGAGACTGGCAGAGACAACGACGAGACAGAAGATGAGCACCCCGCCAGTCAAGCAATGCAGCCACGGGCCAACGGTCATACTCGTATGGAAGAGGAAGAAGATCTTGACGACATGGAGAAAGAAATCTTGGGCATGGGCAGTGATGCTGAAGACGGTGATGAAGACCTTGATGATGTAGACAAAGCATTATTGAACCTTGGAGGTGGTGATGAGACCGAAGACGAAGCTAGTGATGGCATGGACGTCGACTAGGCAACTTGTACAGTACGACTTACCGTATGGTGTTTGGTGGGCGGGGTTTTTGGGATGATGGAATAGGCTCTATTGTGAGTGGATGGTTTGTATGATATGTTTAAATAAAGTGAGCGAGCAATTTCGAGACTAGGGCTTCGAGATCTGAGCGTACCAAAAAGCAATTTTTTGCTATCACTTCCTAATACCCTTCAAGGTAATGTGACCTTGTATATTAATAGCACGATCAAGTAGTAGTCATGGCTACCTGGGTGCTCTCTCTATTACGATTCGGGGCATGCCTCTCGGTTGTGAAAGGGGCATTGTTGACAACGTCTTTCGCCTCAGTTAGTGGCAACCTCTCTTCTACTGTCGCGCAATCTCAAAATCTTTCTCTTCTAATCTGTAACTACACTTTTCAAGTCTATTCAGCCATACTGAGCTGTGAGACTATCACCTTATCTTCAATTTCATCATCAAAAAACACGTTTCCTGCCTCCATAGGTACACTAGTGTTGCTGGCCCCCCTCGCCTCTGTCTTCCCTCCCACTTGACAACAACTTCCTTCATCTTTGAGAGATACGACAGCTCTTCCCAACAACCTCGACACTCTATACTCGGCATTCAATCCTAACAATTGTCTCATGACTTGTGCTTCGGTTAGTTCATCATGGTTATTCCTGATGTTGTCTTGAAAGTTTCTCGTGCTCTACTTCGGCATTCACTCTTTTTGAGGACTGGCCTATTTCGAGAGAGGCTTTAGAAAGTACCACCGTCTACTTATCTTCTTCCACAACTTCTTCTGTAAATCCTTCAAAGGGGCGTACCTTTTGCAGCAACCTCAGCTGGGCCAGCTTTCCCAGCTCTGCACGTCAACCACCCGTTACACGCACCATCGACATCACCGATGTTTGAAACGTACACTGCTCGAGACAATCAGAATCCGAGAGTCATGGAGCCTCCCACAAACGCGCCCACTTTCAAGGGTGAATTCCTAGCAAGTCTTTTGTCCATTGACCTAGGAAAATTACTAACAAGCGTACAGTCTTCACCGAGACCAGCAAGTCAGTCTCTTGATAGATTGAGCGAACAGGCATTGATGGCACTTCCTTTCATCGGAATGTTTGTTGGTGTCGATGAGCTCGTTCCAACGAAGGCTGTGTACGCCGTCTACGACTCCAACAACTGCGGTATCACTTACGTTCATGGGGACGGTACTTTCGCTGTTGCCAGACAAATTTGTTTCACCAAACAATTCAAGGACCCCTCTATCCCGCTCCATCGATCGCAAAACACCTACCTACCAGAACTCATGGCGAGGTCTGCCATGCACTACCATCGAACAAATTCGAGAGACAAGTACCCCGCCAACATATTGGCCAAATTCCAAACACAAAGCTCTGTGAAGGCCTCACTTACGTACCTTGCTAACCATGTTCCGGATTCTTGTCCAGCTTTAACAACTTTCGACTCCTCGACTGAGGGGCCTGATCAAGCACCACCACACATGATCCTAGAAGACAAACCAGTATGGAACTTCAATACTGGTGGTTTCCAGGCCTATGCTGCTCCAGGAAATGATATCATCGTTACAAAATACGAAGAATTTCAGAAGAAATACCCAGGTGTTTCAATCACCGTAGCAGACTTCCAACATGCGGCATTCTGCCTTGCTGGGATGTTGAAAGCTGGCTTCGTCAACTTTCTATACGAAGGACAGAACGACCGTCGTTATTTTGTTAAGGGCATCACTCCTCCTCAAGAAGCAAAGTTGGTTGATCCTCTGAGAACACCTCAAGGTTGGACAGTGGATTGCTTCCTTGCTCGATTTGCTCGATTCCACAAGGACTACATAGATGACGACATCTATGCTAAGATTCCCAACCCCATCAATTGGCTCGAGGCCGAGATGGATAACGAGGCTCGACAAAAGAGAGTGAAAAGGCCCTGGAAAATCGATATCGACAGCGAAGAAGATTCGGTTGTCAGTTGGGAACTACTAAAAGTCATGCGGTTCAAAACTGAAGGTGATTCGAGGGAATACCCTAAGTCACTCATTCTTAAGGTATGCTCGTAATCAATGCTGCTATCATTGTTCAGACATACTAACACCTCAAATCAGGCTTCTCGACCCCTGACAGTTGATGACCTTATTAGCAAGAAGGGGAAGTTCAGAGAGTCTAAATACGCTAAGAAAGAGAATGCGGCGAAGAAGGCCGGTCTTGGCAATTACGCTTCTATTGATCTTACAGAGGAGGATGGGTTCGTTCATGGCCACATGGGAGGTCACATACGAGGCATTCACCGAGTCAACCACGCTCCCAGAGTCAATTGCGGTGGCCCCGTTGACAAGTTTCGAGCCAGTACTCCAGCTACAGGTCAAAAGCGAAGGCACAGCAATAGATACGCGTCCTCCCACAACCAAGTCGTCATTATCGATGATGATGATGATGAAATGGGACATGCACATGTCAAAGCTATCAAGCCAAAGCTTGAGAACTACGATAACGAGAGCGACGGCATCTACGACGATTCGGGTTCAGAGAGACATCGAAGAAAGAAGGCTCGTCGTAAGACTCAGTCTCAACGAGGAAAGTCTCCCGTTCCTGTCGCTTACTCGCTCTTCGCTTCTCCTGGTAGAACTTTGAGAGAGCAGGAGGAGCTTGCTATCAGATTGAGCTCAGCAGCCAACTCTCAGCAAGATACCCCTCGTTCGTTTCGCAATGAGACTTCTGCGCATCGGAACTTACAAAATAGTCAGGTTGGTGCCCCTGAGAGTGATTCCGAGCACGAGACACAAGTAGCTGCCAAGAATATCCGCTTTGGAGATTTTGAGAGAAGCTCGGATTCTGGTCATAGGAGATCGAAAGTGCCAGAACGACGGTAAGAAGTCCTTGTGTTATGTTTTGTACATTACAAGTAACAATTCCTTCACAATTACTAAATTTAATTTACCCTCATGCACACCCCGTTCGGACTGCGACTTGAAGTCGAAGCACTCCGCAGCTAGCATATCACTAGGGCCAACGAGCTTCTCATAGGGAGGGTTATAAATTCGTGGTTCAGAGTATTTCGAATGGTCGATGCATCGCGGCCCACTGTGATGAACTAGTCAGGTTGCTGATCTCAAGATGACTCTGCGACTCAAAAAAATATATATATAATAGGAAGCATTACGTCTCTATGCTTGTTTCCTTTCTCGCCATATCTGTCGATTGATTTTCAGAATCGCATCTTATCCAAAAACATGCCCTGAGAACGCCACGCAATGAATAACACACATATGCCTTATCGACCCCATCAACCAAACACCTGATAGATGCAACTATTCCTCAACCCAGACCCCAAAGTCCTCTTTCCTGATACCACTTCTATCACACATACTCCTGAAAATACCGCCTTGCTCATACAACACGTAAGGAGTATCCAACTCTGCGATCGTGCCCTGGTCCATAACGCAAATGCGATCGTAGTTGATGATTGTCTTTAGTCTGTGAGCAATGCAAAGTAAGGTCTTCCCCTTGAATCCAGTTGCAATTGTATGCTGAATCTTCTCATCCGTTTCCATGTCAACGGATGAAGTTGCTTCGTCGCAGACGATTATCTGCGACCCTCGTACCAGAGCTCGAGCCAACGCCATTAACTGTCGTTGACCCAAGGAGAAGTTGAGACCCTCATCTTCTACGATACCATCGAGATGAATACGACCAGGTGATTTGTCATCCAGAGTTGCCTCTTCTGAGATCAAATCAGATTGACGAAGGGCACTCCAGAGTTCCAAGTCCGTGTGCTCATGGAAAGGGTCAAGATTGCTTCGAATCGTTCCCTTGAAGAGTGTCGGGTCCTGAGGGATGATAGCCAAGCGCGACCGCAGATCCTGAAGTCCAATTGTGCTAATATCCAATCCATCAATAGTGATTGAACCTCCAGAAAGTTCAACGAGGCGGAAAAGTGTCGACATGATACTAGACTTGCCAGCACCTGTGCGGCCAACGACACCAATTCTTTCACCTCCTCGTACATGTATGCTGAGACCATTTAGGACAAGAGGAAGGTTTTCCCGGTACCGCATTTGTACGTTGTCAAAGATGATCTCGCCAGATTCGGGCCAAGACTTTTGTACCTCAATTGTATGAAGTGGCGCTTCCTCTTCCAGCTGGGTTCCGTAATAGTGTAGACGCTCTGTGGCATTCATGCCGTTCTCTACTTCTGCCAGTTGTCTGACCGTAAATTGAATCATCTGAACAATCGAGAGAATGTAACTGAGAACCAACCCAGCAATAGAGGGTGAGACGTTGAAACGAGATGTGACAACCAAAAGTCCAGTAACGAACACGAGTAAGTTTCCAATGACATCCAATCGCGTAGATAGCCAACGTTGGTTTGCAAAAGTGAGGTAGTATGCACTATTCATCTCATCAATTGCATCTCGGAGATTGTTGATAAATGTATCTTTCAGCCCATATGCACGGATGCAAGCAGTGCCGGAAAGGCCCTCACTGAATTTGGCAAAGACATTGGAGCGAAGGACCGACTCGAAACGCTTCATCTCTCGAGCTGAAGCTCGGTAGTATGCAGCGGAAAAGATGAACATGAGGAAAAGCGGGCCCAAAGCGATGGCGAAGTAGTGGAAGTAGGCAATGATCAGGGCAAAGACGGAAAGAATCATAGCCATCGTCAAAAAATACATCCTCATGGCATCTGACAAGTTGTTGTCCATGACATCAACGTCTCGGGAGAATCGATTCGTGATTCGTCCAAGGGGTGTTGTGTCAAAGAAAGACATTGGTGCTCGAAGTGCCCGCGTAATTGCTCGGTTCAACATGGTTTTGCTCGCTCCAGTGCCTACGAATGTGAGGAACACAGCGAAGAGGAACATCGTCAATGCTTGGGAAAATCCTAGAGCTGCATATACCCCGATATAAACACCCTTTGAGTAGCCAAATTCTAAAGTAAATTAGCAATGATTCGAAAAGAGTAAAAAATAAACCTACTATCGCTTGTCCACCAGGAAAGCCAGAGACTGGTCGAGATATTTGCCCCCTGGGATGCAATCAAAAATATAAATACCAACGGAGTATTGGCAATAGTCCCAGCTCGGATATAGTCCAAGTATACTGACCAGGGAACGCTCTTGACAGCACGTTCCTCGGCCTGCATTAGTGTGGCACCCTTGTGCTTCTTCTTGATGGCCTTCTTCTCGCCTTCAATTTCGTCTTCGTTGACATGATCCTCCTCTTCGTGTTTTTCCTCGACCGCTGTGGTTTCCATCAGCAACTGGAACCCGGCATGATCCCTCATAAGATTGTCGAAAGTATCAACGGCCTGGATCCTGCCGTCTTCCATCCAAATGATTCTGTCGCAACGATTGAGAACCCAAAGTTGGTGGGTTGCTAAGATTCTAGCCTTGTCCTTTAGAAGTCCTAGGATGGCATTGTCAAAAATATGGCGGCCAACATGAGCATCTACAGCTGACAGCGGATCGTCCATCAATACCAAATCAGCTAGGGAAGTTAGCAATTGCTACACCAAGGATGTCTTGAGAAGAAGACAAGACATGTCTCTAAAGAATCTCGAGACATTCTAACAAGGAAGTTCTGGGCTCCCCCAACACCTACCATCAAAGTAGATCGCCCGAGCAACATTGAGACGTTGCTTTTGTCCACCAGAGACAGTAATTCCACGTTCGCCAATCTCAGTAGCATCGCCTTGGGGTAGCATCTCCAAATCCGGCTCAAGTGCACAAGCCTTTATCACACTTTGATACCTACGGATTGTCAGTATACACAAGTGATAAATAAGACGAGATGATGACTTGCCATTCCTTGTCCATATCCTTCCCGAAGAGAATATTTTCCTTGACACTTGCGTTCTGAATCCACGCGTACTGTGGACAAAATGCCCTGCTGGCTCCTATCATCATCTCTCCTTTCTCCTTATTCGTCATTCGCATATCGCCCGCAAGAGCAGCTAGCAATGAACTCTTCCCGCTCCCAACCCCGCCAATGACAGCAACCAGTTCGTTTCGTCCGATAGAGAAATTCATATTTTGCAGTTTGAATGGTTCGCTATCCCCGGCCAGGGTGCTCGTATCGTCAGGAGTCGTCACACCAGATAACCCAGGTTTGGTTGATGCAAGCTTTGCAGCATCTTTCTCGGCTTTGTCAGATAGCTTCTTTGCCTTCTTGTAGGCCTTCATATCCGCCTTGCTTTTTCCAACAGGGACTACATGGTCTGGATCCTGAGTTGCTGTTCGCTCCCAGGTGAAATCTGCATTCTTAAGCTCGACAGCCTTTTCGGAGTCGGCGTCAAATTTCGCTTGATCGTCTTGTTCTTCACTCAAGAGATACTCTTGGATACGGATTACTGAAGACCAGGCATCTGTGACTTGGCCAATGACCAGTGGAAGTAGATTTAGAGGAAGTCGTAGAGAGTTGAAGAGGGCAAGAGATGAAAATATACGGGCTGGAGCGAGATCGTGACTTGTCAAAGAATACGTAATGAATGCAAGCATGGAAGCGAAAACCGGTAGAGACATAGAGACGGCGTTTATGGCGCTTCTGATCGAGAGGAGGACCTGGATCATGCGAATCTCCTGGTCTCGAATGTCCTGAAGTCGTTTGAGGAAAGCACTTTCCCAGCCGAAGAATTTGACGAATCTCACGGACTGCAAGATTTCCTGAGTGAGGCTGACTCTCTGGTCCGTGACCTTGTTGATCTTCTTTCGCCTGGCAAAGAGGATTTTGACAACCTTTGTCAAGACTGGTAAACCGATGACGAGCAGTGAGAAACCAGCCAATGCGCTATATGTCAGATTGACGAGGAGGAGTATCAAAGTGATGATACACGAGATTGGAGCGGTCCATATCAAGTGGAAAAGTCCTGAAGCTTGGTCTATTCGGTAAGTGTCGACAGACATCAAGTTCACAACTCGTCCGTTCGCCCAGCCTGTCCCATCACCTGCGACTCCCCGAGAAGTGCCTGTCGCCACTTTTGGACCCCCCTTCTTCTTGTCAACCTTGGCTTTTGCAGCCTCCTTAGTATGGTCATCATTCTCCTTTTCGGTCTCAGGGCCTTCTTTAACCTCCTTACCACCAGCTTTTGCGCGCCCCGAAATATTCATGGCTTTCTCGAAGATCACCGAAATGAGCACACCCCTGGCTTGTCCTCCCACCATCATTCCACGGTAGATGAAATGGTTTGTACCCAGACTCTGGATCATCTGCATGATTGTGATACCGAAAACGAGACCCAATCCCTTTCCGATATGCGGTGGTGGCTGGCCTCTCTGTTGTGCAACATAGGCATCTTGGGCGAATTGGATGAGGTATCGAAGCGTAAACGGCGATATAACCTGGAGGATATTCGAGAAGAATTGGCAAACGCCTCCGAACCAAAATTCGAATTTGAAGGTCTCGTGCATCGACCATAGCAGAGGATACTTGTCGCCCCTGCTTGCTCTCCTCTTGAAAGAGGCTTGTAATTTCAATGTCAGGACCTGTGCCGATCGATTGGGGTTGACTTTCCAGATGTCGTTTTGTTCGAGAGTCCGCTTATAACCAACCTACATTTTATCAGCATGATTTTTAGTATACCTTTTCTTCTTCTTTTTTTTTTCACATGGAGGAACAGTTGGGGAATAACGTACCGACATGATGTGATTGATCCAGGAAAAATATACCAGACTCAAGAACGAAGCAGTGTATTCTCTCGACTCGCCCCGCGTCTCTGGAACGGGCGGCGCTTGACCCCATCGCAAGGGATTGAGCTTCTTGTGCCATGGCTTATCCTTCTCTGGCCCATCAATATGCGAACCGGTCCCAGAGAAAGCACTGGTGGTTGTCGCATGGCTTTTTGTCCGATCAATCTGCGGTCTCTTCTCGTCCAGACCTAGGCTCTTGTGGTTTGCCTCGGAGCTATTCTGACCTGAAGCATGGCTATGTGCCCTTATCTCGATGTACTCCTTCTCGTAGGCGTCGCTGTCCAGAGGCTCGTCGTGGTTGGGATTTTGTGTCGCAGCAGCAGGGTCGTTACTGGTGGCGGGTCTGTACTCCTCCTGGGCGGCGTCGTGGTCTTGGCCAGGTCGTGTCATGATGTTTCGTGCAAGCTTGGGCTTCGGCAGGAGGAGGAACAGGAACACAACATGCGAAGGGGGAGGGAAAGGGGAAGAGCGAGAAGAAGCGAGGGGAAGTTGAAAGAAGTAAGATATATTCGGGACTGGGGACGACGAATATTATATTTCCATATCAAGTCATCTTTGCGCCATGGGATGGATGGGCTTTTCCATTTAATCGATTACCTAGTATAAATCTACCTACCTAAGTAAATTTACATCTTCGCCTACACCCACTTTACCGTCCCGTACTGTGTGTAGACATTTCAGTGGGGCATCGTCTAGTCGACCTTCCTCGGCCGGCGTAGCGTGGTGGCTGAAATAAATGTTGACCCCGCCATCGTTATCCTCTTTCTGTGAGGACTCGTCGACGGCAACATCACATCCACCACGAGGTTGATGTCAAGCTGCTCTGGGAATCCTAAGAAGTTGACAGGGATCTGTGTGGAATCGCAGAGTAAGAAGTTCTGTCCTAAGTCATCATTAGGTCTAAACTTTCTTTACGCGAGATGGAAGACTTGCTTGCATTTAGAGCTTCTTTTGGATTGATTGATTGATTGCCCTGCAAACCAGTACTCGGAATTTAGAATCTGCCGATTACTCTCAACAAGTGTGTTTCCTGCTCGGTCTGACTCTCCAATGCCGAGTCCATTATCTTACAGCTCTGAGATAGAGAAACTTCTTGCGATTGGCATATCCCATCGATTATCCTGGTCCTGGTCTTTTGTTGACAAGCATTGCAAGCTTGTAAGGTGGGGTGCTGCCGGGCAAGGATTCATATTGCTGGGACTGATTGGACGAAACTCTTTCTCTATCAAGCCTTTGATTCGCAAAGTCAATCCAGTTTGATATTTTTTTCTTGCTCAAAATGTCATTTTCGGTTTTGTTTCTCCCGGTCGGTCTTTTGTTTATTAACCAGGACTGCAATAGCTACCTACCCTACCTAGGTATCTTTCATACAGTCATGACATATTTGATCAGTTCAAAGGCTAGCCAAGACGCTCTCAAGCAACGAGACATGAGTGGGCTCCCGCTTGCATCCTTCCGACGGCCAAAATGCGAATTCTAGGCAGTCAGTCAGGGATAGTACGTTGGGAAGTTGTGACGCAGTCGAGAATTAGGCTCCTGCTTGGTAATATCAGTGCCCAGACAAGCTCGAAAGCTCACCGACGTCCTGCCTCGCAAGCCACAAGCCTGTCTTGAGGAGGAGGGCCGTAAAAGTATTCGGCATGGACTTAAAGCTTTGCCGACTACCGTTAATCTCCGGGTCACGTTTATTCCGTATCCGTAGGCACAGGCGTGTGTCTACGTGGTAGGTACCTTGGGTAGGTGCTTTTGGTCTTTCTGAGAACAAGTGCCTCTTGCATTTCGTTGATGCCGCTTGAAGTTATCATTATGTTGCTTTGAAGGAGAGGGTAGCGGTGAGATGGGATTAATGCGGCTATGCTAAGAGGGATATATCTTGTACCTACCAACAATAGGAGAGCCTTTCTCCTACGTTTTGGCAGTAACAGCCTCGCGCCAATTGATTCATGGTTGAACTGGACATGTCGTTTGAGACTCCTTGCTGGGAATCAGCTGCCCTTATGTTAATGTGGCTTTGATCGCATTGGAACCAAATGCCAGAGTATATGCGTGTGGGCTTGCTGTTGACTTGTTGAACAACGCCAGCCAAGTCCGCTCTGGTCTAAATGCAATCGGCAACTAGACGTCGTAAGAACACCCAGTAGAAATGCCCACAATCATATCTCCAAACTTCTCGAGGCTGCGACCTTCTATGCACACCTCTATTGGCCTGATATCCCGCTGTTGACGTTCTGTTGGGAGTGTCTGGAGGCAGAATTGTCCCCACCGGCTGAGACTTGAGAGTTGAGTAAATAGATGTCGGATCAAGAGAATACCTAGGTATTCTGCAATGAAAAGTGTTTATTCACCTACCAGTAAATGTTCACTATCTGTATGAAGCCTTGCTCCCAAACTTCTTTGGTAGTCTTTCATAAAAGTAAGATCGAGAATTGATCGAAATAGATATTTCTTGGTACAAGCTTGTCCGAAAGAGGTAAGGTTGAGCCAAGACAAACAATCCGGGGACTGCCGCAGCCGCCGTCGATGTTTGTTTGAGCTTCAACCTCCCCAGCACCCAGTCGTATCAATAGAGATGTCAAAGCTATTGTTTACATTTACCGTTGCAATTATTACTTGATCAAACACTATAACACTTATCTGATTCCCCAGGACCAACTATAACATGCTTGCTCCGTTCAAATAAGCAAGCTCCTCCACTTTGACCTTCTTACATCTGAATCCTGTCGCACCACACCCTTCTTTCGCTTTATCACATTTCTAGCATGTATATCCCCGGAGTTGTCACCGAGTGACTACTCACAGCGGTGGTGGGGAATCTCTTGGACCGAAATGCCGTCCCTCGGGTTGAATAAGACATGGCAGCGACTGCTTTCAATCGGATCGAAGAAGCACGGCGACGACCAACCCCGTGGCATTGACAGGATCGATTCCTCATTCGGCGATGAAGCCTGGAATGAGTCTGGGATCTCGGTGACAGAGCCCGGTGCAGAGCCGCAAACATATGCGATTCCGGATACATCTCAACTTGATGGTCATGTGCGGTTGTCAAGACTGAGATACAAGCCGCTGAATGAAGCCAAGGATGACATACGAATTCTCAACATCATATCCGAGCCAGGCGATGAACATATCAGATGCATTCTTCAACACTTCTCTTGCTCTCATAAGTATCCGGATTATACAGCACTCTCATATTGCTGGGGCACTCTAGTTGATGCCGTTTCAATCACTGTCGATGGCGCACCAGTCTCCGTCACAGCAAATCTTGCAGCAGCCCTCCGATCTCTTCGCGCCAATGGCCACTCTCATATCTGGGTTGACGCTCTGTGTATCAACCAAAACGACCAGATCGAAAGAGGTCAACAGATTTTGCGGATGAAAGCCATCTATAGACATGCCGCGACCACCATTGCATGGCTAGGCCCCGACAGCAAGAATCAAGCCGATACTGCTTTCACCCGTCTCAAGATACTTGCTACTCGTAAGCCAGAGGCCGACTTCGAGGGTGCTATTGCAGCGCTTTTCACTGGTTACACGGCTTGGCGTAATGACGCTGGATGGTCTTCAATCAAAACCCTGATGGAATTTGCGTATTGGAAACGCACTTGGATCATCCAAGAATTGGCCCTATCCAGGTCCGTACTATTTTGGTGGGGACAGTCTTCTCTTCCTCTTGATACCCTTGACACGGCGATGGCGAACTTGAGGGACCGGAAACCCAAAGACTATTTCGAGAGTGGTTACAAAGATATTCTCTACCTCTTGATTATTGTTGGGAAAACACGTAACAAGAGAGGACGGGAATCGAAAGGCATGAACCTCGAACGAATTCTGACGTTTTCCTGCCGGTCACTAGCAAGTGAACCACGAGACAAGATCTTTGGCGTCTTGGGGCTGAGTTCTGATGGCTCGGAGCTGATTCCAAACCCGGACTATCGAAAACCTCTCGATACAATTCTCCGCGAACTTACGATCTCGATGCTGCGTCGCCAAGATAGTAAGAGCAAAGTTGGACCATCAGATCTCATATGTATCGACAATCCGACCGTACCGAAGCGACAGGAACTTCCTTCGTGGACGATAGACTGGACGCGAATTTGGAAAGGCCCAGCAGGCAATTTCTGGGCTTCAAGTGTTGAGCGAGGCCTGCAGTCGGGATACTTGGCATCTGGGAAGTCAAATGCGAATCCTAGATTCTCAGAAGATGGCATAACCCTGACGGTCCGTGGATATGTGCTCGATCGCGTTTGTAGCTTGAGTGCAGTGTACCTCATTGGAGGCGACAAGCCGAAGCCGTTTCTCAGCAAAGGCACACCGGGCTCCACCGTCGAGCACGCTCTGGCTCAGAACGTTTATGGGGGCGAAGGCGACCTTTTTAATGCTATCTGGCGCAGCCTTATTGCCGACAGAATTGCTCACAAGAAGAGTGAACTGTCGACTGCGCAGGCCCCATCATCATACGGTAGCCACTTCGCACATCTCTGGTCTGAAGACTCGAAGAGACCAAAGGGCGAGCGACTGAGACTCACATATGACTGTCTGGCGGCCGTGAAATCATTCGAAATCTATGGCCGAACACTAGAGGACTGGTCTCGCTTTACTACATCCAGCAGCGATCTAGTCGAACGATCAGTTGACTACGATGAAATTAGCGTTCAAGATTTCGGAGCCTCCAGGTCCTCAACTAGATTCGAGCCAAATGCAATGGAATTCATCTATGCCTGCAAATTTCGCGATATGTTCCATCGGAGACTGCTCACAACGCGGAAAGGGTATGTCGGATTGGCCCATGCTCAGTCTCAGATTGGAGATACGATCTGTGTGCTTGAGGGTTGTACAATTCCAATGATTCTCAGGCCTTGTGATCGAGGGTTCAGACTTGTTGGCGATGCCTATGTTCACGGAATAATGAACGGGGAATACTGGCAGGCACAGCCTCTGTCGTCGATACAGGAGTTTGATCTCAAGTGATAGCTCAGGTGGGTCGAGCTATCTTCGAGATCAAAGACACGATCACCATTGGTTCCTGGACATCGCAAGAGGAAAGCTTCAGCACAGAAGCCAATATCACTGGGCAACGAACTGTCATATGCTACACATGTACAAGCCCCTCAGATACAGATATCACGCAGCCGTCATATACGCCGCAAACGCCACAAATACAGGGGACGGGTGCAAGGATCCCAGACGGGAATTCTGGTCAATCTCATCAATGCCGAAGAACACGAATATATTTCCTGCCTAGATGTACATATACCCATCTCATTTTAATGCCCCCATACCCCCGTAAATCGCGATCGATTCAATTCTTCAAAAAGTAATCCAGCATCCGCGGATAACTAGGCGTGCCCAACCCCGTTACAGGATCCCAGCCAGAGGTCGCCTTGAATCCATCAGTCCCGCACCCCGGATTCGAACCTTTCGTGATATCGTTTAGCATATGCGGGTTCGCATACAGCGCCGGGTCTATTGTTTAAAGTAAAGTCAGCGTTGCCATCCCATCTCAACAGATGGCCCACTTTCTTCGAAGCGAATAAGCTCAGATCGGAAAAGGGAGCAGTCAAACAAGCGAGCGAGAGCCATAAACAACAACCGAAATCAACATACTCAAGAACCCCAGACTGCCCTTCCCCCTATTCATCCTCGCCTCATTGATCAAGGTTACAATCGCCCCAAACACTGGTGTACTAGCACTCGTCCCATACAGCAAATAATCATAACTCCCCACCAGCGCAACCACATATCCGGCTCCGTTAGCACTCACATCTGGATACGCCCTCGCATTCCCCGTACTATTCCATCTATCTTTCCCAAAACCCCTCTCGCCAGCCTCTAGATCTTTCGAATATTTCTTGAACCAGCTTCCCACAGCTTTACTCTGGTATGATGGCATAGAGAACACATTGGAGAAGCCACCGCCGGAGTAAATCTTGGTAGAACACGCTATTTCCGGCGCGGTGACTGATAACTTCGGCGCGATTTGCGTGGCACCTACACTGGTTATGTATGGACATGTACTTGGGAAACTCGGGGCGAAGCGGCCGCCTTTTCCGTCGTTGTATTCGCCTGTCGCGGGGTTGATACAGCGATCTAAGCTGGCTGCGACGCCGTAGTCTGCAGAGCAGTAGAGAAAGGTTGTCCCTGCTAGCCCGAGTTTGCCATATTCGTCACATTGCCGCTTTTCGTATGCAGGCGTGAGGTCGTGCTCGTTGTAGGAGTAGGATGTGCTGATTACTTTAGTAGCCGCCTAAGTTATAAGAGAATAGTTAGTTACAGTATCAAATAATGGCGTGAGAACGAAAGAATCACAGATGCTGTTGAGGCACGACATAATCCAAGACAGAATAAATAAAATACAAGGAGAAACAAGGGAACTCACCCAACCCCCGCAGTTCCTCGGCCCTGCAAACCCACCAGGGAGTTTACTAGGATATATCGCATCAATAATCGGCGCCGTGACGTTCTCCGTCTGACCATCCCTCGAACAGTACGTCTCATCTAACGAATCCAGAAAATTGTTAAATGAAGTCCATTGTGTATTCACCAGATCCCCAACCTGATAAAGAGTCACATTGAGCGGATTGACCAGCGCCATAGCGTACTCCAGATCGAGGTTCGCTTCGATGTTTTGCCCGAAGTTGGGTGTGTTGTAGACGTTTCCCCCGTCTACTGAGCGGAGCGTTGGGCGTTTTTGCACTTGGTTCTTCGAGTAATTACGGAAGAACATGTCGAGGTCCGATGCAAGGTACGATTGAGGCGTGTATTGGACGACACCGAAACTGTTCTTGGGCTGGGAAGTGTCAGGATCGGCTTTGCGGGTCGTTGGGCTTCGTCAGATTTCAACCCTTTGGAGGACATGTAGGAAGGCTTAAATTAACTCACATTCAACTTCGTCCTATGGTCCAGCTCCGGGATACCATACAATGCCCTCAAACAATCAGGGACAATGTTATTCGCACAATCTGACAGGTTATGAACGACTGGTTTAGGCCTCGGCGATAGTTTCGAGGCACAATCATTGCCCTTTCCCCATTCGCCAAAGCCTACCCCTTTCTTCTTGCCATCTGGAAATTTGTCTTTCCTTGGTCGAATCCTGGCATCGAAATGTACTGTGGGGGTGATGAAATCGATGTGTTCTCTCACATGTCTAGTTGGATGTCAGTCTAGCTTCTGGATACTGTTCTCAGAGCCAACGGCCACATCACGGAAATTCCACACAGTATATATTGCGATCGGACAACTCACTCGGGCACGCTATATTTCTCACAAGCCACATGTCCCATCCCACTCCCCTCATGCTCCCAAACCCAATACTCCGTTTCCAGCAACCCCTCCACCTCTCCAACCGTAGCATTAAAGCTCAACCAGCCCAGACTCTGACTCCTCCTAACACTTTCCCTATTGAACCCCGCATCAACAAGCCACTTCCAGATAGCATTCACACTCTCCCGACTTGGCTTGAAGGTCTCCGCGATTCGACGGTGACTCCAATGCTTCCCGTACTCCTTCGAACCCGGCGTCGATACGGATAGAAGATGTTCCTCGAGATTCTCCAGGTTCGATTGTTTGAGTGCGATTCGTATAGGTATTTCCACTTCGGGAGACACACGAGAACGTTTCATCCAGCCACTGGGAGGGACATGTCGGCGTTCATGGAGGACGTTTTTCCAATTCCTCGGGCTCACAGCAACCGCGGCCGTAAACGAAGTAGTGAAGCAGATCCAAAGACCCAGCGCCAGAACGTCGAACAACAGCATTTTCACCAGGGAAAAAAACCCCCAAATCTCAATCTCCCACAACTTCTGCGTCAGATCATAGGTATTTGAGCCCAAACATCCCCCCTACCTGGCTACCTAACTGGCCAGCAGCGGGCCCCAAATCGCCGCAACGGGAGCTCCGACTATTTTAAGGACAGCGGAACTTCACTTCACCTCACACGGTTACAGACCCGAGATAGATAGAGTGCTATGGGTAGCGGGGTACAAAATGGACAGGTACCAATAGAATAGAAAGGGTAATGTGACCCTGGATATATTAAGGCTTTGATTGATGTTCCAGTCATGCAGACGTGGACGGCTGGTACCGCCTAAATGGCTGTACAATGGAAAATTCGCTTGGTACACGGTTTGGGGTACTTGAGGACACTTGTCGCGGGACTTTTTGCTCTTGGGATTTTCTTGGGAAGGAGGGGTGCGGAGGTTTGGGACCGAGGGTGAAATGGAGTGAGTTTAGGAGTGATGGAAGTAGACGGTGATGAAAGTAAGCGAA
Source organism: Leptodontidium sp. 2 PMI_412 (assembly GCA_021432625.1). Classification (NCBI taxonomy): domain Eukaryota; kingdom Fungi; phylum Ascomycota; class Leotiomycetes; order Helotiales; family Leptodontidiaceae; genus Leptodontidium; species Leptodontidium sp. 2 PMI_412. Next base: position 64,092 of record MU270431.1, read on the forward strand.
TCGCAATCCTGCCGGGATCGCATCGTAAAAAAATTGTTTAAATCCACATCGAACTACGATGTCGCAAGAACACATCGGCACCATCGGGGCATACTGTCCCAGATGCATCAGAAGGGAAACAAGATAAACAAGTGGCCTGACAGGAGCTTCGAACTCCAAGTAAGATCGATTCACTATGCAAATGAATTGAAATATAGGCACGAAGAGTAAATTTTTTTTATAAAAAAAAAAGCAAATTGCTTGCTATAAACGATCTATCAGGTATACTAAAATGCAGTGTGTATCAAAACCATGTAGAAGCATCCCATCTGCTAATATTGACAAGAACAATACGCCTGATCTCCCAAAGCGCCTCTTCCTCTTCCATGGGCACAACCACCCACCCTCTCGCAAAACCAAAACCAGGTATCAAGTCAAACACCAACCAACCTGTCACCATCCAACCATCAATCCATTATCATCTCATTTCCCCCAATCCAAAACAGGCCCGGGGTAGATTGTCCCCGAAGAGTTGAGGTATCAAATCGCACGCTAAACGACACCACCACAAATGAAACAAATCAAAACAAATGCGAGATATCCAACGCTAAATCCAACAAGATGGTAAATGGAACGGAATTGAGAAAACAACCACATCTAACATCCCCTGTTGAGACAGCCAAAACCCAATCTTGTGAACTGGGAAAAAGACATGCCTCCCTGAACCATGGGTTTGCAAATTCTATCTCCAACACCCCTCCTATATCAACACCGGTGTCTCGACACAAAAAGAGATATCCTGAAAGCCCCAGAAGGGACAGCAAAAAGAAACAAATCGAACAACATCCCACCCATAGTTTTGACAGTCCCGGGAGGGGAAGATGGTGAATCAGGTAGCTCGGATCCATGGTTATGGTAAAAGCTGCCAGTTCGTTTCGCATACTGATATTCAAGATCACTCTGTCGTGCAAGAGACCAATGCTAGATCTCAGAGGGAGGATCGGTTTCAAGAAAAAGCAATTACATGACGACACATGGGTCTGGTTCAGCTTTTTTTGGACCTGTTCTTGTAAGCTTATCGTCAATGTGCGAAGCAAGGACATCACACATACCTTTTCCCGACGACTTGACAGGCTTCCCGGCCATCCAACCTAACATTCCTTTGGCTTCCGGTTTTTTCTTTTTGGGAGGCGGAGAGGCTGGCGGTCTCATGACCACGACGGGAGGTCCGCCAGGACCATGTCTTTCCCGATACTGACCAGGCGCAGGCGGTGGCATGCCATTTCGGAAGCCAGGTGGCGGTGGAGGTGGAGCTGGCCCAGGACCCCCCCTATGTGCCGATGGGGGAGGCATGGATGGTGGACCGCGGCCTCCCACTCCATGGGGCCGGTGGCTACTTCGTGGTCGCTCTGGTCCATGAGGGTTGAAGTGGTGGCCGGGTGGTGGCCCTGCTTGTTGAGGTTTTGGCTCAGGCATGGGCCACATGTGCATCGTGACAGCCCAATCTGGCTCAATCATGGTCTCCCAGACTTGGGGGAGAATGATCTCTCCATTTGGACCGATCAGATCATAGTGACCTTGGTGAACGTGTGGACCGATGACATCAACGTGCAAGAATGCCTGTTTGATGAGCTCTTCCATTCCCTAGGGTGAATTAGCAGAGAAACAAGACGCTAGCGAGTTTACTTACGGCCCAGGTCGCGCACAAGTGGAATGGGAAGCTGAATTTTCTTCCCACCGCGTCCTTGAATCGAATTGGCTTTTTCTTGTCGTCCGGAGGAGGTGGAGCCAACGCCTTGGCCAATGCTTCAGCAGCCTCTTTCTTAGCCTTCGCCGCCTCCTCCTCTGCTTCCTTCTTGGCCTTTGCTGCCTCCTCTTTCAACTTCGCAGCCTCATCAGCAGCCTCTTTCTTCACTTTAGCAAGCTCGGCAGCGGCATCAGCCTTAGCTTGCTCCTCAGCAGCCTTCTCCTCAGCCTTCTTCTTCTCCGCTTCAGCGGCCTTCCTTGCATTTTCAATTCCCTTCGCCACACCTGCTTCTCGCTCTTCCTTGAGCTTCCTCTCCCAAGCAGCCTTTTCTTCGGCAAGCTTCCGCGTAGTTTCTGCAGCAGCCTCCGCTGCAGCCTTTTGGGCAGCCTCGTAGTTCAGAAGCGCAATTTTTTTCTCTTCCTCGAGCTTTCTCTCCCACAGAGCTTTCTCCTCAGCAGCCTTCCTCTGAGCCTCTGCTGCATCCTCTGCGGCCTTCTTCTGAGCAGCTTCGTAGTTGAGTAAAGTTTGCCTCTTCTCCTCGATGAGCTTCTGTTCCCAAGCGGCCTTCTCTTCAGCTGCTTTCTTCTCGGCTGCAGCTGTTGCTTCGGCAGCGGCTTTTTGAGCTGCTTCGTAATTCAATAGTGTTTGCCTTTTCTCCTCCTCGAGTTTCTTTTCCCAGGCGGCTTTTTCTTCAGCGGCCTTCCTCTGAGCCTCTGCTGCATCCTCTGCGGCCTTCTTCTGAGCAGCTTCGTAGTTGAGTAAAGTCTGCCTCTTCTCCTCGATGAGCTTCTGTTCCCAAGCGGCCTTCTCTTCCGCTGCTTTCTTCTCGGCTGCAGCTCTAGCTTCGGCGGCTGCTTTCTGTGAAGCTTCATAAGCTGCGAGAGCAGCCTTCTTCTCCTCCTCCATCCGCTTCTCCCAGGCGGCTCGGTCCTCTGCTGCTCTCCTCTGTGCTTCCTGCTCTTGTCTGGCGCGCTCCTCTCTGGCACGTTTATCTTGCTCCTCTCTCTCTGCCTTCTCCCTATCGAGTTGCTGCTGTTTCATCATGACGTCTAGAACTGCCAGCTTCTTCTCGGTTTCGGGATCCAGCTGAGGAGTGCCCACCACGGACGGTTCACTCGGAGGCCAGTGAGGCTGCTGCTGGTACTGCAAGTGATGCTGTGGTGGTGGCATGTTCTGGTATGGGCTCCCTGGGAAACCGCCAAAATTGTTCTGCTGTGGATAATGCACCATGTCATGACCATTGTACACTCCAGGGGTGCTATGCCCAGACATTGGATGGTGATTCCCATTGAAGTAGCCAGCTCCTGGAGGCTGGGGAGTCGGTGGCTGAGGAGAGAAAGGGTTCTGGGGAGGGTACTGGTATCCTCCTGGAGCCCCATAGTGTGTTAAAGCACCTGGGGCGCCTCCGAATGGAGGCGCATATCCTCCTCCGCCTGGGACGGAATAAGAACTTTGGGCATAGCTTGGCTGAGGCCCCCTTGCACCACCATAAGGCCCAGGTTGTGGTGCAGGGTAGCCTCGGCCATAGCCCGGGTAGTCTTCTAAAGGCTCCACGCTTGAGGGTGGTGCCGGCGCAGGGTGCCGGTGTACTCGTGAGACGGGTGGACGTCGCGATGGTCGCGATTGTCGCTCGCTAGTTGTATGTATGCGAGTAGGAGCTCGTGATGATGGCGGCGGTCGACTCTCACTTGTCCTATATCTTGCGCCTGTTCGGGGACGAGAGGCTGGTCGAGAAGCCGAGTCGGAAGGCTCGATCTCCTCTGAGGAGAGCGGGTCCCAAGAATCGTCTAAAGGGTCAGAATAATCGTTGCTACCGACGTTTGAGGGGACGTGGACGCCGGTACCTGATGAACCCTCTTCGTCGGTATAAGAATTCGAACGCGAATTCGAACGAGAGCTGCCTGTAGGAGAGTGTTGAGAGTCGATTGTAATGGTCGTTCTGGGGGCTGTGGCAGAGAGTCAGCGAAGTTCGTTCGACAAATGCGAAGCAATTAAAGGCAAAGAAAGGTAGGAGACTCGAGACAGGAGACTCACGCATCGGGAAGCCTGTTTAGGAATTATCTCTCGCTCGCGACTTTCTACCAGAGAGAGCCGGAGTGGAGATATTCCCAGAGGGATTGAATTGAGGGATGCGGACGGTTTTCCCTTGGATATGCAGTCGTATGCAATCGCGAGACGAAATTTATTCTTTCCCACTGAATGTGTGGCGGATTAACGACAGGAAGCGAGGGTCGAGATTGATATGTAGTCGAAGTTATTCGTGGCAGGTGTAATAGTAGATCATGTAACGTAATGGTGGTGGTGGTGGTGATGGTGGTGTTGTCGTTTTTGATCTGGCTTGGTGTTGGTTGGAATGCAGTGCGGTGAGGTGAGGTGAGGGGAGGAAGGAAGGATGGTCGAAGGGCGGGCCGTCGCGAAGTTGGGTTGGGTTGGGTTGGGTTGGGTTGGGTTGGTGTTAATCGACTACGGCAGTCAGTCACCCAGGTCGTGGCACAGGATGGATGTGCGACTGTGCACCCGAGATGGGTGGTCCTGGATGTCCGGTCGAAGAGAGGGACGAGGCGATTGCGGACGGCGACGACGACGATGTTGGTGTTGGAGGGAGAGGGGAGAGGGGAGAAGAGGAATAATAATATCCAGTTGGGTTTTGGTTTGGGGCTGGGATGGGCTGGGCTGGGCTGGGCTGGGCTGCTGCTGAGGGGAGGGAAGGGGAAATGTTAGTGTGTATTTTCAGGAGTGGAGAACGAGTACCTAAGTAGACTAGAGTAGACTAGAGTAGACTAGAGTAGACTAGAGTAGACTAGAGTAGACTAGAGTAGACTAGAGTAGACTAGAGTAGACTAGAGTAGACTAGAGTAGACTAGAGTAGACTAGAGTAGAGTAGAGTAGAGTGTAGAGTAGAGTGGAGAGGAGTGGAGTGGAGTGCTTGGGCAGGGACGAGGACGGGGAGAGTGGGTGGCCAGGGATGACCTCCGGCACCTCACCAACTCTGGCACAGGGAGTGAGACCTGGACTACTAAAAAATGGCCCCGAAGTCTATGACTGACAGACAGCGCCGAAGCCCAGAAGCCCTGGCTGAACAGAAAGAAGTCCAGCCAGCCAGCCATGATGGCTCGATACTTCCTTCTGTGCTTCAATCCCTAGATACTTATTTAGGCAGCGAGCGTACAGTACTGTACCTGACTGATGCCGCCCGTTGTGCACGCACGCACGTACCGTCCCTCTCAGCACTCCACACCATACCACAGTGCGACGCAGGTCGATCACACACGAACCATCAAGCAAAAAGCAGAAAGCAAAAATGCATAACATCGCAACCCCATAACAAACTATGACAGAAGAATTCTATAAACGTACCTTGACCTGTTAAAGTCCAAGAGGTGGCCGAAACTCTGCTCGCCTAGCTTTTGAAACCCCCGGGGTCCGAAGCCGCCCACAGAGATCCTGCGACGCTTGAGTGCCGAAAGGGGGGAGATCCCAGCGTTCTGGAATGAACGAAGACTCGGGTCAGATGGAGGAGACGACAGGATGGTGCTGCGATGTCCGTCCTGCGTTTTGATGTGGAGTGGAGCAATGCGGATGCAGACCGAGAGTGGAACGAACGAACGGGACGAACGAACGACGTTATGATTCTGAACGATGTTATGATTCTGAACGAAGCGATATCTTTGCGTACGATGTGATTGAGCCAGGCTTAGTGTGGTTTTCTTGTGTTTTGTGTCGTGTTGTGTCGTGTTGTGTTGAGGAAGAGGATGTGAGGAGGGAAGAGGAGAGGAGGGGATGGGAAGGGATGGGATGGGGATGCTGTTGATTCTTGTTGTTTGTACAGCCCCGGATTCGTTGCTGTTGCTGTTGCTGTAGGCGACCTGCGATTCGTTGTCACTCTGCCTCTGCCTCCCTGCCCGCTTCTTACTTGATACCCAATCGTGACGGGTAGGCTGATATGCACGTTGGCGTAATCTCGTCTGCTCTCCTGAACAAATCCAATTCCGGCAAAGTCAAAGATTGGTTGAGATAGATGCAGATGGGTCGAGAATCAGGGCGATTGATGCTGGTGCTGGGATGATCGAAGTTTGTCGTTCTTACGAAGGGGAATTCTTGCTCTTGTTTTGCCTCCTGATCTTTTCGGTTCGGTTTTGGCTGCATGGGATGTGCAGTTTGGGGTGGGAGACACAGGGATCCCCTCAGCGGTTGAGCGGCTTTCTCTTGAAGACCATGTGATATGCTCGAAAGTGGCGATGCTTCATAATGTGTTGATCGGGGGACTAGGAGAACCTATGAGCTAGTAGCACAAAAGTCAATCGTTGCTGCGGCCGCTTGGAGGGAAGGCTTTTTGTATGTCTGTCTGTATGTACGAAAATGTCTTTTGGGAAATGGTCGGAATGGTTAGCTGTCATGTGGCAAGCCTATCTAAGGCTGTTGTCAACTATATGTACATAGACGAAGCCTGGCTCTCTGCAACGAAGCGCCTGTGTTGTCACGAAGAGTCATCCTCGAGACGATGCCCGCTTTTCGGCGGCCAGGGAGCAGAAACCAGAGCCTCTCAACCCAAACAATAAGATCCCGTCAGTCTCCGTCACCGCTCCTCGTGTACAGTTGGGCATCGAATGATTCAGTTCCCAATGCGCCCAAATGCAACGCTATCCTCGTGATTGGGCCATCCAACTTTTCCCCAAACCTCTCCCAGCATGCCACGACAACGGGTGGGCCCGCCATGAGGCTGCGAAAAGAAAAGAAAAATACTCCATGCAGAAAAACGGAATTGGGTCTGGCTGAACAGCATTCTAGCCGTGCAAATCCACCATGCCCTGAACTCTGTCCACGATAACTCAGAAAGTGGAATCTCGGAACCCACCAGAATGAAATCGTTCCTTGCATACTTCAATAACATCTCCTAACCTGGACTCTCCAAGTACAAGTCCCCAGACCGAGTGGAATGGTTGCTCCAGCAGAAGACGTAGTTAATCCGGCTGGCGGGATAACAAATCCCAAGAATTGCTGAGCCATTGACGGAGTGGGTGGTGGTCGTTGCTGCACATCTCCACGCAGAGTTCAGCGAGTGATCTTTGCAGTTTCTGAATCCAACAATGCTTTCGCGGCGATCACCTCAGCCTTGTCATATCCTCCCCACCCGGCTTCGCCTCCTACGTTCCGTCGCACGATCTCGGAGAGTTTTGCCGTGGCTGTCTCATTCAGACTCTCCACGGTTTTGATGTTTGGTGGTGGTAGGCCAGCATCGGCCTTGGACTGCCGAGAGATCTGGGATTGGTTGGCCAGCAGTCGGTTGGTAGTCTTGTGATTTGTTAGAACGTACTCGGCTTCCACATTGGGATGACACCTACCAGCTTCAGTCCATAGTAGCCCCGAAGATAATCATCGCACAGCTCAACACTCCTGCAGAACCGTCGAAAAGCCTCGGCAAGGTACTTGTCTGCTCCGGATTCTCCAGTTGTAGCCGCCATATACTGGATTTCGCCAAGCCGCGCGTGGATCTATAGTGGGAGTCAGACTTGGTTTCAAGATCCGTATAGACAATGAGACTGACATTCCACGCGTAGGGTGTGACCAACAGCACCTCCTCCAAGGCAAATATCCCTTGTTGATACAGCCCTTGAGATACGTATAGGTCTGCCAACTCAGCCCAAGCCTCAGCATCTGTAGGAGACGAATCAAGAAATTGGTTCAGAGCAACGATGGCTTCTGGGATTTTGTCGAGGGATTTCAGGAGTGCAATCCTTCGTTTCGAGACAGGCTGGCAGCAATTAGCTCGGTGAGATAGACTGGACATGTCGGCGGCTTACCATATTGCCGGGATTCTGTGCCAGAATATTCTCGTACTCCTTCAGTATGTTCTTCAATACAGCATCATCGGGTGCTCGGGCTTCCTGGAATATCCCTCTCAATGCCATGAGTCTCTCATTGTCCGCGCCAAACCGTTCCGTTAGCCTCTGGAGGCACTGGGATGCAGAGAGCTCGTCCCCGGTTCGCAAGCAAGAAAGCATAAGGTTTTCATAGGTCGTCCATAGTTCGGGGGTCTCTGCGGCAGACCATAGAGACGTGACTGAGTAGGACGAAATGGCCGAGGGGATACTTTGGAGAAGAGTCGGTGCTTGCTGAGATAGGCTGAGAGCGACGGAGGGAGGAAGGTGCGCTGGTGGATGTAGTAAGGAGGACGACATGGTGGTATTAGTTCTAGATGATGGGTACAAGCTGCTGGAGAATTAGAATATCGTAGAAACTTTTCGCAGTGCTGCCGTGATGCATACAATGTCTCGATGGGATCATGGGATTGAGGATGGATGTTGAGAGCTCCCTTTCCAAGCCTAGCCTTGGCATGCCGCTTTTACTCGGCACGGTGCCGCTCTTATTTTGACGTTGCTTCAGCACTTGGTGGGGGGCATCTTGGTCGCGAGACAGCTTTGTGCAGCAGCTGCATCTTGAAGACATCCACCGACTGGAATTATTTCGTCGCGGCGTGAATATGACCAGAGAAAGCCTTCAAATTTCCACCATGTCATGAACCCATTCCATGACTGCTTTGCGCCGCCTTCTTAGATCAAGCGTTCAGACCGGCGCACTATCAATATGTACGCATCACCCCTCAATGTGCGCAAGAACTCTTCTAATAGCTCCCAGGTTCGAGAAATCGCTCTACGATCTCATCCGAGGTCTACGGAACCATAAGGGAAATGAGAAGGAATATATCCAGAATAGTCTCAAAGAATGTCGTGCCGAAATTCGAGGGCAGGATATGGGTCAGTTGTTTATTGTCAACAGATGGAGGGGTCGATATTGACGGTTATGGAACAGACCTGAAGGCTACTGCCCTGCTGAAGCTGGTATACCTCGAGATGTTTGGCCACGATATGTCCTGGGCATCCTTCCATGTACTCGAAGTCATGTCCTCTGCGAAGTACCTCCAGAAACGAGTTGGCTACCTCGGGGCGGTCCAGAGCTTTCGGCCAGATACAGAGGTTTTGATGCTTGCCACAAATCTGCTGAAGAAGGTAGGATTCTCTGGGAAATGGGATACAGGACTTGTTCTAAAATCGCCCTAGGACTTGACTTCGACGGCCATCACCACAATGTCCCTCCCAATCATCACGCTGCCGCATATAATCACTCCCTCGTTGGCATTATCTGTTCTATCCGATCTCCTCCCACGATTGACCCATTCACACCCCACAGTTCGAAAGAAGACGATTGTGACACTGTATAGACTGGCGTTGGTTTACCCGGAGACCCTACGTCCCGCATGGCCTAAAATCAAAGACCGACTAATGGATGAGGGAGAGGATCCAAGTGTAACCGCTGCAATCGTCAACGTGGTATGCGAGTTAGGCTGGCGAAGGCCTCAAGATTTCCTCCCACTTGCTCCCAGGTTATTTGAACTTCTTGTCGATAGTGGAAACAACTGGATGGCTATCAAGTTGATCAAGCTGGTAGGCCTCACCTAGGACTGCTTCTGGAGATAGTATTAACAATCACTAGTTCGCAATCTTGACTCCTCTAGAGCCACGGCTTGTTAAGAAACTCCTACCTCCTCTTACATCGCTCATACGCACTACCCCCGCTATGTCTCTGCTGTACGAGTGCATCAATGGTATTATCCAAGGCGGTATATTGGAAAGCAGCGATGATGGTGGTGATGAAATTGCCACTCTCTGCGTGAGCAAGTTGCGAGGCATGATACAGATTGAGGATGATGCAAACCGTGAGTAAATTTAACTCCAAAAATAAGTTATTGCTGACCTTCTCAGTAAAATATGTTGCACTCCTGGCATTCAACAGAATCGTTGTCACTCATCCATACCTCGTCGCCCAACAAGAGGATGTCATTATGGAATGCATCGACAGTGCTGATATCTCAATCCGATTAAGAGCACTGGATTTGGTAGTAGGCATGGTCAACAGCGACAACTTGATGTCCATTGTTGGCCGGTTGATGAGGCAACTCAAGAATTCCCGATCTGCAACAGCCGAAGAACTTCACCCCCGTGCTACTCCAATTGAGCCAGCCGCAGACTCGGATGATGAATCCCCAGAAGTTGCAATCGCAAACAACACAGATGATATCGAAGCACCGCTTCTCCCAGATGACTACAAAACCGATGTCATTTCCAGAATACTGGAAATGTGCTCCAGTAACAATTATGGAAACCTGGTGGACTTCGATTGGTATATCGATATTTTGATTCAACTGGTCAGGACTGCCCCACTCCCCAGCTCAAACTTATCCGCCGAGGATGCGGATTCTGGCCCAAGATCAGGCACTGAGGTCTCGGAGCTCATTGGTGATGAGTTACGAGCTGTTGCTGTCAAGGTCAAGGCTGTTCGGACTCAGGCCACAAGAGCAGCAGAGTCTATTCTCATATCAACCTTCAATGACCCCTCATCTCCACTAAGCGCAGGCAGCGGGGTCTTACGGCCGATTACCTGGATATGTGGGGAGCATGCCTTGTTCTTGGCATCTCCCGAGGATACTCTGACAGCTCTCTTGCAACGGACCAAGGGATCGACAGTCGCTGAAGGACTGGCCGTTTACTTGCAGGCATTGCCAAAAATATTCGCGCTGATTGCTGGTGACGATCAGTCACCTTGGACCCCCGAACGGAAAACGATGATATCCCTGTTGATGGCCCGCATCATTCATGTTCTTGAGCCTCTTGCCATGCACCCGGATTTAGAAGTTCAAGAGAGAGCCGTAGAATTTTCCGAGCTCTTGAAATTAGCCGCCGAAGCCTCCTTGGGTCAAGAAGCATCGTCCGACCTTTCAACTCAACAGGACGCGCCTTTGCTTCTCACACAGGCAATTCCGTCATTATTTGCAGGGCTGGAGCTGAATTCTGTAGCTGTTGGGGCGCAGAAGAACGTCCCCATACCGTCGAATCTGGATCTGGATCAGCCCATCAATGCAAACCTCGGTAGCCTATTGAGAGCTGTCGAGTCTGCAGTGTTTAGCGAACCCGACGACGATGAATTTGAGGTTTACTATCACCAATCACCACCACAAGCACAGGCATCGCAAAAGGAAAATGAACCAGCTATATCCCGGCTTGCTGGTGCCGAGGAAGTGGCGCACTCGTACCAACAAGGCGGCGAGGACAGTTATCTCGACCCCGATATTGTGGCCAGACGACGAGCCGAGCGACTCGAGAGAAACAAGGACGACCCATTCTACATACCCCCAAATGATGAGAGGTCTGGGATATCGACTCCTCTGCATAATATCATACAGAGCAACAACGGGCCAGATTTGGATATAGATTCAATACCAATTATGCAATTAGATCTGGGGAAGACCAGTGTTGCCCCCGCGCAAATCTCACCAAGGAGACCTAAGCCCCGTCAAAGAATACAAGTTGCGGCAGACGAAACTCTCGGTACCAGCGGTACTTCTTCACCACGGAACGACGACTCAGAGAACAGTCTTGAAGGGCCACAGAGGCCGAAAGCTAAAGGGAAACATTATCTGCTGCAAGTTGACTCAAGTCACATTGGAACCTTTTCGCTTGAAGGCGATAGTGCTGGCCCAGTGGATTATGAGCGTCAACAGAGAGAAGAAGCCGAAATGGCAAAAGCAATGCAAGAGGTCGAGAAGTTGAGGTTGGAGATGCAAAGGGCAAATGAAAGGATCCAGGCTGCCCAGGGCGTAGAAGGGACAGTGGTCAAGAAGAAAAAGAAGAAGGCGAAGTCACCTGAAGTTAACCTGAATGACGAGGGTGTGACAACCGTGGTGAAGAAAAAGAAGAAAGTAAAAAAGGTTGAAGCGGAAGGTGTCGTGGGTGGAGAGCCGGCAGGTGATGCTCTCAAGCCGAAGAAGAAGAAGAAGTCGAAAATTGACAAAGGTGGTGTTGGGCAGGAAGAGACTGTGGATTCTGGAGCATAGCGGGCCGGGCATATTTTGGTGTTTGGGAAACTTGCAGGGATTAGGCTTGAGCTTTTGGGAATGAAATCCGAAGCAGCCTAATGTGTACATAGGTGACGAGGAATGATTGAGGGGGTTTCGAATCTATATAACAGCAAGAAACCTATTCTTTGTTATTTCGAGATTATCTCAAATATTACTATTGCGAATTAAATCAGCACGAAGATCTGTCAAAGCCATGAGCTTGACAGTATGACGAATAATAATTGAAATACAATTTACAGTAAAGGCGGCTCATGGCAAAATCAATGCAGCTTCTATTTCCAAACTCAGATGTCAACATCGCCTGAGGTGTCTATCCCTTGTCCGTCACCCAGATCCAACATCGGCGGGGCGGGGGCGGTTCTCGGGGGCGGAATTAAGTTACCGATTTTGGCAGATGCCCAGGTTTCAATCAATCGCAAGATTGGCACATATCAGCATAATAATTTGACAATATAACTTTGAAAATCGTTAGACGATGTATTTCCCTAGGACTCCAAGTTATCTCCAATCAATTCGATAATTTTCAAATCGAGAAATAAAAGTTTGAAAAGGTTGAGTTAGGCGTTCTCGCTTGCTAAAATCGGCAACTTAATTCCGCCCCCGAGAGGGCGGTTAAGAGAAAGCCGCTAAGATAAGACTGCTTAGGTAAGCTTAAGGAATTGTTTTGTCCCTCCACCGAAGAGCTGCGGTTGCAACAAAATTGCATCAGGCCAGCATATCGACAATATGAACGCCAACTACATCCCCCTTGGCGCGAAGGTAGAGGAGCAGTCTCACTCTAAATGGGGACCAAAAGTGATCGGAGAGACGAAAGGTACCTTTCGAATGGCACATCTACAGGTTTTGGACGGCTTCGATCAAGAATTTCGCAACTAACGTATACTATACAGAGGAGAGGAAAGCGATTGCCCGCGAAATCAGATTGTCACAGCGGAAAGAGAAGAAGAAGATCAAGTCTGAAGCCAAGCAACAGCGAAAGCTCAATGATCGACTTCACAGAAAATTGGTACGTTACATTCCCTCAAGGGTGTATTGTTCAGCCATTAACCTCCGTAGAACCGAAATACAGAGAAATACGACAAGAATAAAGACCTGAATAAGCAGCGAGCTATCGACCTCGAGCGGCAGAGGATCCGGGCCGATGCTGTCAAGCAAGCTGAGCGCCTGGCTGCCATTCATGACCCAAGCGGCAAGATGTTCAACGTGGGCGAGATAATCATACTACCGGGAGGGATTGTGAAGTCGAAGGAGGGTATGCGAAGAGCTGCCGAAGCCAAGGAGCAAAAGGACAAGGAGGACGCACAGCGAAAGGCTATCGAGAACCGCTACAGGGATGCGGAGAGAGCTGTAAAGTTGGAAGCGGAGGAAGCCCAGCGGGCCGTCGATCAAGGAATGCCTGCACCGACGGAATTTCCTGCGAAGGAGGCGTTAAAACGAATGAAGCATCCTAAACGGATAAGCAAGAAGCAATTACAGCGACAAGAACAGCTGAAGCCTCAGCCTGTGCCTCCCAGACCGGTAATACCCCAAGGAATAAGCTTACCGGAAGGAGAGGAGAATCTTCTTGCGTTATGGGACATCACAGATGCTCAGATCACGAAACGATTGGCCGACAAGAAAAAGGAGAAGGCCCAGTCCAGGAAGCAACTCATAAAGATCCAGCAGGAAAACAAGAAGCTCAACAAGGCTTTGAAAGTCAGAAAGAGGGAAGCCGACAACGCGGGTATCATTTTCGACAAGGAGAAAGCCAGAAGGGAGATCTTAGCAGGGATACCCAAGCCAACTGATCCCAAATCAGAATCAGACTCGGACTCGGATTCTGGTTCCACCTCAGGATCGGGCTCAGAGTCAGATTCAGAATCAGGGGGGGGAGAGGAGAATGGCAATGTTGAGGAGGCCAAGCCAGAGACGAATCGAAATGCAGCACCAGCTCCAAAGCTTGATCTCGAGCTTATTGAGAAAGCTGCTGAGATCGAGAGAGCTCGTAAGGAAAAGAAACAAGCAGCGAGAGAAAAGAGGCGACGTGAACGAAGGCAGAAGGCGGCAGAGGAGGCAGTTAAAGCTGCCGAGGAAACTACCAGACTTGAAGCCGAACGATTGGATAAACCCGAGACATTACAAGAGGCTCATGCGGACAAAGAGGCTAAGGAAGCAAAGAAGTCCAGGAGAGCTGCCAAAGAGGCAAAGAGGCTTGCTAAGGCAATGAGCGAAGAGTTATCTTCGAGAAAACGAAAGCGAACGGATGACGCCGAGGCCGCTGGGGAGGGAGAACCCAAGACAGACAAATCTCACAAGAAGATAAAGTCCAAATCAGAGGTCGTTGAAGTTCAGCCAGTCCAAGATACCCGACCTGCGAAGAAAGAAAAGAATGCGAAGGAGAGCAGTTGCGAGAGGCTCAACAAAGTCGTTGCTGAGCAGGAAGCGAAGATGAGAGCCGAATCAACTGAAGAAGGTCCTTCTCATAGAGCTGAGCAATGGCACTCGGATGCTTTGACTGGGGATGCGGCTCGGAAAGACAAGTTCCTTCGCTTACTGGGTGCTGGAAAGGGGGCAAGTAAAGGAGGCGACAAGGACAGGAAGGACGAGAAGAAAAGGAAAGATGCTAGTGTCGACATTGTCAAGATTCAAGAAGAACTGGAGCGCCAATTCCAAGCAGGTGTCAAGATGAAGCACGATGGAGGGTCTAAGAAACGTGGATTGGGGGCATAATAGACGCAGGTCAGAGTATAAAGTATTACATTACCTAACCAGGTGTCCTAGAGGATAATTCTGCTTGGATTCCCCCCTTTGCATTTGCAAATTCGACATTCGAAGGCAGTATGTTTTTCACAATTCGAAATGCAGTGTTATTTGCTCCTGGTATTTGCTCCCAGAACTGAAATCAAAATAGCTCAGATGCAAGTCCAAAACTCCTAGAAATCCTCTCTTCCGTGAAAGAAGAGAGGCGACTTTTGTGATGTACACCTCTATCATGCCACAGAAGTCTACACCATTGTGTATACTTCATCTCCACCCATCCAGTATATGTCTGCCATCTGGCTTCGGTTATCGCCCAGTATTCGTGCCCCTCCCTGCCCTTCACCTTCCTACAGCCTCACCCCATCCCCTCACCGGAGGAAGAATCTGCTAAGCAATTCAAATATCAGACCACCGAAGACGACAAATCCAAGGATACCTAAGCACCAGATATCAATATGCGCCCTTCCATCGATCCAATTCTGCCTGTGGCTGGGTCCGCGAGGGGGGGCGTACCAAGCACCACCGGGCTAACAGGGCTTTTGAACTCCTGCTTCTTCTTCAATTCCTGCGTAGGCTTTCCACGCTTCGCATCTTGCTCCTTGGTGAACTTGGCGTTGCGCTTGCGTTGTTCTGGTGTTTGCGCCTGAATGATCTTGATCAGCCGTGCTATCCTGTCCTGCCCTCCACTGCCATGTAGCGGGATTGGAGCTTACCATTGTGAGGACTGGGGATGGGTAATTAGAAGAGGGTGGAAGGTTCTCCTGGTACTTGAGAGTTGGGGAAAGTAGGAGGGAAGAGAAGAGAAGAACGCGGGTGATTTCTCGAGATGAACAGGAAGTACCCGGCTGAGTTCACTGTAATCTGTCCCAAGTGCTCTGCAGTACTTTCTCAGCTTAATCGCGGTCGGGACAGAGTGCACTATGCACTACGGATATGCACTAGGGGGGCTGGAGCCAAGAGGCTAGCAGCGAGCGAGCTAGCCAAAGTACCCTGATCTGAGCCGGGCTGGAGTTGGGTTGACCAGCCTCGTCTCGTACCTCACCTCATCTACCTACGGAAGAACTTCGAATATTAGGAACTTGCCAACAACAATTCCGTTGATAACACTCGGCATGTACTCTCCCTCTAGACTGCGAGGGCGTGCAGCCGTCCGAACAGCACGGCAAATTCGATTCAATACCACAGAGGCTGGACAGAAGCCAGTTTCTCCCCATGTACGTTTCTGTTAGCACAGTACAAACAATCAGTCCTGCATCCATACATCTCGGTGCTAATGTCAATTGCAATAGGTTGGATTCTACAAGACCTTCACACGACCTGTCGCGAAAGTTCTCCTGATGGCAACCTTCACCTACCAACTGGCATACTGGGGATGGGCGTATTTGGAGAAGGCCGAGATCAAGAAGCAGAAGAGTGGTGTGTAATCGAGCTTGGCTCTCAGCACGAGCATTTGTTGGAGCTACGCTGATGGATTTGATACAGCAGAAGTTGAAGTATTGGAGAAGCAGTTGGCCGAGTTAACGCAGGGGAAGGAGAAAAAGCCTTGAAAACACAAATACTCTCGACATGTGAAGGAGGCCTTTCGGCCTGTTCGGATTCGACGTCCAAGCTACCGAGCCGTGGGAGTGTTATCAGTACCATAAAGTGGAGGGGTCGTTCCGGTTGAGAGTGAAGTCATCAACTACGGCCTAGACTCGGACATCGGTCTGCATCATAGCAGAAATTAGACGGTGCATACGGGCCACAGCATCCCAACTGTTGGAATGGCTTTTACGGTACAAAGAAAATACCTTGTGTTGTACCTCGTGGGATATACAACGGAAGACTGTACAGCAACACGCCTTACCTAGCTGCGTTGGAAGGAATATAGGTGTAAAATTCACAACTTTTGGATACATTCAATTTCTCATGCTTGGCAAGTGCCCATTTGCCGTTCACATCGCTCGCTGTTTGCTGTGAGTCCGAGTTCTCTGGTTCTAGCGCACGCTATCTGGTAATCTTGATAGACTTTTTCCTGTTGAAAAGCAAATCCAGTTGTCGTGTAATGAAACTCCTAAATCGTCAAAATGCTTTTCTTGTTCATCGACAAATTGCCGCCGAGCCCATGATAACAGACCCTGTTGATAAGTCTTTGACCTTCGCCATCTTTGGGCTCCGTTTTATTGTTAGCGCTTTGCCGTACGTACCGCTGAGTGAACTTGCGGACTATCTCTAGTTCTTCATGTTTCTTACTTCGTTTTTCATGTCTTCAGTCTTGCTTCTGGAGCAACACAAACCAAGGACCAACTTCTACTCTTTTGGTTCCTCGCTGGAAGTGCGCCAAATACCGTGTATCTTTACTGTTACCCAAGCTCAAATTGCAAATGTTCTCTTCGCATCGGTGCTGGTGTTCTGGTCCGTATTTTCTCTCACCTTCGTTCAGGAGACATACCTACAGACTATACCTAAGCGGATAGCAAAGAAGCTAAGGAGCGAAGCCGACTGCAGTGAGTACAGGACTCAAGACTGGTGTCGACTTCGAAGCGACCTATACTATTTCGGAAGTGAATTATGCGTCTACCACCATGTTGTTTAGTGCTTGGCCATTTACCAGGTATGCTTCCCAAAGAGATAAAACACTTTCGTATACTATCGGGCTTCTTGAAAATCGCCCGATCAGTAAGCTCAAGTTAAGGCAGTCTTTTATCATCGGTACTCTTGTATCTTGTTCTTTCAGCTTAACATGGACCATGGATTGAAATATATATGGAGGGCATAGAGATCTCTGGGTTGGATTATATTCCAATTGAGCTGGGACTTGTTCTTGGCAACCGGCTCACTTTATGGTTAAGTCACAAGTCCTGTCTCCTCGCGCATCTTATTTTCCCACTATATAGCTCTGTACAACAACCTCTGCCGCCGCTTCTAGTCCGACGACCCCAGAGATCCCAACGCCGGTCGGCCCGAGTATCGAGTTCCTCTCATGGTCATAGGCTGTGTCGTCTCCACTGTTGGCCTACTCCTCGCTGGCTTGGCCGCCCAATACACACTATCCTGGCTCGTCCCAAACATCGGCATATTCTTGGTTTCGGTCAACTTCAGGATAATCCCACAAGGAAAAAGCGTACTCCGTCAGTCCATAAGGTGCTTTCGACTTCACGCGAGCTGTTGGAAGTGCCGCCTGTTTTTCACACCATCTATGTTGCAGAAATTAGATTATGGGTTGATGGTTAAGATTTTGGCGGCCTCTGCAGTCTTTATTGATATTCCTGGACCTAAGGTTTCGTGGATTATGGGCCGAGATTGAGGAGGGGGGCGGATGAGTTTTAGGAAGAGAAGGGAAATCATTGATTTGGCAATAGGTGGGTGGATGGAAACGGCAGTGCTTTGTGCTTCTCGAATTAACCGGATACTTATTATCCATATAACGGATTTCTATACTGCAGGACACCTCGTTATTGTCACGGGGAGACGAAGACTCAACACCTCGTGGTATCCCTTGGAAACCTTTCTAAGGGTTAAGATTGAGTCCAGCAATTACTTGCTTGTCATGATAAATTTCGAAGATTTCCTATGAATTCTATGGCTCGACGCCTTCTTCTCGTTCTTATGAGACTTTAAATACTCCAGTGGATCGCTTTTCTTTTTTGACACTTTACGCTACAGGACTATTTCAATCGCAAATCAAAAGATAAGGCGAGGCTAGCGAAATTCGTGATCAGTGAAGCGAATTTTCCTAAGAGACACAAAACCAACTTCAACACAATAACGACTTGAAGTTAATAACATAAACTACAGAAGATAGGTTGTCGTTATTAATTCTTTTATTTGCGTGGCTTTCCTCGAGACCTTTCGACTTAGTTGTGTTACAAAAAATAGTAAAAAGAGAAAAGCCGTGGAAACTTGCTTCACCGTTTACGAAATTCCCCAGCCTCAAGGGATATACGTCAAAAAGAAGAGGTAGCGACTTTCGAAAAGATAATGCGAGGAGGTAAGGTTAGAACGAAAGGAGCTCGAAGGGTGAGGTTTTCAGGGGTTTTAAAATCACGTATATGCGCCTTACGCGCTCAACCTTCAGGGAGGGGGTTTAAATACCTCGAGATCAAAATCTATTAAAAGAGCTTTTTAACTCGCGTTAAAGACCTTTAAGGTTTAATTTCAAAGGCTTTAGGTCATCTTCTCGTTAGTACAATACGAGGCTTTATCTTTAAGTAAAGGTGTGACGCTTACTCTAGAAAAATAGTAACTACGTGTGATAATCGCCTTACGTATTAATATATCCCCTTAGCTGCCACCAGAAACACCCTCCTGAAAGCCCTATAAGGCTCCCTGTAACGAGCCCCTAAGACGCGAGAAATAGTGCGTTTTTCGGGCTATGTGCGCTATTCAATCACTGATGATCCCGCTATACCTTTTTAGGCTTAGCGGCACGTGAGCTGTAGAAGGGTGCTTATTGCAGCTAAGGGGATAGTTGTTACGGCTGGCAAGAGGTTAATACGGCAAGTTAATTCTAGCTTTATATTTAGGCCTAAATCTACGCTCAGAATCGAGAAAAAAAGACAAGGAGGAAAGGAGAGCTCTCTGTAAGAGAAAGCTCGAGTATAAATATATAAAGGACCCTCCTAATAAGGCCTAGCGTAGTCGAACGCTATTTATATTAATATATTATATACTCGCCACTTAGTCTTCCTTATTAGGCTTAGCGCCGTCGTATAGCCAGCGATACTACAAGCCCGTGTCAGTTAGAATACGAGGCGTATTATAAGTCGTATATAACGTTACTAAGTTCTGACTAGTACGCGGCGTACAAGCTCCGTCGGTTAGTATTAGCTATGAAGTGAAGTTACAAGGGTTCGGTTCTTAATAAGAATTGAGACGTTATAAGTAGTAATAAACTTAAAAGTAAACTTACTATAATAATTTAAGCACAAAGCTCTATTACTTAGGAAACTACTCTATTTATATAAAACTTCGATCCCCGTTAGACCTCTTAAGAGCCCCCGGCTCTAAGGTTCCTAGAGCCTTAAATCCTTAAGCTCTAAAAGCTCTATATTGTCACGTGACTTATAGTCTTATAATTCTGTCCTTATCTTAGCTTCTCTATATAATAAGGCTACTAAGCCTTAAGGCTAAGACACACGTGATCTTATAAATCGTGACATTATTCCCTTTTTATTATTAGTATATCCTTACGCTTAAGTATATTATAAGAAATATCGACGACGGCTTAAGGCCGTCTTTTTCTTTTAATATATCCTCTAAAACAATTAAATATAAATAAAAGATAATACTCGTTAAAATAATTAATTCTTATAGTTCGCCTAATATATTATGTTTAAATTATATTCACTATTATTATAATTACGTAGTTTTAAATAAAAAGTCTTAGAAGTATAAGGAGTGTGTTTATCGCGAAGTAAAATACGACGCCCTTTAAGTGTCTCTTAATAATCTCTAGAGTCTTTAGATAAAGGAAGATCGCCTAAAGTTTAAGAGAGATATAGCCTTCGAGGCAACTATAGCTAGACTAGCTCGTGTTCGCGAGCTCGAATAGTGCTAGGTAGAGCTACGTAAGAGGGGAAGAAAAATACTTTGTCGTGGTTTAAAGACCTTAAATAAAATAAACGAAGTTAAGGCGAGAGAAAGGGAGGAAAAGAAGAAAGCTAAGGAGGCACGGAAAATTATTAAGTTAATGAGTATAAAACGTCTTAGTTTTATTAACCTCGTCGGCGGCCTCCCCGACTTAATAATAGACTTCTCCTTTAATTTAACGGACTTCTTTTAAGTAAAGTTAAGTTTTGTTAATGTTACGACCTACGATGCGCCTCGTATTCTAACCGACACGGGCTCGTAGTATCGCTGGCTATGCGACGGCGCTAAGCTTAATAGGGAAGACTAGGTGGCGAGTATGCGATATACTAATGTAAATGGCGTGCGACTACGCTAGGCCTTATTAGGAGGGTCCTTTATATATTTATACTCGAGCTCCCCCTTATAGAAAGCTCTCCTTTTCTCCTTGTCTTTTCTTCTCGATTCTGAGTATAACCTTAGGCCTAAATATAAAGCTAGAGTTAACTCGCCGTATTAACCTTTAACTAGCCGTAATATAAGAAAAGACTTATACCCCTTTACTATAAAGTATTATATTTCACTTAGTCTTACGCCTTATCGACTTGCCCTTATAGTAAGTTAATAACGAGCCTTAATACCTTAGCTTATTTAATAAATAAGTACCTCTCTGCCTTAGTAGTAAATTATCTTAAAGAAAGCTAGATATTCTCTCGCGATTAACTTGCCTTACTATAACTTAACGCGCGCCTTATTTCGAACGTATATTTAATTAATATATTAATTAATAACCTTAAACACTTCTTTACTTTACTTTATTATTATTACTAACTTCTCCCCCTCGTTAGCGAAGCTTTAAAGAAAGGAGCGCCCTTATACGGCTAGGCTTTATTAATACCTCTATCCCTTTAGTCAAGACTTTCTTAGAGGAGCTAGAGAGCTTTAATAGATTCGACTTAGACTTAAAGGACAAACCTTAGCGCTTCTTTAACACATCGCTAGAGCTTATTAATATAGAAGGCCTTACCCCCGCTTAATAAGCTAAGGTAGATTAGTTAATTAAGGACTCTATTAGCTCTATTGTCGCCGCTATTATTATATAAGCCCTCACTTAATATACTATTAATAACCCTCGCTAAAGGACTAGTACTCCTTCCCCTTTTAACTAATTTATACGTGCTCTTACGGCGGACTTCTAGCTTACCGCTGACTATTACCTCCTTAAGCTAAACCTTATTATCTCTACCGTTAAGCCTAATAAGGTCAAGTACTCTTATACCCCTTTTAGCAACTATAAGGGCGAAATTAAATACGACGTTTAAAATATAAATATAAAGCTCTTTATTTAAAAGTACTTAAGTAACTTCCTTACTAGCGAATTATAGGTTTATATTTACTTTAAGTATATAAAGGGAAAGGCTAAGACTATTATCTTTTAATAAATAAACCCTAACTTTATTAGAGACTTTAATAAAGCCGCCGACGTCTTAAAGGCCCTAAACTAGCGTTTCTTTAACTATAACTAAGTATAAGCCGCTAAACTTAAATATAACTAATTATAAATAAATAGTATGACTTATAATAAATTCTATATAAAGTTTATGACGTATATAATTACTAGAAAAATCTCACTTAATTACTAGTTCGACGACGTATACGAGAAAGTCTTAAATAAACTTAAGTATAATATCTGAACTAAAAAGTATAAATTCGCTAAAGATTATATAACTCTTAACGAGTTTTTAGCTGTCTTAAATCGCGAGCTATAAAATATCGCTATTAAATAAGTTAATAGACGTACTATTATTATTATCCGCGAAGCCCCTCGAGTCTCCTTTAATAATACTAATACTAGCGACTCGCGCAGTATTTTAAAAAAGGATAGCTAGTATTCGACTTCACTTACTTTTACTACTCACGTATAAAGACTACTAATTTTAAGATAGTCGTTAAATGTCCGCTAACGTACTCCCTCTCTTTCGCCTGTCTTACGCCGACTTAAGTCCCTTGTACTTCCTTTTATACTTAAGGACGTCTCTTTTAATACTTATCTCTATTATAATAAGACCGGCTATTAAGCTAACGACTGTCTTAAGCGCCGTAGAGACTAAGCCCTTAATAAGTCGATTTCTTAGTTAGTCGTTAGCGAGGAATTAAAGACTAACGAGCTCTTAAAAAACTCTTAAGCCGTGGCAAAGACTTACACTTTAATATAAGCTATAATTTATAAAAGGACTTAATATTTAATTTCTGTGCTCTTATTAAAAGACGACAATTCTTAATTAATATTAAACTAAAAAGGAATAGATTCTTTATTAAAACACTTATATATATTAATAATAAAGCTAATATTTTTAATACAATTAAAACTTCTCTCGTATATTAACTCGTTAAGTAATTTAATATCTCGTTTATATTCCTCCCTTAGTTAATCGTCTTAATTAATTATAATAGTAAGAAAGGAAAGCTAATTAATATAATTGTCTTACTTACTTTAATAATCGACCGCTAGTGAATTAACTTCCCCTTTCTAGTAATTAACTTAAGAAACACTAACGTCTTAATTAGTCGGAAGTTCTTAGAATATTACGACTTAAAGTAGTTATATATTAAGAACTATAACTGACTAAAATAACTACTAAATATATTAATCTAATTATACTTTAACTAGCGAGTCTTCGTTAATATTAACTATTTTAACAAGTTAATTATTAAGTCTTATTAGCTCGATATAAAACAAAGGGATACCTTTATAAACGTAAATGACTACTATTAAAGGTAAGTTAAGATTACAGCACTTAACGACTCCTCTAAGCTAAAGGTCTTTATACGACTTATTACTAGCGTCTCGCCGACTCGACCCTCGAGCTTTACTAGAGAAGTTAAAGAGTACTTGCGTATTATAAAAGATTAATTAAACCCTTTAATATCTTATAATTTAAGATTATTACTTAAAGACAAGAGAGCTCGTAAAGCCTCCCTAGCGAATCACTAGTTAAAGGCGCTTACTACAGGGATCTTCCTTATATTAGCAGTAGCAATGTCTATTACGTACTTTTAACTTAAGAGAATTAAGAAGAATAAGGTAGAAACCTTTATAATATTAATATATAAGATCGATTAAGAGCTAACTCGTCGCCGGCGAAAGGCCTTAAACTAGTTAAGTGTCGAGCTCGTATTAATAAATAAAGACTTAACCATAAAAGAAGCCTTAAAGGTTAAATACGTGTAAGATAACGAATTAATAAGTAAGAAGCTCCTTATAAAGTATTAAGAGTATACTCCTCTCTTCTCCTGGCGGGCCTCCGACGAGTTACTAGCGTATTACTAAGGCGTAGACTACTAAATCGAGCTTATTAGGGAGAACGACTTATCTTTTAAACTTCTCTAGCGTATAATTAAAGAATAGTTATTAAAGACTAAGTAGTATATTATTAATAACTTATATAAAGGTTTTATTAAACTCTCTAGTACACTATATACGGCCCCTATTCTCTTTATTAAGAAAGCCGATAATAGTCTCCGGCTATATATTAACTACTAAAAGCTAAATACCCTATTAAAGAAGGATTTATACTTAATCCCTCTAATTAATAAGATAATAACACGTATTTATAAGGCAAAAGTCTTTATAAAGCTTAATATTTAGTAAGCTTTTTATTATATTTGTATGTCCCCTGAGAGCGAGAATTATACGACTTTCTATACTTAATATAATACGTATAAATATAAGGTCCTTCCCTTTAGCCTTATAAATAGCCCGGCGACCTTTTAGTAATTTATTAATAATATCCTTATAAAGTACCTCGACGACTTTTACGCGGCTTATATAAACGATATCCTTATATATTCGTTTACTCCGGAGGAATATAAGGTCTATATTAAGAAAGTTATAGTAATATTATAAGTACACGGACTTTAGGCTAATATTAAGAAGTCCGAGTTTAATATATAAAAGACAAGGTTCTTAGGATTTATTATTAGCGTTAATAACGTAAAGTAGACTTAAAGAATATTAATGTAATTAAGGACTAGCGGTACGCCGATAATATATAAGGTATATAGAGCTACCTTAGTTTTTATAACTTTTACCGCCGGTTTATTAAGGACTATAGTCGTATTACGCGACCCCTCTTAATGTTCACTAGAAAGGACGTTCCTTTTAAATTCGATAGCGCCTATAAAGACGCTTAAGAAACTCTCTAGGAAGCCCTCTAATCTACGCCGGTTCTTTGTTATTACGACTTTATTAAATAGACACAATTAAAGACCGACTCTTCTAATAAAGTCGTCACTAAGATTCTATTTTAACTATAAGAAGACGACACTTTTTACTTTATAGGATACTTCTTTAAGACTATAATAGACTTTAAGCTTAATTACTCGATCTATGACAAAGAGATACTAGCGATTTTCTAGTTATTTAAGTAATATTGCCTAGAGCTCTTAAGTGCCTAAAGAAATGTTTTTATTTATACGGACTACTAAGCCCTAGAGTACTTTATAATTACTAAGAACCTTACGGCTAAGTAGGCTTAATAGGCTGAGTTCTTTACGGATTTTTATTTTACGATTATATATTATATTAGGACGACTAATACGTTAGCCGATACTTTATCTCGACGGGATTAGGACTTTATAGTTATAGAGGCACGTAAGCGGGCTATTTATAGTTAATAGTTAATTTTAACTAATAAAATCGACTCGCGAGTCGCTAGCGACCTTTAGCTCTCCGCCGTCGATCTTATAGACGCTTATATTAAAGTCGTAGAGATAATACCCCTAGTACTTATAGAGGCTATAATCCCGGACTACGACACTAAGCCACGTGATAAGCTAGAACTAGAACTTAAGCCTAATATAAGAGTACTAGTCGACCTAGAAATCCTTACGCCGGAAGAACTAGACCTTAACTTTATAATAGCTTATAATATCGTGGGATACAATATTATTAATTAAGTACTCTTAGTTAATAAGTCTTTGCCTTTACTAGAGCCTCTCTAATAAAAAGCTAAGGAATAGTTATTAAATTACAAGTTAATAAACGACAAATTACTTTTTTAAGGACGCCTAGAAGTGCCCTTAAAACCGCCGGAGCTTCGCACGACACTTATTCACTATATATATTCTTAACCTTTAATAATACACGTAGGGATCAGAAAGATAAAGGTATTACTAAGTCGTAAATATTATTAGAACGGCCTTACTACGGACATAACTTGATACGTAATAAATTGTAGTTACTTTCGACCAAAAGTGTGACGACTGTCGCTGCCCAGAGCCTCATTTCCACCGGCTCCACTTAGTACTGCCCGATCGGGACGTACCGAGATTACCATGGTGCTAGGCATACCAACCACTTGTATATAGACTTATTCTTTCCTGACCTTCTTTCCTCTGTAGTTGTAGATTCTAAGTTGATGCTTGGTATCGTCATATGTCTCTTGTGTTGATATGTGAGGCGTCAGTTACACGTGATTGCCGTCTTTCTAGGGCAAGCGTCACAAAAAGCCTAAAAGGATAAGACTCTTAGTTTCTTATACCTCCTACTAATACTTACTCGGCCGTACTAACACTTCACGATAGACTTTACGAAGTTACTACTAAATAAGTATAATTATAACTTCACTATAGTTATTATTAACCGCTTATTTAAGAAACCGGTCTTAATACCTTATAGTAATATAATTACGGCTAAAGGTATAGTTATTCTCTTCCTCGTTTATTAGACTCGACACTTTAATATGCCAGACTTTATTATCTTAGACCGTGGACCTTAATTTGTCTCCTCCTTTTAGAAGGAGTATTATTATATCCTCGGAACTAAGGTAAAACTAATGACGGTATATAACTTAAACGTTAATAGTTAAATAGAAGTAACGAACTAATATATTAAGTAACGGCTTTATCCCTTTTATTATTATTATTAAAACAATTAGAGTGACTTTTTACTAATTATAGACATTGCTTAATTAACGTTATTACACGAGTCCTTAGGCCGCTTATCTCCTTTTTAACTACTTAATAGCGTTAAGTCAAGGACTTCTTAAGACTTAATTAACTTAAAGCCGCCGGTTATAGTAATAAAGAAACTTAACCGCGAGGAGGCTCTATAAGTAACTTTATAAATAAAGGAGGTTATAAAAGTCACATAGTTGTCCTTAAAAGATTAATAAGAGAAAATAAAACGACTAATAAACTATAGGCGACACGTTATCGATTAGGACGTTAGCGACTTAGTATTAGTTAATACTTAGAACTAGAACGTTAACCGACCTTTAAGGAAGTTATTTAATAAGTAATACAGCCTTATTAAGATAATTACTAGGGAAAGAGAGAATTAAAAAGTTAAGCTCTTAGAGGACTAGTTAAATTTATCCTGTCTTTTACTCGCACTTACTCCGTAAATACGTCGACAACCCCTTACTAAGATAAGCTAGAGCTACGCCGGCACTTATTTAGCTGTTACTTAAGTAAGATAAGTGGGAAATCGAAGGCATCCTTAGCTCTAAGGTCATACGGAATAGGCTATTTTATTATATTAAGTGGCTAAGCGTCGACGAAGACTTAAAGTAGTACTTATACTTAGACGCTATAATAGCTCTATATATAATTAAGAAGTTCTATTTAGAGTATTTTAATACTAAAGGCCCGCTAAGAGCTCTCTTAAAGTAATTAGAGACTTATAATACTAGTATTAATAACTATAACGACCTAGAAGACAATATAGTTATAGTTATAACTACGCGGACGTAGTTTTTTAAGAGGGGGGGTTAATATTATAACTTATAATACGCCTCGTATTCTAACTGACACGGGCTCGTAGTATCGCTGGCTATACGACGGCGTTAAGCCTAATAAGAAAGACTAAGTGGCGAGTATATAATATACTAATGTGAATAGCGTGCGACTACGCTAGGCCCTATTAGGAGGGTCCTTTATATATTTATACTCGAGCTCCCCTTTATAAAGAGCTCTCCTTTTCTCCTTATCTTTTCTTCTCGATTCTAAGCGTAGCCTTAGGCCTAAATACAAAGCTAGAGTCAACTCGCCGTATCAACCTTTAGCCAGCCGTAACAGTTAATAGAAACTAATAAGTAGTTTTAAGTAATAAAAGTTTAACTTAAGTTTTTATATATTCTCTAATAGTAAGTAATTATTTTATTTTATTAAATATCTTATAACGCCTCGTTTATATTAATAGTCTAATAGTTCTTTTACTTTATATTCCTTAATAAGATTTATTAGTTTAATAATTATCTTTAAGGTAGTTAATACCTTTAGTAGTACTTTTTCTAATAAAGATACGTAAAATACTAAGAATATCTTTTTGGTTATAATTAAGTTATTATAAGCGAATTCAATTAATAGCAGTCGTCTTACTTAGTTGTCTTATTAGTAGTCAACGTAATAATATAAGTATACTTCGACTACTTAGTTTATTCGTTTGTTTCCTTTATTAGTCTAAAGATAAAATATAATTAAAAGCTTTTAGTTAGTTCTTAAGAAGGCTATTAAAGCTTTTTAGAATTTTAACGTAAATAACTTATCTCGATCTAATATAATTTCTTCGGGTACTTTATACTTAAAGATTATCTCCTTGAAATATACTTATACTAAGTTTTCGGCCGTAGAGGTAGATTTAATTAGTATTAAAATTATGTATTTAGTAAGTCTTTCTATAATAACGAGTATTATATTATAATTAACCTCCGTGATTAAGTCCTTCGATAATAGTAGCGGTCTTATAAAGTCTTACGATATAAATTTCTAAGATTTTAGTAATATTAATACTATAATTATTTGCCTATAAAGAGCGTGCCGGGAAAGCTTATTCCTAATATAGGCATTATAGTTAGTAATTACTTCTTTAACTATAATACGAAGTCCTTTAGCTTAATAGTTCCTTGAGATCTTAAGATACGTTATTCGTATTTCTTAATATTTATACGCGGGAAGTCTATATTATTCTTTAATATATACTTTTACTAGGCTTAATAGAAGTTAAATCTTTTTATTAACTTATATAATTCCGCTTTTTATAGTGTTCCTATTAATTAGTTCTTTAATTAAGTCTAAGAGTAGTCTGTCTTTCTTTTAAGCTTCCTTAAGTTTATCGTATTAAGACCTATTAAGGTCCTGTTCGATAGTAGCGACTTCTTAGATATTAAGTACTATGTCTTTATTATTTAATTACTTTAGTAAGGTAGTCTCATTATAGACTTTATTATTCTCGTACTTACGTAATTTACTTAATACGTTTACTCTTATATTATCCCTTCCTTAAATATACTTAATAACTAAGTCAAAAGAGGCGAGTTCTTTTAACTATTTAGTTAACCTCTAATTATTAAAGACCTTAATAGTTATAAAGGTTTAAAGATTTATATAATTAGTATAAATAATAACAAAGAACTTAACTCCTTACAAGTAAATTTTTTAATATTTAAGTGCCTTAATAATTACTATAAGTTCCTTCTTATAAATATTATAGTTTTACTTAGCTAGGGATATCTTTTCTAAGTAATAAACTACTAAGTATAGCCATCCTTAGTCGTCCCTCTATAAGTATATTACGCCAGTATAAGTGTTTAAGGCGTCAGTTTCAATAATACTTTCCTTTTCCTTATTAAAGTTATAAAGTATTAGTTCTCTTATAAATTCTACTTTAAGTTATTAAAACGCCTCCTTACAACGCTCGTCTTAAGTAAAAAGGATACCTTTCTTAATTAGGTTAGTGAGGGGTTTTACGATCTTAAAATAGTCTTAAATAAACTATTAGTAAAAGTTAGTAAATCTTAATTAAAATTATATATCTTTAATAGTTTTTAGTGACTTTTATTCTTTTACGACTCTAATTTTTTTTAAGTTAATACTTATTTATCTTAAGTGTATAATATATCTTAAGAAAGTGACTTATTTAATAGAGAATTCGCACTTTAATAACTTTAATTTAAAATTTACCTTAAGTAAGGCTTTTATAACTATAATAACGTGTCCCTAGTGTTCCTCGATAGCTTCTAAGTAGACTAATATATCGTCTAAGTAATATATAGTAAACTTATTAATAAAATCCTATAAGATCTTATTATTTTGCCTCTAGTATATAGCGAGTACGTTCGTGAGTCTAAACGACATTATTATATACTCTTATAAGCCTAAAGGTAATACGAAGGCGGTTTTCTATTTAGGTCCTTCCTTGATTTAAATCAAATTAAATACGTTACGCTAGTCTAGTTTAGTATATACCCTTGCCTTAACTAACTTGTCTCGTAAGTATTATATATTAAGTAAAGAGTAAATATCTTATATAATTCTATTATTAATTATATAATAGTCATTATAAAGTATTCCTTTTAAGTCCCCTTATTTTTTAGTAACTAATATATTAATAATATATAGTGATTTAGGTTTCTAAATTTATCCCTTCTTTACTCTTAACTCCTAATACTCCTTAAGTGTCCTTATAGTTACGTAGTTATAATAGTAAAGTTTTTCTATAATAAGGACGAACTTATCTTTAAAGTTAATTTCGTAGTCTTAAGGCTAATACTTAAGTAGAGCCCTTATGTCCTGTAGATCCTCGAACATTATTATAAACTTCTTATATAATATAAGTAACTGACCTTATATATTATCTTTTTAACTAAGATGCCTTATAAGTTCCTTTTAACTAAGAATCTGACTCGTCTAATTAAAGTCTATTAACGTCGTTCTTAAAGAGGCGGCATTAACTTCTCTTATATTAATTAGTCAATTATATCGCTATTAATAGTTATTAAACTTGACTTCTTTAGTTTCTTAATTTATATTAAGGTTATAATTACTTAGCTATTAAGTTCTTAATACTATATTATGTCTTTTAATATTAATAAGATTAAAGTAAATAATTTCTTTATAGTTTTATATAGTTATTATTATTCCCTAAGTTTTTTCTTAGACTTAGCCGTCTTAGTTAGCCTCCTTATTATTTAATAGATTTAAGTAGTAGGGGTAGTAATAGTACAAGGTTAAAATATAAAGAACAGCCTTAATATTACTAAGATTATACGACTTTTATTATAATCTTTAATAAAAGTATAATAAGAGAAAAAGGGACAAACAAGCTCGTTTTTATTATTATTAATTATAAAGAAAAAGTGTATTATTTAATTACATTTAAGACTGACTTCTTTTTATATAATAATAATTAAGCCGTTTTACACGAAAGAAATCGCCGAGGCCCCAAAGAACCGTGTATAATTAGACTAAGTGTCTCCTTTAATACAGTTAATTGTCTTAATTCCGTTTAAGACAAAGCAAAAACTTAAAAAGGGACTCGTATAATTACTAGAAGTTTTCTTAACTCGGAAAGAATAATCTGACTTAAACTTATCTTATATAATACAAATAATAAAGAAGATTACTAGCCTTAGTCTTTTATTTAAAGAATCTTAACAAAAGGAGATTAATAACTTAATTACTCGAGGCGTATTTGAGTTCGTATAATACGACTTAAGGTAATATCGCGAATAAATCTTTAATTCCTAGCTTATTAATAAAATTAAAGGAAAGACAACTAAAGCTTCGTATAAGAAATCTAGACTCGTGATTTAAGCGTATAACGACGCGGGAAAGAAATAAATCCTTACTTAGTTTCTGACAATTTAACAAATTAGTTAATAACTAATTCTAATACTTTATTTGTTACTCGTACGAAAAGGGTTATTGATCTTTATTCGGGATATTACTTAGGCGTATGTCTAGTCGACAACTTTTCTAAATCGTACGATTTATATAGGACTACTAAAGTAAATTACTAGTAACTACTCGCTAAATATAATTATACTCGTATAAAAGTTATTATATAGTATCCCGGAATTAAGAATATATTAATAAAAGACGTATAATATATATTATAAAGTTAAGTTATATATAAAAACGTCTTTATATAATTTATACCTTTTAATTACTTAACTAAAAATACTGTTTAACGTAATTAAAATACAAATAAATAATACCTTAATCTTAATTACTAACAAGTTTTAAAAGAAAGAGAAGAAAGAACTCGGGATTACTAGTTTCTTTATAAAACTAAAGGTTCGTTTATTATATAAATTACCCCTTACGTTTAATAAATATATTATATATAATCAAAAGGATTTTATCTAAATCCTTTAAAAAGGGCAAGGCGAGAAGTTAATTAAAGTTAACTTAAGAGTATTAAATTATATAAACTAATATTAAGAATAACAGGCTCGAGGGGTATATATCGCAACTTTATACTAACTTAAAGCTTCGTACGACTTATTAGTTATAACTTAATTCTAAGAATTAAAGGATATTAACGTAAAGAACTTAAATAAGCGTATTTAATGATAGATTTAAAATATTAAACAAAGATTAAATTATATTTCTTTAAACTTATATTATACGAAGTTATTTGTTTTTATTAACGAATCTTTTACGAATAATAAAGACTTAAGTTTTTAGCTTAAATACGTAATAATTTTTAATATAAAGGACGACGACCCTGATTTGTATAATTAAGACTCGTTTCTTTTTTTTTTTAGAAATCTATTTTATTAAAGTAATATAAAA
This sequence comes from Leptodontidium sp. 2 PMI_412, assembly GCA_021432625.1. Lineage (NCBI taxonomy): Eukaryota > Fungi > Ascomycota > Leotiomycetes > Helotiales > Leptodontidiaceae > Leptodontidium > Leptodontidium sp. 2 PMI_412. Next base: position 95,597 of record MU270431.1, read on the forward strand.
AGTAAATAAGTAATACGAAGTGTCTTAACTTCCGAGATTTATAATATAATTAATAGGGTTAATATAGTAATTGTAGTAAAAAGTACAATCGATATTATTACGTCGCGACTAAAGATATTAGCGATTTTAATTATTATTTATATAGACTTATTCTCGCTATATAAATGCCTTGTAAAGCTTAATATTATAAAAGAGAAGCGGCTAATAATTAATATTATAACTTTACGTTAATCGTATAAATAACGAGAACTTTTAAAAATTTAATAAATTAATAATTAAAATAACCCGGCGGATATAATGATAAAGTTACACTTAAATAAAAGCTTAGAAAAGCTAATTAATAATAATTAGATTATTATATGAGTAAAAGGATAAGTTAAAAGGGAAAAGAAAGTAAAGTTAAGGAAAGAATAATATTATATATAATATAATAATTTTATTTATTAAATACGTGTTTTTATTTTACTTTAATTACTTATTTAAATATTATACGAAACAATAATTATGTATTTCTCGACTAAATAAATAATATTTAATACGACAATTAACTATTTAACGACTAATTATTTAATAATAATTTAATAACAAATTAATTAAGGGAAATCTCTATTAGTTTCTTTTATATAAGCTCTTATATAAAGTACTTATCTTAAGTACCGCGTAAAAGTTAAAGATAAGCTTAAGTTTATTTACTTAAAAGGAGCCTTTATATAATACCCAAAAGTTTAGTTATAAAAAAGAATTATACTTATAAATAAAAAGGAACACAAAAGATATATACGAAGTTATAAAATAATTAGAGTATTTCTAGATTTATTTTTTTATTAAGCCCCTTTATATAAGTTTAATAATAAGTCCTTATAATACCCTTTATATAATAATTACTTAAACTTCGTCACTCTCGTTTTTTAAACTTCTGTCTTTAGATAATAAGCCTTTAAGAGAGGGATTATAATAAGCGGCATAATCTCGCTACTTATAATTATTATAATTATCCCTAAAATAAACTTAAACTAAAGTATAATTAAAGAAAGGCGTTGAGTTATGCCGGGAACATTTGATATAAGGAATAGCTTAGATAACACCTCTCGATTAAATTAAGAGAATATTAACGTATAAAGGCTAATGTGTAATAAGTTATTAAGGTGTAATGCGCCCTTATATAAAGGCGACATTACGTCTTAGTATAACTAAGACTGTTTATTATAACGCATTATAATATAATAGGCTTAATTACTACCCGCCGATAATAAGTATAAGCTAGGCGTTAGCGTTAGCAGTAGTTAGCGCGGCATTAACGGCGTTAAAGAAAACAAGGGCCTTATATAATATTAATTCTTAAACAAAAAGACTAGAAGTTCGTACAAGAAACTATATCTTAGAAATAAAGGCTAACTCGTATAAAGAGAAAAAGACTAATATTATATAATATAGTATAATATAATATAACTACGCAGGCGTTAGTACTACCTTATTAATGTTATAGTAATTATACGAAGCTAGTTTCGAGGGGGTAGACTTCGTACGAGGGAAAGTACTCACTTAATTATAATAGTAATAATAGTAATAATAGTATTGTGGCTTATAAAAGACCTTTTGTTAATATATAATAATAACGAATTAAATTACCTTATAAGTAAGGTAAAAAAGAGAGGCGCCGATTTATTCGAGGCTATCTTAAGTCGTATAAAGAATATTTAAGGAAAAGGAGAGTTATACGAAAAAGAAAAAGGGACTTATTATTATTATTATTATTATTATTATTATTTAAAAAAGAAGAAAAGAAGAAAAGAAAAGGGAATTTAGAAAATCTCTTTTATACGTAAGAAAAGCTAATAACTAACTAATAAGAGACGTACGAGAAAGGAACGAAGTCGTTTCTTCTTAAAGTAATTATTATTTAATATAACGAGCCAAAGTTATATAAGGCACGTGCTTTATATAAAGGGAAAAGAGGAGCTAGAGATAATGTACTAAGTTACGAGCACTTTGTATAAAGAAGAAAAAAGGAAAGTAAGAGAGTTTTCTTTTAATAAAAAAAGAGTTACTAATATTAAGATAGCCTTAATTAAGGGGCATTCTCTTACTTTAATAGCTTCTAAAGATAGTCGTCTCTCTTAGCCTAATAAAGCTTAGTTTTATACCTTACCTCTTAGTTTTGTATAAGTAATACTTATATAAGCTATAGGGTTTAATACTTAATATATTTAAAGTAACTTTCCCTTTTATATAAAAGGGACACACGGAATATACTTAATTAAACTTCACTTATTATATTCTTTATTACCTTAATATTAAGTATCGAACCTTAGTTAAATACTAATACCTATACTTTATAAAGAATCCTTTTAGCTTATCTTTATCCTTTTATTCCTTTATATCCTTTAGTACTTATTTTATTATTATATAATTAAATTCCCCTAAGAAATCTTTATATAAGCTTAAGAAAGCTTAAGTTACTTCCTCGGATTTATTAAACTTAGTTATTAAGTAATTCTTAACCTTTACTTACGCAGCTTTTTACTTTACTTTTAAATAATTTATTAACTAGTAACTTTCTTTCTTATAAATAATATATTTCTTATTTATACGACTATTAAAAGGGTTCTTTAGACGAAAAGTCCTCTTTTAAAATTATTTTAGTATTATGTAATCTAAAAATCGTCGTGCCTTCTTATAAAATTATCTTTTTACTAAGTTATAATTATAATTATACGACCGATTTTATAAGTAAGTATTAACCTCCCTTATTTATACGGCTATAGTAATTATAAATTATAAGTTATATATAACTCTTTAAATGTTTATATAGGCTTATATAATATTAAATTACACTCTTTTACTCCACAATATACGTTTAATACTTAATCGCGAAGATTATACTTTATTTAATATTCCCTTAATAAGTCGTATTACGTTATATAAAGAGAATTAAATATAATTTCTAAGTATTTTAATTAAGACTTTTCTAGGTTTTTTATAATTATAAAGATTAATATAGTCTCTCTTTACTTAAATAAGTACTTTTACTAATTTTCTTTAGTCTTAAAGTGATTCTAAGTTATATAAATTATTATAAAGAAATCGTACGAACGTCTTATAATTTTATTATAATAAAAATCTGTTACTTATTCTTTTAATATAATTGAGAATACTAAGTAATACTAATTACTTAAGATTTTAATCTTTATATAATAATCGAAGAAGACTTAAAGGTAAATATCTAAGATATTATATTACTCTCCGCTATACTTTTAACTCTTATTATTATAAACCTTTATTAAGTCCGTTAATAACCGTGAGTTTAAAATAATTATCTAAGACTTATATAATATAATTAGTTCCGGCGAAAGAGCTCTTAAAGTTAATAAATTATTTTTATGTAAATGTTATCTTAATAGTCGTTCGACGGTTTCGTAGGCTTAGTCCCGACTTAGAAGGTTATTATCTAAGACTAAATATAGCGTAAGATTAAAACGTTTATATATTAAGTAGTATTATTTAATTATTTAACCTTTATTTAATAATAAAGATTTTATTAGATTTATATACGAAGTCTAATTAAAACTAACTGTATTCTCGTTTAAAACAATATAAGGCGGAGGGCTTAGATATTATATAGACGTTTAAGGCTATTACTAAATTGTTTAAATTAACTTTAAAAGTAAATTCTTTGCCTCTTAAGTTCGTATAATTAAAGAATCTCTAGAATTATTTAAAATAGCGTGTTTTACTAATAATTCGCTTTATATAATTAAAGTCGGAGTACTTTACTAGTTTTTGTCTTACCCTTAAGATTTTTATTAAGTATAAGTCCTTTAATTTTAATCTGTTTACTTATATAATTCCTTTTCTTTTAAAATATTTACTAATATTTAAGTATATAAAATAGACCCCCTTTACTCTCGTACTTATACTTTATAATTAAAGAAGTATATATAAAGATCTTTAATAGTTTCCTAGGATTTAATAATAAATATATCTTTTGTTTATCTTTTAAAGCCTTCCTTAAATTCTTCTTAAAGTATATAGTCTTAAAACTCTTTTTAGTAGTATTATATAAGGGCTAAAGTAATATAGTTATTAACTTACTTAAGTGTTTAATACTTATCGTCCGTAAAGTTAAAGAGTTCCCCTTATACTTCTATATTTAATAAGTAAGTGACTTCTAATAATAAAATTATTATGTCCTTCTTTATACGAAAGTTAATAAAAGTTATTAAATTATATTTATATTCTGTAAATCCTTAAATTATATAAATCGTCTTCTTTTATTAGTCGCTAACATAAAGTTTAATTAATTTGCCTCTTTAGTTTGTCTTTTCGATTATCGTCGTATAAAAGTATTACTTAATTATTTTATAATTATTTAACTACTAATTAGTGTTAGTATCTAATTAAGGTTTAATACTTAATATTAAGATAATAAAGAATATAATAAGTAAAGTTTAATTAAGTATATTTTATGTGTCCTTTTTATATAAGAGGGAAAGTTACTTTAAATATATTAAGTACTTAACCTTATAGCTCGTATAAGTATTACTCGTACGAAACTAAGAGGCAAGGTATAAAACTAAGCTTTATTAGGCCAGGAAAGACGACTATCTTTAGGAGCTGCCAGAGTAAGAGAATGCCCCTCAGCTAAGGCTATCCCAACAAAAGTAACTATAGTTTATTACGTATTAAGCTATATCTATAATAAGGCCGTTCTAATAATATTTATAACTTAATAATGCATTTATTTTTCTAATCCTTATATATACTACTAAAAGTTAAGAATATATATAGCGAATAAGTATTATATAAAGCTTCAGCGGTTTTAAGGGCACTTCTAAGCGGCCTTAAAATAATAACTTATCGTTTATTAGCTCATAATCTAACGACTATTCCCTGGCCTTTTATTAGAGAGGCTCTAGCGAAGGTAAAGTCTTATTAACTAAGAGTACTTAATTAATAACGTCGTATTTTATAATATTATAAGTTATTATAAAGTTAAAGTTTAACTCCTCTATAATAGGCGTCTCTAAGTCAATTAATACTCTTGTATTAGGCTCAAGTTCTAGCTCAAGGTCGTCACGTGACTTGGTATTGTGATCTAAGATTATAGCTTTTATAAGCGCTAAAGGTATCGTCTTTACGACTTTAATATAAGTGTCTATAGGATTAACGGTAGAGAGTTAGAGGTCGCTGGCGACTCACGAGTCGATCTTATTAGTCGGAATTAATTATTAATTATAAATAGCCCGTTTACGTGCTTTTATAGCCGTGAAGTCTTAATCTCGTCAAGATAAAAGTGTTAATTAAAGTATTAATTGTCTTAATATAATATATAATCGTAAAATAAAAGTCTATAAAGAATTTAGTTTATTAAGCCTACTTAGCCGTGAGGTCTTTAGTAATTATAAAATACTTTAGGGCTTAGTAGTTTATATAAACAAGGACTTTCTTTTAAGTACTTAAAAGCTCTAGGCAATATTATTTAAATAACTAAAAGATCGCTAATATTTCTTTATTATAGATTAAATAATTAAGCTCGAAGTCTATTATAGTCTTAAAGAAGTATCTTATAAAGTAAAAGGTATCGTCCTCTTAAAGTTAAGATAAAACCTTAATAACGACTTTATCTGAGGAATCAGTCTTTAGCCGCGTTTACTTAATAAAGTCGTAGTAATAAAGAACTAATATAAACTAAAGGGCTTCCTAGAGAGTCTCTTAGGCGTTCTTATAAGCGTTATTGAAGACAAAGGGAACGTCCTTTTTAATAAGTATTATAAGGGGTCGTGTAATACGATTATAATCTTTAATAAACTAGTAATAAAAGTTATAGAAGTTAAAGTAACTTTATATACTTTATATATTATCGGCGTACTATTAGTCCTTAATTATATTAATCTTTTTTAAGTTTACCTTTATATTATTAACGTTAATAATAAATCTTAAGAACTTTGTCTTTTATATATTAAACTTAGACTTCTTAATATTAGCTTAAAGCCTGTGTACTTATAATATTATTATAACCTTCTTAACGTGGACCTTATATCTCTCTAAAGTAGACGAATATATAAGAATATTTTTTATATAAGCCACGTAGAAGTCGTCGAGGTACTTTATAAAGATATTATTAATAAATTATTAAAAAGTCGTTAGACTATTAATAAGGTTAAAAGGAAGGACCTTATACTTATACGTATTATACTAAGTATAAAAAATCGTATAGTCTTTACTCTCAGGGGATATATAAATATAATAAAAGGCTTACTAAATATTAAGCTTTATAAAGACCTTCGCCTTATAAATACGTATTATTATCTCATTAATTAAGGAGATTAAGTATAAGTCCCTCTTCGACAAGGTATTCAACTTCTAGTAATTAACGTATAACCAGAAACTACCGTCGGCTTTCTTAGCGAAGAGAATAAGGGCCGCATATAGTGCGCTAAAGGGCTTAATAAAGCCTTTATATAAGTTATTAATAATATACTACTTAGTCTCTAATAATTATTCTTTAGTTATATACTAAAGAGGTTTAAAAGATAAGTCGTTTTTCTTAGTAAGCTCGATTTAGTAGTTTACGCCTTAATAATATATTAATAACTTATTAGAAGCTCACTAAGAGAAGAGAGGAGTATACTCTTAATACTTTATTAGGAGCTTCTTACTTACTAGCTCATTATCTTACGCGTACTTAGCCTATAAGGCCTCCTCTAAGGTCAAGTCTCTGTTTATTAATATGAGCTCAATACTTAATTAGTTTAAGGCCTCTTATTAGCAACGAGTTAACTCTTAATTAATCTCTTATATTAATACTATAAAAGTTTCTACTTTATTCTTTTTAGCCTTCTTAAGTCTAAGGTACGTCGTAAATATTACTATTATTAATATAAGGAAAATCTTTATAATAAGCGCCTTAAGTTAGTAATTCGCTAAGGAGGCTCCACAGGCTCTCTTACCTTTAAGTAATAATTTTAAATCACAGGATATTAAAGGGTTTAATTAATCTTCTATGACATATAGGCGCTCTTTAACTTCTTTAATAAAGCTCGAGGGTCGAGTCGGCGAGACGCTAGCGGTAGGTCGTATAGAGACTTTTGACTTAGAGTCATTAAGTGTCGCAATCTTGGCTTACTTCCGACGGTAATCGTCCGCGTTTATGAGGGTATCCCTTTATTCTATATTAAGCTAATAAGATTTAACAATTAATTTATTAGAATAGTTAATATTAACGAAGACTCGTTAATTAAAGTACGACTAAATAAGTATATTTATTAATTATTTTAGTCGATTATAATTCTTTATATATAACTACTTTAAGTCGTAATACTCGAGGAACTTCCGGCTTATTAAGACGTCAGTGTTTCTTAAGTCAATTATTAGAAAGGGGAAGTTAATTCGCTGGCGGTCGATTATTAAAGTAAGTAAAACGGCCGTGTTAATTAACTTACTTTTTTTACTAATATAATTAATTAAGATAATTAGTTAAGGGAAAGATATAAAGGAAATATTAAATTACTTAACGAGTTAATATATAAAAGATGTTTTAATAATAGTAAAAATATTAATTTTATTATTAATATATATAAGTATCTTAATAAAGAATTTATTCTTTTTTAATTTAATATTAATTAAAAATTATTATCTTTTAATAAAAGAATAAAAATTAAATACTAAGTCCCTTTATAAATTATAATTTATATTAAAGTATAAGTCTTTATTATAGTTTAAGAGTTTTTTAATAACTTATTAGGCTCTAAATCTTCGCTAATAACTAACTAAGAAATCGACTTATTAAGAGCCTAGTTTTTACGGCGCTTAAAGTAATCGCTAACTTAATAGCCGGTCTTATTATAATAAAGACAAGTGTTAGAAGAGACGTCCTTAAGTGTAAGAGGGGGTATAGGGGACTTAAGTCGGCGTAAGACAGGCGAAGGGGAGGGGGTACATTAGTAGGCATCTAATAATTATCTTAGAGTTAAAGTCGGGGGTCTTTATACTATAATAACTAGCGTAAGGGAAGTAACACGCTAGTTTTCTTTCTTAAAGATGCCGCGTGAGTCGTTAGTATTAAAGGCTACGTTAAATTAAGCTTTATAAGTTAAGGCGGCTTTTTCTAAGGTAATATTACGGCTCTCTTAGTCTATAATAGTTAAGAACTTATTAAGAGTAATATAATTACTGTTTATTTTATACTTCTTAATATAAATTATACGTTTTAAAGTTAAGGATACCTTCTTATATATATCCTTAAACTAATAAGTGCGAGTGATCTTATTTACAATAATATATAACGTGAATTTGACTTAGAAGTCGTTATACGTTATATTTCTTATAATAAGTTAATTATAAAGTCTCTTAGTAACTTAGACTTAGTTATAGTCAAAGAATCGTTAATTTAGCGCTTTTAATACGTCGACTATTATATTAAAAGTTCTAATATAGTCGGGATTTATATATTAAAAGATAATAGTCTTAATTTCGCTAGTAGTATATTAGAAGTAAGCCTTAACTTAAAATATCTCACTTTTAAAGTTACTAGAGTACTCTTTTAAAAATAACTTTATCTTTATTTTTTAAGTATTATATTTAATATCTCCCTTATAATTACTAAAGGGGAGTTAGGGGTATTTGACTTTAGAAGGCTTTATTATTAAAATTAATATATCTAACTTCAGCAAGTAATAGTCGGCGGTTAATTAGAGGTTAATTATAAGAGTATAAGTTAATTTATTAAAAGAAGAGGAGAGAATATAAGTCTCTTAACAGGGGTTATTAATAATATATTAAGTGAGGACTTACGTAATAGTAGCGGCGATAATAAGGTTAATAAAGTCTTTAATTAATTAATTTACCTTGATTTATTAAGCGGGAGTAAGGCCTTCTATATTAGTAAGCTTTAGTAATACGTCAAAGAAACACTAGGGTTTGTCCTTTAAGTCTAAGTCGAATCTATTAAAGCTCTCTAGTTCCTCTAAGAGAGTCTCGACCGAAGGGATAAGGGTATTAATAAAGCCTAGTTATATAAGGGCGCTTCTTTCTCTAGAGCTTCGCCGACGAGGGGGAAAAGTCAGCAGTAACAGTAACGTAAAGTAAGGAAGTATTTAAGGTTATTAACCGATTTATTAATTTAATATACGTTCGAAACAAGGGCGCGCGTTAAGTTATAATAAAGTAAATTAACTACGAGAGAATATTTAGCTTTCTTTAAGATAATTTATTACTAAAGTAAAGAAGTACTTATTTATTAAATAAGTTAAGGTATTAAGACTTATTATTAACTTACTAGAAAGGTAAGTTAATAAGGCGTAAGACTAAGTGAAATATAACATTTTATAATAAAGGGGTTTTAGTCTTTTCTTATATTGTAATTAATAAGAGGTTAATATAATAAATAAACTTTAGCTTTATATTTAAGCTTAATATTACGCTTAAAATTAAGAAAAAAAGACAAGGAAGAAAGGAGAACTCTTTATAAGGGAGGGCTCGAGTATATATATATAAAGGACCCTTATAATAAGGCTTAGCGTAGTCGAGTACTATTCACGTTAATATATCGCAGGCTCGCTACTTAGTCTTCCTTATTAGGCTTAACGCTGTCACATAACTAGTAATATTACGAGTCTATATTAATTAGAATATAAGGCGCATTATAAGTCGTAATATTACCCCCCCCTCTTAAAAAACTACGTCCGCGTAATTATAATTATAATTATATCGTCTTTTTATAAGATTATAATATAAGAATACTAACCATATACGAGCCTAATAACCGATGCGAGCCTTTGATATAAAGCTAGTAACTTGATACGAAGCTAATAACCGATGCGAGCCTTTAATATAAAGCTAATAACTTGATAAAAAGCTAATAACTAATGCGAGCCTCTAATACAAAGCTAGTAACTTGATACGAAGTTAATAACTAATGCGAGCCTTTAATATAAAGCTAGTAACTTGATATAGAGCTAATAACTAATGCGAGAGCTTAGTACTCAAAGTAGTTATATAGACCTAGAAATGCCCCCTCAATAGAATCATCATTCACACCATCATTCTCTATTTTACACTTTTAAGTCGTTATAATTGTCGATACTAATATTATAAGCCTCTAATTACTTTAAGAGAGCTCTCGGTGGGCCCTTAGCGTTAAGATACTCTAAGTAAAACTATTTAATTATATATAGAGCTATTATAATATTTAAGTATAAGTATTATTCTAAGTCTTTATTGATACTTAGTCACTTAATATAATAAAATAACTTATTCTATATAACTTTAAAGCTAAAGATGCCTTTAATTTCCTACTTATTTTACTTAAGTAGTAATTAAATAAGTATTAGTGTAACTTTAGCTTGTCTTAGTAAGGGGTTATTAATATACTTATAAAGTAAGTACAAGTAGAAAACTAAGTAAATTAACTAGTTCTTTAGTAACTTAACTCTTTAACTCTCTCCCTCCTTAATAATTACCTTAATAAGGCCGTATTACTTATTAAATAACTTCTTTAAGAGTTAGTCGACGTTTTAGTTTTAATTATCGACTAATATTAAGTTGTTAATATTTTAATTAACGACGTGTCACTCACGATTTACTAATTATTTTATTTTATTTTATTAATTATTTAGAGACAATTATACGACTTTTATAACCTCCTTTATTTATAATATTACTTATAGAGCCTCCTCGCGATTAAGTTTTTTTATTATTATAGCCGGAGGCTTTAAGTTAATTAAGTCTTAAGAAGTCCTTAGCTTAATATTATTAAGTAATTAGAAAAGAGATAAGCGACTTAAAGACTTATATAATAACGCCAATTAAGCGATATTTATAATTAATAAGAGGTCGCTTTAATTGTCTTAGTAATAATAATAAAAGGGACAAAGCCGCTACTTAATATATTAATTTATTACTTCTATTTAGCCGTTAATATTTAAGTTATATACTGTCGTTAGCTTTACCTTAGTCCTAAGGATATAATAGTACTCTTTCTAAAAAGAAGAGACGAATTAAGGTCCTTAGTTTAAGATAATAAAGTCTGATATATTAAAGTATTAAGTTTAATAAATAAAGAAGAGAATAATTATACCCTTAATTATAATTATATTATTATAAGGTATTAAGACTAGTTTCTTAAATAAGTAATTAATAATAACTATAACGAAGTTATAGCCTTTCTTATTAATTAAAAGTTTAATAAAATTTATTATTAGGTGTTAATATAGCCGAGCGAGGGTTAATAAGAGGTATAAGAAGCTAAGGGTCTTATCTTTATAAGCTTTTTGTAGAGAGTAACTATAGTTTATTACGTATCGAGCTATGTCCGTAGTAAGGCCGTTTGTTACGACCTACGATACGCCTCATATTCTAACCGACACGGGCTCGTAGTATCGCTGGCTATATAACAGCGCTAAGCCTAATAGGGAAGACTAAGTGGCGAGCCTACGATATATTAATGTAAATAATACTTAATTATATTAGACCGTATTAAGAGGGTCTTTTATCTGAGCTATTACTTGTAATAAAGGAGATTAAGGCTACTATTATATAAACACTACTTTAGCTAGTAGTCGTTACTTTAATTATACTAATAGCCACTTATACTCTCCCGCTACTAATAATCTTTTAAAGTATAATAAGAAATTAGTTTACGTTATTAATGCCGATAATTAAAAGGTATATAAATTCTTTTTTAATAACTTATTAATAATTATTAAGTTAATTGTTTTAGGTCTATTGAGAAGTATCGCGTTACTATTAAGACCCTCCTTAATTATTTAAGTAAGTCTTCGAGCTTTAAAGAGGAGACTAATAAGATTATTCCTTTTTTTTTCGCGCCGTCCTCATTTTAAGTATAATAAGAAAAATAACTCGGATAATAAGGCTAGAACTAGAACTAATAGAGTTACGAGAAAGTGTAGAAAGTCTATAAATATAATAAATATATTTAAAAACATAATTAATATACTTTAGTCTAGAGAGTTTTAAGTTTAAGTGAAATTTAACTAAACTTACAGGGATCCTTTTATTTTTACGTAAAGTTTTAATTAAGTTTTTTTTATTTTTTATAAACTTATAAGATCTTTAGCTAAGTTTAGCCGGATTTACTATAAGATTTAAGTGGAATTAAGTAGATTTTTAGTGTTTTAATTATAAAGATACTTAATTTATTAAGTAAAAAAGTTTTTATAAATAAAAATAATATAAAATTTCTTTATATACTTTTAATAAATATATTTAAAGCTCCTTAACTTAAGATCTATAATTACTAAAGTTTAAGAGAGCTTTAAAGAACTCGAATTTCTAGCGAGATAAATTCTTTATAAAACTATTAATAAGTATATTAATAGTTAGAAGATATATTACTTTAAAAGATTCGCGAGTATATTCTTACTTTAATTATATATTATAGATATTAATATAATAGAGCTTTGTCGCGATCCTTTTAATATTATTTATAATAAGCTTAATAGTTTATTAATTATTATATAAAATCTCTTACGTCTTACTTAGATTAAAAGCTAAATTTTTAAAGAAGTACTAAAGAGTTATAGTTTCTTTACTTATATACTTTAATATAAGTAGTTCTACTTTAATTATTAAAGTAGTAATTATTACTTGTCTTAATACTTTCTAAATCACTAGCCTACTAAATAAAAAGATCACATAACCTTAAGATAATCGTCGTATATTTATATTATTAATAAAAGAGGTATTAGAGGTAATAATAATTACTTTACTTTAGTACTTATTATAAATAATACCTAAGAAGCGTGTATTAAACAAGTAACTAATAAGTTAATATATTATAATAAAATGTTTAGGCCTAAGGTTTATTACGAATTATAAAAGTAAAGTAATTATATGCATAATATCTAGTCTTATAATAATTACTACGTATAAAACAAAGCCTACTTTCTCTTAATATACTTTAATATTTTTTTTAGAAACTTGTCTTATATACTTAATAAGATTGATTTATAGTAGTAGTATTATTAGACAATTATTATTTACTTACTTAAATTTGCGAGTAATCTTCTTAAGATATTAGTTATAGACTAAGGAGATTGTTTTGCGCTTTCGATTACGTAATACTTTAATCCTTAAGAATTACTTAATATTTTTAAGATTATATATATTATATACTTAATTTAGACACTTAATAATATCCTCTCTAAGCTTTTAATTATCTTAGTAGTAGAATACTTAAATGTCGTTTATATAAAAGAGAACTAAGATTTTGTGTTTAAGATTTATAAATATATAAGGCTCCTTTAAGTAAAGAGAGAGCCTTAGATTAGTTAGAGTCTTACTTATATACTTATATTAGAAGTAAGGGGAATCACGTATTTTATAAAGTGCGTAATTAACTTATAATACTTAATTAAGCTATTAAAAACTAAATAGAAATTAGTAATATATTATTTCGCTGTTTATATTTCTTAAGGCGTTAATAAAAGTATTAACTATGTCGAAGCACTTAACTTCTAAATCAAAATAGGCTATAAGTGCTATAGCGATTCTAAAAGACTTTATAAAGAGCGTACTAGCGTATATTAATATAATTATTACTTTACTTTAAAGATTACTTTAAATTACTATTCGAGAGCGGCATCTTAAAATATATTTGTTTTTATTTAGCTTATACTTAAAGACTTATATAAGCGGGACGAGTATATTTATAATACTTGAATCGTACTTTTGTGAGTATTAATATTTATATTTATTTATATTTCTTATTTCTAATTTATAATCTTTTAAAACCCACTTTCTTATTAAGTAGTTCTTAAGATTACTCTACCTCTTTAACTCTAATAGAAGATCTTAGACCTTAACTTTAAGAAGTAAGAGCTTCCCTTCTAATAACAGGCGATTTACTTATATTATTACTACGATTACTAAATATACTATCTTAATTAATTCCCTAAAATCGTCTTATTCTTCTTAAGACATATATTAATTAAGTACAAGCTTATAAAGAAGCTAGTTAATTCGGATTAAAGATTATTATATTAAGTTAAAGTATACTTATTAAAGTCTATACCCCTAAAGTTTAAGTTACCCCCGAGATTAAAGTTGCCTTTTTAAGAGCGCGTTTCTTTAAGAATAATAGTAAGCGCTATAAATACTTTATTAATTTTACTTCCTTTACGTAGTCTCCCTCTTTTTCTTATACTTCTTATTAACTTTTCTTAAGTACTTAAGGTTTTAAATTAAGTTATAATAGCCTTAACTTTTATTTAAAAACGTATTATTACTCTTATTTATCCTCGTACGTTTAATTAAACTCTTAACGTTTTAGTCTAAGAGCGCGTTACTACTTTCGATAACGAATTTAAAGTTTTAAGAGTTTATACTTAAAGAGTTAATTACTTTAGACTTTTATTTATAACTTCTTAAATTACTTAATTAGAGTTTTTAGTTAATTCCTCTAGTACTTCTTTTAATAATAGTGACTTTACTCGCGAGTAATTCGCTTTTAAAGTAAATAATAGTATTTAAATCTTAAGTTTAAACACTCGAGACAGACCTTTAACTTAGTCTTATAGTATATTCGACGCCCGATTTGTAAGTTATATATTTTTATTTAAACGTGATCCCTTTAAGTCTTATTTTATACTTAGCGTAAGCCTTAAGTTGTACGTACTCGACCTTTACTCCTTACTCTTTATTAGTATTTTAATTAGTATATTATTTAAGGCCACAGCTAAATCCACATACGGAAATAGCTAAATCAACACATGCCAAAGATTTTGAAGACACACCGGGCGCATCTATTACCTTTGCCTCACTATACTAATTTGTACTACAGGGCAAGGGCCACTTATACATTTGAAGTGTCCTAAGTTACCCCTAAATCAACTTTTAAAGCTATTTACATTTTTCAATTGTACAATAATATATTAACCTTTACCGGCGAACCTTGCGGTCTTACACCACTTATAGTAGTTTACAGTAATATTTCTACTAGTTTTTCTACTATTTAAGCGTATATAAGAGCTAATAGTTATACTTTTATGTAACGAAATACACGACCTTACCGTGTATTATTTGTCTACGATTATAAGGGTAAATATAAGCTAAAGGGGAAGTAAACCGATATACATTCTACACAGAAACGATTAAATACTGGCTTACAGAAATACAGTTATTATATAAGAGTAGTTCTTACTTAAAATAAAAGCTTAAGAAGTTAGGAGTTAACTATTTTAGAGGCTATATATAACTATACACGCTTAATAAACTTTTCCGCCTATCTAGTACATAGAATCGCTGTTATTTCCGCAGAGACTCGTGCCTTAGTTAATACCTTTATAAAGGCTAGTCTCTTAAATACTCAGATTCTATTAACGTTATAAGAGTAAGACTTAAGTATTACGTTGACTTTAAAAGATATCTCTAACCTCGTTCAAAAATCAAGAATCGAGTAATTAAGAGGCAAAACACTTATCTAATAGCTTTTATAAGTACGGTCTCTCTAAATAAAAGGCTACTAAGTACTAATAATTTATATAAAAGCTACAAGATAATAATTACTCCCCTTAGTACGAACTAAAGGCCGGTCCTTTACGACACTTCTTTTTCATTAATTTATCTTCTCTCTAACTATAGAAGTAGTATTCCGATGTTTTACTACTTAATTATATATACAAAACTAACCGATTTAACATGCCTTTACTAAATATTTGTGGAGTATCAGGGAATAATATAGTGATTTAACTTAGGATGGCTTTTTTGTTAGGGGAGACGGAATCCGATTACAAATAAGCTCTTATATAACTTAAGGGTATTATGTCTTAATATATAATTCAAGAGCTAATTTCTATTGTAATAAATAGGGAGTTAGCTCTTATTAAGTGTCTTAGAGTATTCTTCCCCTAGGCCCGGTACCTCCTTTGTCGATAGCACGTTAATATAAATGTACTAATAAAAACTAAGAAGTACTTCCTTGGCCTTATTAAAGGCCCCGACGAAATCTAGACACGCTACCCACGCTTTTAAGTATTCCTAAGCTCTTAGAATATATTACTTTCTAGTATAACTAAGGAGGCTTTTAATAATACTCTTTAAAATATATATACTGAGTTTCTAGCAGAAGCTATAAGCTATTATGAGAATACTTAGCTCTTTTAAAAAGAGAAACTTGTTACCTTTTAGGTTAATTAATTATATTACTTCGGAATTACTATTACTAGTCCTATTAAAGGTTATTATACTACTCTTAAGACATATTTATAACGTAGTTATAGCGACCTTCATAGTATATTCCTTAAAATAAAGCTCTTTTAAATAGTATAATAAAAAAGTATTGAGACGACGATTACTAAGTAATAACTACGGCCTCGCTACAATATAAATATCCCTCTTTTTACTACTGTCCTCTAGTCTGTCTATAACTATATATTACTCTAAATAAATCAAGAGTATAGTAAGCTCTTAGCTGCCGGCCTTCCTTTAGATATTTATATATATATAACACTAAAGGCCCTTAGCCTCCCTTGTTAACATATTATTTATAAGAGAAAGTAAGAGAGTAAAGTGATTATACTTGAAGATATACATTACTACTAGTACTATTCTAAGTTATAAGAATGTACTTCTCTTAGGGTTTCTATTCTAATACCTCTTCCTCTCTTGAATTTAATAAAAGTAAAAGGGAAAAGTAAGCTAAAAGGTGCTCTTAGTAGAGGTACATCACGAGTAGTACCTTCTAATACTTATAAAGACCCCTCTCTCTTTAAACTCCTGTCAAGCTTAACTCTACTAGTCCTTGTCTCAACTATATTATCTATATTATAGTCCTTTATAATATAAACTAGCCTATCATCGACTGTACTAACTATATAGAGGCTCTAGCGTGGGCATTAGGATATATACAAGCCGGGAACCTAATAGGAAAGGGGTTATATATATAGAATATTATTAATATATTAGTTAGATAATATAGTAGATACTAGTACAGCTTCTATAAGTGTGATATAAAGGGATGTAATTGGAGGGGTAGAAGTATATACTCAAGATGTAGACTTTGAATTGGATGATGTAAATGAATTAGCATAATTAAGTAGAATATATAAGTGGCCCTTGCCTTATAGTACAAATTAATATGGCAGGGCGAGGTTAATAAATACACCCTTCGGATTCCCCGAAAATCCTTGGCATATATTGATTTAGCTATTTCCGTATGTGGATTTAGCTGTGGCCTTATTTAATATAAAAGTAGCTTTAAGAGTTAAAAGTCCCGTTATAATACTTAGTTCTCTAATATCCTTTACCCCTAAGTTTTAACTTTTTAAAGTAATAGTTAGTCCCTTAATAAGCTTAGAAAGTAATATTAAAGCGCTTTTAACTTTAGTTATTACTTCCCCGATAATCTTATTACTTATAATATTCTCTAGGATTCCGGCCTAGTTTATAACTAATTTATCTTCTTTAATAAAATCGTAAATCAACTAAGCCTTTTTAATTGTAATTATTACTTCTTCTTAACTTAACGTATAAAATACGTCTTTATTAAAGCGTACGTTATACGTAATAATAATTCGGTCGAGACGTAATACTTAGATTTAATAGATATTAAGAGTATAAAAACTTATTAAGTATTTAATATATATACGTATATTTACTTTAAACGCTCTTTTTTCTTACTCTTTCACTTATTTTATTATTAATAAATATACTTTATACTTAAAGATAGACGTAAATCTTATTTTAATTTAGTTTAAGATTTATAATAAGTTTCGTAATAAGTATTAAATTATACTATTAAAAGTGATTACGAAACTACTAATTTAGTGTTTTTAGTAGTGACTATTAATTATTTACACGCCTAGTGCTCTTATTATATAAATAGATACCTCTTAGTATATATTTAATAGCTAGTTCCGCAGGGAGATTTATTAAGAGCCTTATTTTAATTCCTTTATTAATTACTTCTTAGTTAGCCCTTTTAGTATTATTATTTAGCTTATAAGTTAAAGTAAGTAAAAGCTCGAGTTTAATTCTGAACTTCTTAACTTAGTTCTTATATCTCGTGAACCCGCGAATAATAATAACTGCCTTTTCTTAATTGTGTTTTAGTTTATATATTAAGAGTCTAAATTACTTACGAACTTAGTATTTAAAGCTCTTAATATATTCGAAGACTATATTATATTCTTTATTTTAAAAAGTATAACTCATAAGTAGTTTATTATATTTATCTTTAAATAAAAGGAGTTAAAAGTTATTCCCAAATTTAATTAAATAATTAAAGAGATCTTAAGTGATTTTCTAAAATAATTTAAGTAATTATCTCTTAATTAAGCGTCTAGAGATCACTTGAGATACGTGAGTAAAGCGTAATATTTACACTTAATTCTCCTTATTACTTTAGTAATCTTAATATTCTTAATTAAGCTTATTAGCTTTCTTAAGGTATTTAATCTTAAGTATCTAAAGTATAAATACTAATATATTTCCGTATTTATTTTTAGTTTTATATATTCTCGTAATAACTTATAAGATTTACTAATACTTCGTTTAAGCGTTAAAAACATTATAGTACTTATAATACTAAAAGGGATCTTACGAGAGTTTAATAAATAATTAAAAAGCTTATTAAATTTAAAGAATATAAGGTTTTACTTATAAACTAATTATTATATAATTAAGTAGTCTCTTATAAGATCGTTTTTCTCCTTTTAATATAAGTATAATCTATTTTATAGTACTAAAGCCCGCTATTATAAAGACAAGCTTTAGAGATAATATTAATATAAAATCCTTTTATAATAATAATATTATAAAGGGTTAAATTAAATAACTCTTTATTCGAGTTCTTAAGAAGCCCCTTTATAACGCGAATTCTACGTCTTATAATTAGAATTTAAAAGCTTTTATACTTTATAATGTCTTCTAGTTTAGACTTAATAAATAATCTTAGCTTTAAGAGCGAATAATTATTAATAAGATTAGTTATACTATAATTATTAAGAAGAGTACTTAACGACAAGGAATAAGTTAAGTCTTATATAAAATAAACGCTAAGTTAGTAATCTTTTGTGAGGCTTAAAAGGATTACTACTTGTAAGAGTTGGGGCCATTGCTCCCGGCCCCCCTTAAGCGAAGTCAGCTCCGCATCCTTAATTCTAGTACTTTCGATTCAAATATTTATATCTTCACGATTCTCTTATAGAATCTCTTTAAACTCGAAATAAAGACTCAATTATATTCACCCTCGTAGCGAAAAACACCTTAAAGCGAATAGAGTACTCTTATACGTTCTATAGTTCAATCTTTGTAAAAAGCGGGAAATTCGGCTCACGAGATTACGCGAATAATAAGTATTTCTCGTACGACAGTTCAACGCTAGATTTATGCCGAAACCTCTCGAACTCAGCAGAAGGGAAAGTTAACAAGGCAAAGATTAATCTCGAGGCGTCAGATTCGTTAAATTATTCGATATATCGCAAAGAATTAGTTTACTCGTCAGTTATCTTTTAAACACGTAAGAGCTCACCTAAATATCGAAGCTTCGGCACGAACTATTCGACGAGAGCTTCGCCGCGTAAGCTATCAACGATATATTACTTGCCCGAGACCTTTTATCTCTCGAAAGCAAGTAAAGAAACGCCTCGAGTTTACTTTATTATACCGCTAGTAAGGGACATCTAATTAAGCAGCTTCTCGAGAGGGAGGGGGGGACTAGAGGAAGGTTATATAGAGCGACGAGTGTATATTTAAGCTCGGAAAGACTAGTCGAGTCTGGGTTACTCGAAGAACCGATGAGAAGCGCTGTCCCGATTATATTAAGTTAGTATATCGATTAGGGAGAGTCTTAATAATAATCTAGGGGGCGATAGGCTGAGATTAAAAGTCTCCCCTTGTGTTTCTCGAGAAGGAAGGGGGCTCGAAAGGTATAACCTTAAAGGCTTATCTTTATTAGGTTCTCGAGAGAGTTATTTTCCTAAAGTTTAATAAACTTAGCCCCGAGTATATCTTTATAGAGGACGAGGCAAAGGTTCATCTAAGACATACCCGACTACCTCGACTCGAGCACAGTATTCGAGGGTTTAATTAGCCTCCTTCTTCACTTGATTTGAACCTAATCAAGAAGGTCTAGCAGTAAATAAAAGAAGAGCTAAAGAAATTGCCTTTTATACTAACTATAATCGACGAGTTAAAGAGGGAGATTTAAAAGCTCTAGAATTAAGTTAATTTACGTGATTACTAGCGATATACTAAGAGATTAACTTATAAATTAGAAGATGTTAGTATAGTTAGAAGATTAATAACTATTCATTAATTTATAGCTTTAATTTTAAGTTAATTCTATTAATAATTAATTAAGTTATTCCTAGTTAAATAAAGGGGGTCAAATCTGAGGGGTTCGCTTAAGGGGGGCCGGGAGTAATGGCCCCAACTCTTACTTACGTATTACTCTTCGCCCTTTTATCTAAGATGTTTCTAAGGAACGTGTTACGACCTAAGATCGTACCCCTAATATAGTCGAATAGCTAAATTAGCCTCTAACTAATTCATATACCCTTTTGGGGCCGCTGGCCAGGTAATAAAGCTATTCCTTATCTTGTAGTACTCGCTTAATACACGAGTCGTCATAGATAAATTAGTTATTATAATTATTCGACTTTAAATTTGGCTCGGCGTAGTTAGTGAGGGCTTATAGTTAAAATTCTAAAGAACTTTGAGTTTTGTGTGTGTGTTTCTCTAGCGTATTACTAGAGTATAGCCGCAAGTGAGGGTGGCCTACTTAATCGTAAGTAAGAGAATTATAAAAAACTATATAAGTTAAAGAAACCCTAGCAATTACTTAATAGACGTAATAGTAGCGCTTATTAGTTTCGGGGACGAAACTGATTTAAAGGTAGGGTAATATTACGACTTAAGATCGTACCCCTAATATAGTCGAATAGCTAAATTAGCCTCTAACTAATTCATGTACTCTTTTAAGGCCGTTGGCCGGGTAGTAAAGTTATTCCTTACCTTGTAGTACTCGCTTAATACATAAGTCGTCACAGAACGTAGACTTACTTTTGCCCTTATTACTAGCGCTTTTAATAACGTCTTTAATAGCTTATAATATTAGTTTGTTTAATTTAATTTAGTCTCGTAGTCCCTTTTATTTACTACTAATAAGGTATTATTAGATTTACTTTACTATAGCGTTATTTATTAGAGGATTTAGTCTAACATTTTTATTAAAGTCTTTTATATAAACCTTTTTATAAATAATAAGTTAAAGTCGAGTACAATTTAAAGGGCTTTATTTATAAGTCTAATTATTTTAGTAAGGGCATGACTTCTCAGGGGATTTCTCTTTTAAAGGTTTACGAGTGTCCTTATTACTTTCTAACGTTACTTTATTATTAAACGATTATTCGCTAAAAGTAATAAAGTATTTATAACCTCAGGTTCTATAGCCTAATAAAAGAGCTTAATATTAGGGGCTTGATTTATTAGCGTAAAAGAAATAAGCTAACTAATTAATAATATATAAAAGAGAAAGACTAAGATTCTTATACTTTTAAATTTTCTTACTTTAGTACTTTACTTATAAGTAATTAAAGTTAATTATATTGATTATTCCTTTTACGTCTAATACCTTATATAACTAAGATTTTCGAATTAACTCTTAATAAGATATAATTTATACGCGAAGGTTACTCTTCCCCTTAGTCTTAAGGGATTCTTAATAGTCGTTTTATATTTAAGTTTAAATCGACATTTCTATTTAATAAAGTACCTCCTTAAGGGAGTAAAGGATCGCTTAGATATTTATACGCTTTTCTTATATTACTTAAGCTATTATAATACTAAAGAATTACTTAGCTATACTCCTCTCGACTTAGTTATAGAGTTTAAGGTAATTAGACGCTCAAGACTACTAAATTACACTTTAGAGGACGTGCTCTTTAGCCTTAGCTTCTACTTACTCCTAAAGTAACTTAGGAGTTATAAAGTTAGGCCTTATTAATAATACTAAGAGCGATTTAAATATTCTAGAGTTCCCTCTTACGCTAAGGGTTAAAGGCGTAAACGTTTTGTTGGTCCACAGGTCCCTGCATGAGCATACTTCAGTCCAGAAAAGGGGGTGCGGGTCAAAGCCAGGGGTTAGAGCTTAGCCGGACTAGTTTCAGTGGAGATTCAGTGGGGTTTCGTAATATATAGTCTAGCTCTCTTTGTACTCTCTTAAAATATATATAGATTTTGAACTATATATTTATTACTCTGTCACTATACTCACATTAGAATATATTCATATATATAGTATAGTATATAAACTAATACTATACTAATACTAATTAGTAGTAAGCTTATATTATTAACTTTATTATAGACAGAAAAGGTCTTAGGCTATAAAGCGGATTCTAGGCTTTAACTTAAGGAGTACTTTATTATATTTTCCTTAAAGGGCATTTTACCTTTTCTAGATTATAGAGGGAAAGTAACTTCTCTCTTAAGACTTAATTAAGACGATTACACGTTAGAGAAGAGCTATTATAACATAACAATTACTTTACGAAGACTGTCAATTTAATATCCTTAAATCTAGAACTTTAAACTTTTAAGAAACCTATTCGGGAACCCACTAGATCGCCTACGAATTAAATCCGACATAATAGTGAATACTTCGGCGGAGCTAGAGTTGACTCTAGAAACATTTAATAATACAGTAATATTAAATCTTAGTTTAATTTTCACGGGAGACGTAATAGTATACTCGCGAAGGTTTTATGAGGCCTATTATAATAGTTATCTTAAGGGAGAATTCCTTTTTTAAGACTTTTAGGAGTATTTTAAGGATTAAATAATAAATGAGTTCAAATTAATTAAGGTTATAAAACGTATATACCTTAAGGACGACTTACGAGCCTTTAGTGTGTTTATACGACGAGGGAAGGGGACGAGGACGGCACACGCTTTAATAGAAGTAGTTTAAGCTAAAGAGAATATGTAACTAGGAGACTAAGTAGAAATATAAATTCAGAACTACCTTGAATTAATACCGAATTACCTCTGGGAATTAGTCTCTCGCCTATTATTATTATTTTTAATAACACTTTAATAAAATTAATCCCTGATGTCTCTATAATACTAATTAAAAGTGGTTATTTATTCCGTAGAAGAAGACACTCCTCTAGAAGGGTTAAGAGTAAAGCTTACGAAGACAATTTAATTATTAAGATTACTTAAGATCTCTCTTATTAAAAGAAATAAGGTTAAGGATTTATATAATATAACCCCCCTACTTATAGTCCTAAAGAAGGAGTTCTCATTTACTCTTAAGAGGGATCCCCTAAGTAATTTTTACCTGTGGAAATTAAATAACCACGCGTTACTAAATCCCACATTAATACTAGTAATATACTTACAGGATAAGTTATTATTATTATTTAAGGTTCTTAGGACTACTAGACTATATACGGAGCCGATTCGGCTATTATAATATATTATAGATTTATTAACCTTAAATTAAGTAAAATCGTTAGTAAACTTTATTAAGATATATACTAAGGAGCTCTAATATAACAAAGACAAGGACTACTTAAATAAGAAGCTTTATATCTTCGCCGACTTATATTA
Organism: Leptodontidium sp. 2 PMI_412; assembly: GCA_021432625.1. Lineage (NCBI taxonomy): Eukaryota > Fungi > Ascomycota > Leotiomycetes > Helotiales > Leptodontidiaceae > Leptodontidium > Leptodontidium sp. 2 PMI_412. The sequence continues at coordinate 119,171 of MU270431.1, forward strand.
AAGAGTATTTATTAAGATTAAAGTCTAAAACCGAGCCTTTTTATTAATATTACGAGATAAAACTAGTTCGTACTACTATTAGTACCTTTAAAATAAGGGGTACTCATTTAATAAACTTATTAAGACGACTCGTGAATACTTTAAGATAGAGGAGAGAGTTAATAAGTTCCTTAATTAGTAGTTTAGTTTAACTTTCTCGTTATTTTAAGAGGAGCCTCACTAGACAGGAAAACTAGTACTAACTTAATTAAAGAACTTTACTAAAGAATTATAAAGTATTTAGCTTAGCCTAAAGAACGATAATATATAGAATAATAAGACACTCTATAATAAACTCGTATAAGGAGTATTAAGGAACCCCCTCTTTAAAATAGCCTTATTTTAAGTACCTCTTACCTTCTTTATATTAATAAATAGTCTTCGCTCCGCCGTCGGCGTTAAGGTGACTTATAACTCGGGATTGAGGGTAAGTAAGTACTATAGATTATATACGAATCGTTATTAATCTTATGTCGTAAATAAGGCGGCTTATTACTTTAATTATAAGATGAAATTTTCAAGTAGAAATAAACACGGAGACAAATTTTAACTTATATTAGGTTATATAAGCTATATTATTTATAAGAAAATAGATTACTATAGTAGTCGCTACTCTAACAAAAAGTAAGTAGCGTTTAAGGCAAGATACTTCGCGGCGTATAAGGCCAAAAGAGTAAAAGCTATAAATAAGACCTTTAGGAGTTACTTAGTTTATATTAAGGGGATCGACCCTAATTCGGACTAAAACCGGACTATATTTAGACATTATTTAAGAAACTACTAAGATACAGATTTAGACACTTTAATAAATATTAACGACTCTTTAAAGAGTTCTAACGACAATAATAATAATAGTATTATAAACTTCACGACTATATTTATAATAAGTGAGGTATAATATAATACACGAGAAGTTATAAAGTAACTTAAAGAGAGGAAGGCTACTTATATCTTAGAAAGTAAAATCAAGAGACCCGCTCTAAACGAGGCCTATATAACGTAATAAATAAATAGATTTTTTTAAGGTTTATTAATTAATATAAGGGCATTCAATAAAAACACGGGAGGGATTAACTAGTTATAAGCTTTATAACGAATTTAAGATGTTAAGTTTAATACTAACTAGGCGGGCTAGAGCTAGATCATATTTAGTATTAGTTCGCGACTGTTTTTAAAGGTTATTATAGTTAACACTTCAGTTAAAGAAATAGACTTCTAAATCGTAGACGTAAATATCTTATTTTTAGTTTATTTATAATAGTTAAATATACTAAATGTGTAATATAATAACTTACGTAACGTCTTAATTTAAGGCGACAAAAAGCACTTAATTATACGGAAATATAAGTATTTATAGTTACTTTTAGATTAATATCGTTAATTACTAGACACTTTACTAGAATAATAAATATATATTACTTAACTAAACTAGAAATACGTCGGCTATATAGGCGTTTTAGACACCTTTTAATAAGACGTCTTTAACACTTACTAGATTAAACTAACTATAAGTATAACTCGGAAGTTATATTAAGGGTTAAAGAGATATGTGAGTATTACTAGAAATATATAAATACTCTATATAAGTTCTATTTTAAACTATAAGACGACGTCGACTTTAATTATATAGTTTACGTTAATATCGCGATATTTAAAGAACGATATACCCTTTATATAATAAATAAGGCAACGGGTTTTAGTACGGCGAAACTACTCTAAAAGGCCCCTGATTCGGCTATAGCTTAAGTCACCTTTAACGTATTTAAGTTAATATAAATTAATATATACCTTAGACCTTTAGATTTCGTCGTATACGACTATAGTACTAATTTTAATTCTGAGGAGTTTTAAAGTGCGCTTAGATCTGTAAGTAATACTCTTAAACTAGTACTTATTAAGGCACACTATTTAATTAACAAAGTTAAGTAATACTACCGCCTATTACGCCGTGCCTATAAAATCGTTATAGAAGGTACTCTAAGTTAAGCGACGAAGACTAATTATAAATAGTAGTAAAAGTAGTAAATAATATAACTAAACTTAATAGGCTTATCCTTATATTACTTGTTTTCGGCGTATACCTTAAAATAATAGAATTAAACTCCCTAAATCTATTAGTCAAGTAACGTGTGGCTATAATTAAGAAAGCTATAAAAGATATATAAAAAATCTATATTATACGTAAAATTAATAATACATTAATTACATAAAACGGCCCTAAAACTACTTATATTTATAGTCTCTACTTTAATAATTAAGTTCTAATATATTAAGAGAGTAAAGGATAGATAAGACCTTACGATTTCTTAAGTGTTAAGGGAGAATTATATAAGATTAATATAAGAAATAAAAGAATACGTATGTTTTAATCGACAATAGTTTGTCCTTTTAAGATAGACACCTTTAGTATTAAACGACAAAAGAAAACTTATTAAAGGATATTTATAAATAATATCTAAGATCTTTAATTAGAAATATTACTAAAATAGCACTGAATTTACCCCAAATTACTATTTAAATTCTATTTACGAAATACTTTTTAGATTTATTAATTATTAATAACAATTATAATATTAAAGTATTTCTAATTAAGAAAGAAATAAGGGACTAAGAGTTATTTATTAAACTTTATATTAAAGGAAAAATTATAGTACTTAAGTTATTATTTTAATAGTCTCGAAGGACAGAATATAAAGTACTTATTAAAAGGGGTATTTTTGTACTTATTTATAAAGACGACCTTAAAGTAAAAGGCTATTATATCTTTAAGTTAAGAATAATAAACGAAGTCAAAGGTAAAGAGACGTTAACTTTATATAAGAAGTTAAGACTAGTAATTTAATACTTTAATAATAAAGGGAAGAGAGAAATATTAACTTAGTCTCTAATAATTTAATAGTCTAATTAGTAGTTACTTATTTTCTTAGCCGCTACCGTTAAGTACTTAAATCGCCTCTAAAACTAGTCCGAATTTTATTTAGTTATTAAGGACATTACTTAAGCTTACGTCTAAGTAAAAATAAGGCTTTTTTAAGACATTTTTATATAGCTATTAAAAGAGATCGTAAGAGATTTCCCTCTTAGTATAATATTTATAATAGTATTATTATTATATAATATACTTAAGTCTAGAAACTATTAGTTTAATATATATTATAAATATTATATAAAGAACTTATAAATAAAGACGTTAACGTATAACTTATACTTACTAATTAATACTAAGGAAAA